>CAHIKZ030001557.1:0-355000 GCA_903632075.3 Acanthosepion pharaonis
ATCGGAGAATCCATTACACACCCGAGGAATGCACACACACACACGCAATGCGATGCGATGGGTAAACTGTCACCATTTTATATCTTTAATTTCATGCATGTGCATTGTTTTTGATTTTCTCAACTGCAGAGCATAGTAGGATCAGTTGGACACTGAGAGAAAGAGCATCACGATATAATTCATTCTGCCAGGAATTTGGAAACGCCATGCTGTACGGATTGGTTATTGCACCTAAAGCTTCAATATTTCAGAGTGTTTGGGTGTCAATCTGAGAACAGTGCAGACGATTCAGAAAGAGTTGGATGAGTCTAATGGTGATTACGAAGGTATGGCAGCTCAGATTGTTCTGATAAGAAAAGAATTATGAAATTTGTTGTTGAGGTCCTCAGACTTAACAGAGGTCTACATCAAGTGCCTTGAGGAGGTAGTGCTGTCCTGGCTGTTGGAAGACCCTATGTTTCGTAACCAGAATTCTGCACCATGCCACACAAGCAAGAGAACCCAATGACTGTCAAACAATTTCTGCAACCACATTGCCTCTTACATCTGGCCACCTAACTCATCAGACAGCAAACCTCTTGATTATTATGTGTAGGGTGCAATTGACCAAGTGACCAACAAAATTCCTTGTAATACCAATGATGCAAGGATTATGGCAGCATTCACCAACTTAAACAAGGAGACCATCCAGAAGAGTTGCAGGAAATTCCCCTGGAGGTTGTGGTTGAAGTCAATATTGATATTATTGAATAAATTTAAAGATATTTTTGTGTAATTTTGGTAAATATATTTGTTAAAATGAGATGCCAGTGTTATTTTCATTTTTGTATAATTCAGACAATTTATCCATTGCACCCTGTATATTAAATGGAGAAGATTTTTGAAATTTTGTTTTTGTTGGTTTTAAAATCATTAAATTCTTAAAAAAAAAAATTAAAAATACCCAAAAAACTCAGTGTTAATTTTCAATGGATAATCTTTAAAGTTTTAAGTAGCTCTGTTTTTAAAATTTCAGGAATAAAACTTGTGAAATTATTAAGTATACCTCTATTAGTTATTTCCAAAAAAAAGTGCAGACAATGGTTTATCATACTTACCTAACAAAATTTTTCATTGTGCCCCCATCAATAAATTAGGAAGAACTGGTGCCAAAGGGTACCTCATTGTCACTCCAGTTTTCTCATATCCCTTATTTTAATAAAAATGAGGGAAAAAGACATGGAAAACCTAAATAACTTTTCTTTTTAAGTTTCTAGCATTTTCATTTGATGAAAATATTTATAGAAAAGACAGAGGGAAGCCATTAATAAGAAAGTGACTGAAGTTGAGATATTTAAATATCTTTTTTAATAGTGTTTTTGACATTTTGATATGATGTTCAAAAATCTTTTCTAATGTTCAATTTATCATCTCATCTATTTGAAAATTGGTGAATAAACTATCAAAAGAAAATAAGTGTCCTATTATGTCAACATCATTTAATTCTTTCCCATCATAAAAAAAATCTAACACACTATATTTAATATTAATATATGATTCTAATAATAATTATCAAAGGTATTTATAAAGACAATAATTGAATGAATCAATATAATATATATATATATATATATATATATATATACTAGCAGCATTCACGTGCTTGATCTAAAAAATAGCAATGACTAATACAGCAATCGCTATCACTTGACTTAAAAATATTTTTGCCCTTAGAGGAGTGCTCTTTGCCGTGCTGATGTTGTTACATGCCTCACTTCTTGCCTATATCACACTGCCAACTTTTTCTAAGCTCTATAGTAAACATTAAATCTGTTATGAAAAAAGAACTAAACAAAATAAACCAATAACATGATCAGCTTTAAAAACCGGAAAAAAACATTTTAGGGTTGACCGATTGTCGATTTGCACTCTGTTTGGGGGTGCTCAGAGTTGAAACTCCCCAATGGCCTCTTCATAAATCCGTTCGGTTTTCGCTAAAAAAAACGACATGCAGTTCAGGCACAATCTGGGCGTATCGGTTTTATCGATTTTCTGCGCCGTTTAGGGGTTCGTGGTCATGAAACTTCTGGACAAGACTTCTAATGGATGGACTCTAAGAGTGTGTCAAATTTGGTTGAAATGCGATCATTCCTTCTGTAAGCAAAATTTTTTTGATTATCGATTTTTTCGGAACCTGATTCCGAACTCAAAAATCGGGCTCCATCATGTCCTTATGGCAGCCATTTGCAAACTTGTGTTGAAAACCGCATCGAAATCGGGTGAGAAATGCGGCCTGGGTGAGGTAACAACGCCCACAACAGACAGACAACATGAGAAATATAGATAGTAGATTAATATATGATTCTAATAATAATCATCAAGGTATTTAGCAAGACAATAATTGAATGAATCAATATAATCTATATAAGAGGTCTTACTGGGGGTATTTTCTTATGCACTTTAGGGAGTCCAAACAAACATGTTAAAATAAACATCCTTGAGTAAGAGTTTTATTTATTACTATATATGGGTAAGTATATTTAATAATCCTTGATGTTAATCATTTATATTAATTTTTTTTTTTTTTACTAAATAAAAGGCAAATTCTGTTTGTCTGTCCATGTTTGAAACCCCTTTAACTACACTTGTTCTATATTTTTTGAATCCTGTCAGATGATCCCAGGATTGTAAATCTGCCCTTCATCTCGTGCTTGAACATCCAGCATTGGGATTTGTGTCCAGATGAGAAGCGAAAAAATTATTTTAAAATTAGAATTTTTAACTAACTAAAAAAAAAAAAAAAAGAAAAGAAAAGAAAATTAATGATTTTAAGTTTTTAATTTATATTGAGTTTAAAGTAACACAGAAATTTTGTGAATTTAAAAATTTTGTTTTAAATTCAGTTAAAGCTTTTTCCAAAACTTTCTGAATTGAGGAAGTCAATTTTAGTTCTTCAAAATGCCAAGGAATCAGTGTTAAAGTGAGAGGTTTTGAAGTTCCATGGAGTTTGAAATTTGAAGGACTCCATTTTTGGCCTGAAATGGAATTTTGGCCCAAGTCAAACAGAATTGAACTTATAGTCCGAATCAGAGTTAAAGTGAGGTTTCGAATGAATTGATGAATCCAAATTATTTCTTCCAAATTATCATTGCCGTTTTCTAAGCTTGACCAGAAATCCCTTTAGTTTGGGCCCAGAGGCCCAATTAGCCCTCTACTGGAGCAAAATTAAGTTTGTGCGGAGTGCAGTTTTTAAGCTAGATATTAATGCATGGTTTCCTTAGTTTTGATATTTTTTTTTTTTTTTTTTAATAAATGGCATCTTTCTTAAGAAAGCCTTTTGATCATTTATATGAAGAAGCATAATTTCATGCCAGGTAGAAAAGATTAGCAATTACCGCATTTTTATCATTCTTATCCCTAAGTTCAGGTGTTGGATAATTGGTAAGGAATTTAAAACCTGTAAAATGAATAAAATCCATTTTCATTAATGTGTTGGTGGCATGGTAAATTTTAGTTCATATTTCAAAATATCTTTTTCTGCATTTGGCAAGTTCAGTTTTATGCCATCAGAAGACAAAGACAGCATTTGTGTCTTGGTCCTTTCCAATTAAGTTTACAGAACACATTTAAGATGAAACCAATCAAATGTGGAAAGTTTATTGTTTCTCCTGTGTTTTTATTTTTTGTGTGTTGCTTTATTTTTATTCTGTACCCAGATCTCTGCAAACTTCAAAGAAACCTAGTGTAAAAAAAAAAATTTCAAAGAGAACTGCACCATTTACATTATTTGGACTATTGTCCTCATCTTTGTCACCATATTTATTACAACGTTTTGGCCCTTGAGTATCTGTCTATATTTCTGAGATGAGGTATTATGTACACTATTTACATAATTCGGACTATTGTCCTCATCTTTGTTGCCATATTTATTATAACATTTTGGCCATTGTATGCTCCAGCCTTCTTCAAGACACATGGCTCAGTGGATAAAGGCGTTAGTTAGATCCAGTGACAGGATCAACAGGTGTGACTTCAATACCTGGTTAAGGCAGTGGAGAACTTGGAGAGCAGAATTAACAGGAGATAAATGACATCCATTAAACATGGCACGTGGAACTTGAACAGTCTACCCCAGTGAGCGAAATAAAGGGTTCAGTTCGACATTCCAACCACCTGAAGAAGGCAGGAGCACTTTAACAAACGGCCAAAATGTTGTAATAAATAGGTGACAAAGGTGTGGACAATAGTATAATAATAAATTCCATAATAATATTTTTAATCTCAGAGGTATAGACAGATATTGAGAACAGCCTTGGTTGCACTTTGGTATTCATCACTACTGACTTCAAGTGTACCACAGCTTCGGACTGTGCAAATCCAGACTTGGTTTGTGGAGGTGCGGATGAATTGTAAAACAAAGTCTTCAGAAACTAAAACACAAAGATTTTTTTTTTTTTTTTTAAGAGTTCATCTTACTAATCCTTTTCATATAAGGATGATGTTAATATTTTCCAAACTTAATGGGAGACATGGAGAATATAGTGTATAAATATTATAAGGACGATCTCATGCATATTTGGATATATATATCTATTATATATATATACGTGACATATATCTAATCAGATATATATCCACATATATTAATATACCATATATATATATATCTAGTTTATCTAAGATTTTTATATTTTATATATTTAATATATATGATAGAAATATATATAGAACTTAATATATATAATATATGTTCGGGTCAAGATTTTTACGACTGTTCTTTATTCTATATATTTTGTCGTATTCCTAAGATAGGTCTCGATGAGAGGATGGATCTTCTATATATATATATATATAATATATATATATATATATATATATATTAAAATGGCGTAGAACTTTGGCTATATAACATATATTCTTATATATTATTTATATATTTTTTTAATTTTATATATATATTCTGAATTATATATATATTTTGAATATTAGCGTTTTATATATATATAAAATATATGATGTTATATATATAATATAATTTATATATATATAATCAATATATATATATATAGTAAGACAATATATATATAATACATGTAATATAATCTATAATATATATATGATTAATATAAAGTATATACGAACTCGGAGAAAATATATGATTATTAATATGTTAGATAATTTCAACGGAATACAATTTAGTAGTGTGTTTATATATGCATATAAGCTGATTATGCATGTGTTTATATAGTATATTTTATTAGGCGTATAAAACTGGTTCTAAGTTCAAAAGTATATTTGGTCTTGTCCTAAAACAAGATATATTGACTTCACAATTCTATGGGATGTGTTCCTACAGGACATAGGCGATCTTGGCTCTCCACAATTTCTTGTCCTTTGTAGCTCTTAATAAATTGTCATTTTGCCATATCTCTCAAACTCTGCTCTTCCATTCAGTCACTCAAGTTCACCAAGTTGGTCATGTGTTACTTTCTTGTCTCTGTTACCTTCAGTCTGTCCTGTGAGCGTCAAATACTCCAAGCCCTAGTGTTCTGAGAAGAATACCTGTACTTGGGATAGTCTATTGAAGGGTTTCATTTCTTTACATTGATGACAGAACAGAAAAGGAAAAAACTCTTGTTTTCAGGGTATTTACTCAAAACACTTCAGTGCAATATTTCACAGTATTTTATCCAGGAATTGGGCACTTATAAAGATGAGTTTTTGAATTCAAGACCAACTTTGGAAAGGCAGTGTGTGTATGCATATATATATATACCTGCACGCACACATACTGGAAGTATTTTTGGTTACATGCAGACATTATTCCACATTAGAAGTGGAATACATCCAAGAAAATTATTGAACTTGCCTGTGGAGAAATTCTGTTAACTAAACCGGTAATTTTATTCAGACCAGGTAAAAAATAAATCAACTGAAATTTTGGAAATGGTCAGCCTGGCAAGTTTTTTTTTTGTTGATATTTGCAGTTTTAAGACAAGGCTAATTTTATACACCATATTAAGAGGAAAGATATTTATAATAATTTTTAGATATCAATAACTCATAAGTGCTATATGAAATGTCAAGGCAGACCAAATCTGACTAATGGCCTTTTATCTTGCAGATAAACTGGTTTGTCCCTCTTGATCTAATGCAATTTTCCAATGTGACCAAATTTTCCATAAAGTTAAGTTATACTTGTAGGTTATGAAGAGAAACATTTTTAGTAGGAAGGACAGCAATTTCACTTGTAATTTCATGACAATGTTGACAGGTGATACTAAAAATTTGAACATTTCAATGTCCCCTATTGAATAAATGTTAATTTTTTTTTCCTTTTATAGATATAAAGAAGTGAGATTATATATGTATACACATGAACTGACCCAACCCACTTCCCAAATTCTGATGAATTTCATTACAGAGCAGATTCTAGAACGTCTATTGAGATTCATGCTAACTCCAGATCCCAAGTGGAACTCGTATATACGATCCACTAGCAAATATGTGCCCTGTACTGCTCCAAGTCCATGCCATGTTGTATGCTGTATCTGGGAAAAAAAAAAATAAATAAATAAAAAAAATAAAATAACTGCTTCCATATATTGGCCAGAGCTGTCTAATCTTCACTTTCCAGCAATGACCAAGTTCAAGAACGTCTGTACAGACTTGTGGGTGAGGAATTGTTTTCCACTCTTCAAACCTTCTTCCCTTCACCTTGAATGATACTTCAGCCTTGGAAAAGAGGAAAAAAAAGAAAAGAGGAGAAGAGAGGAAAAAGAGGAAAAAAAGAGGAAAAAAAAAGAAAAGAGGAGAAGAGAGGAAAAAGAGGAAAAAAAGAGGAAAAAAAAGAAAAGAGGAGAAGAGAGGAAAAAGAGGAAAAAAGAGGAAAGAGGAGAAGAGAGGAAAAAAGAAAAGAGAAAAGAGGAAAAAAAGAAGAAAAAAAGAAAAAAAGAAAAAAAGAAAAGAGGAAAAAAAGAGGAAAAAAAAGGAAGAAAACAAAGAAAAAGGAAAGAAGAAAAAAGGAAAAAAAGAAAAGAGGAAAAAAAGAGGAAAAAAAAGGAGAGAAAAGAGGAAAACAAAGAAAAGAGGAAAACAAGAAAAGAGGAAAACAAGAAAAGAGGAAAACAAGAAAAGAGGAAAAAAGAAGAGGAAAAAAGAAAAGAGGAGAAAAAGAGGAGAAAAGAGAGGAGAAAAGAGAGGAGAAAAGAGAGGAGAAAAGAGAGGAGAAAAGAGGAGAAAAAGAGGAGAAAAAGAGGAGAAAAAGAGGAGAAAAAGAGGAGAAAAAGAGGAGAAAAAGAAAAAAGGAAAAAGAAAAGGAGAAAAAGAGAAAAAAGAAGAGAAAAGAGGAAAAAAAAGAAAAGAGAAAAAAAAAGAAAAGAAAAAGAAAAAAGATTTTTTTGTAGGGTTTCTTGATAGAATAATTCCTTGTAAGAGGCTTGCATTTGGATTATATATTTTTTTTTTTACATTTCAGCCCAAGCTAAGGCAGGGCCCACTAAGACGTGGTGAGTTACAGAAGATTTGGAGCAAGATCAGATAGGAGTGATAGAGAAAAAGGATGAGGAGAAGGATAGTGGATAGATCAAACCAATTGAGATGTTGATTGACATTAC
The DNA here is from genome assembly GCA_903632075.3 of Acanthosepion pharaonis. Lineage (NCBI taxonomy): Eukaryota > Metazoa > Mollusca > Cephalopoda > Sepiida > Sepiidae > Acanthosepion > Acanthosepion pharaonis. Next base: position 7,596 of record CAHIKZ030001557.1, read on the forward strand.
ATTTGAATAGTTGAGATCGTAGCTCTCAGGGAAACTGGAATAGGGAAGGATTTCCAACAGGCGAGAGGTGCAGACATGAAGCTATTGGAGAGAAGAGATGGCTACATTTAGTAGAGAGAGAGTGAAAGAGTGAGAGAGGGATGCCAGTCTCGTAGGGCGCTTGAATTCATGAAGTCTGGGAACCAGAGATTTAACCTCCTCAGAGCAATTACCATGAAAGTATAAAAAAAAGACAGAGAGAGGCAACGGCGGCCTGAGAGCGACTGTAGACGAGATGACAGAACAGGGCCAATTATATTGCATATCTGCCTCTGGAGCTTATCAAGAAAAGGAGGCAAAACAGAAGGCCCAGACCATATATGGCAGCAATACTCCATGAAAAAAGGGAAAAAGAAAGCAAGGTAAGTGGGTAATTTATTTACAAAAAATAGGGAAACTCCAGTTACATATTTGGTCCCTCAAAAAGACATTGGGCAGAAAACATTAGCAATGACTCATTGGAAAATGAAGGGACAAACATGGGCTACAATTCTACATTTAGAAACCCTGAAGTTCCAGAGAGGTTTGAATTGACATTTTTGACATCCATGTAGAACTTGGCTGATCTTATCTGGCTTTCATTTCTTTTGGTAAAATTCACGATTCAAAATTTATAAGAATCTGTAATGTAATCAATCCTGATTTGGCATCTTGACCTTATTTCCTTTCTTACCAATGTAGTATGTCTTTCCAGTCTTTTCTACAAATATTTTCATGGCAACTGCTCTGACAGTCTCCCCCACCCTGACTACATGGATTTAAGCGTACTACTAGATTAGTATTTACAAGGTCTCACCCATTTACTGTTGGGGGGGGGGAAGAAGAAGAAAAGGATAACATTAAATTTTTTATATTGTAGCCACTGTGATGCTTGTTATAAAGTATATTATATCCGGACTTAAAAGATAAAAATTGGCCAATTTGACAACTGCCAAATTAACATTGAAGTTTGGTTAGATTTTGTTAAAAAGCAAATCAACCCTAATGGGTCATTTTCTGTCAAACAGGTGAATATATATTACATACCTTTTTCTTTTGCAAGATACCACTAACCTTAGCAAATATAAAGAGAGAGAAGAGAAGAAAAGAGAGAGAAGAGAAGAAAAGAGAGAGAAGAGAAGAAAAGAGAGAGAAGAGAAGAAAAGAGAGAGAAGAGAAGAAAAGAGAGAGAAGAGAAGAAAAGAGAGAGAAGAGAAGAAAAGAGAGAGAAGAGAAGAAAAGAGAGAGAAGAGAAGAAAAGAGAGAGAAGAGAAGAAAAGAGAGAGAAGAGAAGAAAAGAGAGAAGAGAAGAGGGAGAGAAGAGAAGAAAGAGAGAGAAGAGAAGAAAAGAGAGAGAAGAGAAGAGAGAGAGAGAAGAAAAGAGAGAGAAGAGAAGAAAAGAGAGAGAGAAGAAAAGAGAGAAGAGAGGAAAAGAAGAAAAGAAAAGAAGAGAAGAGAAAGAGAAAAGGAGAGAGAGAGAAAAGAGAGAGAAGAGAAGAAAAGAGAGAAGAGAAGAAAAGAAAAGAGAGAAGAGAAGAAAAGAAAAGAGAGAAGAGAAGAAAAGAAAAGAGAGAAGAGAAGAAAAGAAAAGAGAGAAGAGGAAAAGAAAAGGAGAGAGAGGAAAAGAAAAGGAGAGAGAGAAGAGAAAAAGAGAGAGAAGAGAAGAAAAAGAGAGAAGAGAAGAAAAGAGAGAGAAGAGAAGAAAAGAGAGAGAGAGAAGAAGAAAAGAGAGAAGAGAAGAAAAAGAGAGAAGAGAAGAAAGAGAGAGAAGAGAAGAAAAGAGAGAGAGAGAAGAAAAGAGAAGAGAAAAGAGAGAGAAGAGAAGAAAAAGAGAGAAGAGAAGAAAAGAGAGAGAAGAGAAGAAAAAGAGAGAAGAGAAGAAAAGAGAGAGAAGAGAAGAAAAAGAGAGAAGAGAAGAAAAAGAGAGAAGAGAAGAAAAGAGAGAGAAGAGAAGAAAAAAGAGAGAAAGAAGAAAAGAGAGAGAAGAGAAGAAAAGAGAGAGAAGAGAAGAAAAGAAAGAGAAGAGAACCCCCAAAAAACAAAAAAAACAGAAAAAAAACAACAAAAGAAAAGAACCCCAAAAAAAAAAAAAAACAGAAAAAAACCCCAAAAAAAAAACAGAAAAGAAACCCCAAAACAACAACAAAAATAAAATAGAAAAAAAGAGGACACATTTAAATTTATTGCAATGTCTCATTTACATTGAATAAAAAAAAAAAAAAAATAAAAAAAAATATTCTTAACTTTCGCAAGTTAAAAACAAATCACCCATCAAGCAAAGCCAAAAGCAGCATTTTGACTCAATAATTCAATCGTAACAAAAAAAAATTGGTGGTCATCTGCTGCCAAACTAGGTTTTGATCATCTGCTGTTGTCCGTACTCATGCAGGCCGGGACGAGTGCAATTTGTCCAAAAAAAATGCCAAAATGGCAAACATCACGACCTAAATGTTTGTACGTTAGTTCTCCAAATGGTCAGGGACTTCATTACCACTTCGGCTAGCAGGTATAGATGACGTCAGTAGTTCCTTTTTCACTAAAATGGATGCTAAATTATCTTGCCGGAAAAGAAAAGAAAAGAAAGAAAAAATAATTCAAAATTAAATTCAAGCTTCAGAAATAACAAACGAAGCCATTATGAAAATGGGTCTTTCAAATTGAATAGTAGATTGTATGCCATCCCATATTACAGCAGAATTGGGTCACCGAGATTTGCAACTAACAAGCCGACATCTATTTGACTAAGTTGTCATTCTTGTATGTGCCATCTCCCTTCACAATGCAGGCGATCATGGCTCTCCACAACTTCCTGTCCTTTGCAAGGTTTATATTTTTGCTATCCCTCTTAGTCCGTTCTCCCAACCATTTACACAAGCTTCTTAAATTTCTTTATTCCTCCTGCCCCCCCTTACCTTCAATATGCCTTGTCAGTGTCAAATTTTCCAAACCTACTTACCTCATTATGTGCTGTAGAAATTTCAACTGTCCGATTCTAAGGTTTGCGTTTCCACTTTCTCTAAAACCATTTCTGTTGCTTCAAGTTTTTTCTTCATCTGGGTGGAGTTTGTCCAGCATCCACTGCTATATAGGAAGACTGATATTGCACAACAGTTCAGTACTCTGATGAAATGAAAAAGAAATAAAAAAAAAAAATTCTCGCTTCTTACCATTAGGCTAATGGGAAGAAAACCATTTCAATATCCAAAAGAGGAAAGAATTTAATAGACTCAAGAGCCATCTTTGCACATGAAGACATGGCTACAGCTGAAGTGAACAAAAAAAAACTTGTAGAGTTGAGTTAGGGGGAGAAAACTGATACCAAGACATCTGGAAGAGATATGGCATGTGGAACTAGAACAATTTACCCCAGTGGGCAAAAAGAAGGGTTCAGTTTGAAATTCTGATAACCTGAAAAGGCCAGAGCCTACAACAGTAGAAATGTGAATATGGCAACGAAGATGACAACAGTTCGAACAATGTAAATGAAGTCAAAAAGTTATGGAATATCAGTCACCCGACATATTCATTGTAATTTTTTGGAAGAAAAGGTAAGTTATTAAAATTAGCATCTCAATTTTATATACAGGGTAATTGAGAAATTAACTCCAAGTTTTGTTTTATATTCTATGTATGGACTCTGCAATCTCCAAATTATACATGGGATAGCACATCATACATAAAATAGTGAGTTACTTTTCAATCACCACACACATTTTTTTTTATATATATATATATATAAGGCACGGTGGAGCAGGGGATAGCGGCTTGGATTGAGGAATCGCAGAGCCGAGTTCGAATTCCAGTCGAATCCACTACATTCACTTATGTGCTAATACCCTTGGGAAAGGTATGTATCCTCTTCATCTCCTCCAGCTATGGGTAAAATAGCAGGACAGACTGGGTTCTATAGCCTTGGATGGCAACTGGTCTAGGAGAAGGACAACTCTGAATTCAAAACCTGGCGGAGGGTCGTTTGGGAAACTTGTGGCATGCATTCGTAACAGGTTTGTACCAGGTTTCTGTATTCGTCCTCCAAAAAAGTGTGGCTGGTCCTGCACAAGGCCTTCACAACTATAAACAAAATGTGCGGTGTCGGGATGTTGGTTTCCTGGGGACTTATCTGCCTGACCCTCATACGCCCAAGCACGCGGGGAGAGTCGGAAAATCTTGGTAATCCCAAGGATGAGTGAGTGAGTGAGAGAGATAGCTCAATGTTGAGAGAGAGAGAGAGATAGCTCAATGTTGAGAGAGAGAGATAGATGCTCAATGTTGAGAGAGAGAGAGAGATAGCTCAATGTTGAGAGAGAGAGACCTCAATGTTGAGAGAGAGAGATAAGCTCAATGTTGAGAGAGAGAGAGATAGCTCAATGTTGAGAGAGAGAGAGAGAGAGAGAGCTCAATGTTGAGAGAGAGAGAGAGAGAGATAGCTCAATGTTGAGAGAGAGAGAGAGAGATAGCTCAATGTTGAGATAGCTCAAGAGAGAGAGATAGCTCAATGTTAAGCTCAAGAGAGAGATAGCTCAATGTTGAGAGAGAGAGAGAGATAGCTCAATGTTGAGAGAGAGAGAGAGATCCAAAGGATGCTCATCGTTGAGAGAGAGAGAGATAGCTCAATGTTGAGAGAGAGAGAGAGATAGCTCAATGTTGAGAGAGAGAGAGATAGCTCAATGTTGAGAGAGAGAGAGAGAGATAGCTCAATGTTGAGAGAGAGAGAGATAGCTCAATGTTGAGAGAGATAGCTCAATGTTGAGAGAGAGAGAGAGAGATAGCTCAATGTTGAGAGAGAGAGAGATAGTCAATGTTGAGAGAGAGAGAGAGAGCTCAATGTTGAGAGAGAGAGAGAGATAGCTCAATGTTGAGAGAGAGAGAGAGATAGCTCAATGTTGAGAGAGAGAGAGAGATAGCTCAATGTTGAGAGAGAGAGAGAGCTCAATGTTGAGAGAGAGAGATAGCTCAATGTTGAGAGAGAGAGAGCTCAATGTTGAGAGAGAGAGAGATAGCTCAATGTTGAGAGAGAGAGAGATAGCTCAAGAGAGAGAGAGATAGCTCAATGTTGAGAGAGAGAGAGAGCTCAAGAGAGAGAGAGAGATAGCTCAATGTTGAGAGAGAGAGAGAGAGAGAGAGAGATAGCTCAATGTTGAGAGAGAGAGAGAGATAGCTCAATGTTGAGAGAGAGAGAGAGAGAGAGCTCAAGAGAGAGAGAGAGATAGCTCAATGTTGAGAGAGAGAGAGAGAGCTCAATGTTGAGAGAGAGAGAGATAGCTCAATGTTGAGAGAGAGAGAGAGAGATAGCTCAATGTTGAGAGAGAGAGAGAGAGATAGCTCAATGTTGAGAGAGAGAGAGAGATAGCTCAATGTTGAGAGAGAGAGAGAGAGATAGCTCAATGTTGAGAGAGAGAGAGAGAGATAGCTCAATGTTGAGAGAGAGAGAGATAGATAGCTCAATGTTGAGAGAGAGAGAGAGATAGCTCAATGTTGAGAGAGAGAGAGAGATAGCTCAATGTTGAGAGAGAGAGAGAGAGATAGCTCAATGTTGAGAGAGAGAGAGAGAGATAGCTCAATGTTGAGAGAGAGATAGTCAATGTTGAGAGAGAGCTCAATGTTGAGAGAGAGAGAGAGAGATAGCTCAATGTTGAGAGAGAGAGAGAGAGAGAGAGAGACTTAAGGTCCCAATGTTATATTTCAGAGTTCTTTTATTTTTCTCTGGATCTTTGAAAGTCTGAAGAAGATCAGGAGAAAAATAAAAAATCTGGTGAAATAAATTATAACAATGGAACTTTAAGTTGGTCCGTTTTCTTATATATATATAGATATATATGTGTGTGTCAAGTCCAGATAGCCCTCTCTCTGTGAACAGAAATGTGTTGGGGCTCAACATTACTTCCATCTGATTGTTCTGTCTTTAATTACATGCTTCTTATGTTTTATATTGTAACATTTTGTCTTTCCTCAATTTCAGCTCTGTTGAGTGAGGGCAAAACCAGCCATCTGGTTAACCCCATCCCCCAAATCAGAAACGCTAAAGCTAGTCTTGCTGGGTTTTATTTCCATTTTATTTATTTATTTGTATATATAACAATTGTCAGATTTGTACATCAATTCTCAAATCATGGTGGAAACTATGTCCAAAAAGTAGGATATCTTTTATATATCTGCATATATTGGAACAAAACCGACCATTTTGTTAATATAATAAATGCATGCCACCCTTTTATCTATATTATCAACATCAGCAGTAATATTTAATTTGTATGACAATTTTGAAAAAAAAAAAAAAAAAAAATTAATTCAAATTTTAAGATAATATATAAGCAATATCCATGTTGAAAAATGTTTATTTTTAAATTAATGTTTATATACAAAGAATTTAAATCTGCACTGTCAGTATTCAGTCAAAATTTAGAAAACTTAAAACGTTCATAATAAGCATTGTTATCATCAGGTACTTTGCATCTGAACAAATTAGTTGAATGGAGCTGAAAAGAGTTTTATATAATTATCTCATGTCAAAATAAACTGTTGAATTAGATTTTCTTCAAACTGCTCCAAAATTATTTAAACAAGTGGGGAAAAAATAGTAAGTTTGCAGAATTTATTATTATTATTAATAATATAGACATTAGAAAATGTTCTCTCATGGTCCACTATGTAACATCCAGAGTAGGAAATTTGAGTGGACTGAGCAACGTTATAGCTCAGACCAGACATCAGGCTCATTCTCAGAGTGTAATTTCTTCCAGTCAAATATTTGTGGCTTAAAAATAACTCCTTGGCCAGATTGTTTAACATTAAATAAAACCATGAGCCAATTGTAGCAGTAAGCAAATTTTTTTAGACTATAACCTTCTGCTGAAGATTAGCAAAATAGATGAAATGAGGTGAGGGGGAGGTGAACAGTCTAACGGAGATGTCTTCTCATTTGTATCATGGTGTCTCATCACTTGTCATCCCCTGGGTTTCTGTTTTTGACTGATACTGACTACTGTCTTATCTGTCTAAAAAAAAGTAATTTATAAGATCTGGTTTCATTCAGTGACCTTTTTTGTCAGAGTCATTTGACATGTTCCTTGTGAAGTCCACTTCACCGAGATGATAATCATCAGGACAATAAATGTCAAACAATGAAATCTTTCAGATGTTTCCATATTTTCTGTTCATTGGCTGGTATTTAAAATAAACTTGTATGAATAATCGATTTGTTTTCTATGGCTTAACCCTCTGTGGTTAATTTGAAGCCAGAAAATATTTTTAGATTGTAAATTTTTTTTTTTTTGAGATAAGGATTTAGTAATGCAAGTCTTACTAATTAACCCATAGCTTAGAGGGGAAGAGGTAAATTCATACCTTTCTTAAGGGTATTTGTGCATAAGTGAATATAACAAACCCAACTGGAATTGAAACTTGGCTCTCTTATTAACAATTCCAAGCCATTATCCATTACACCACCCACACATCCATAGCTGCAATATCTGGTATTCCCAAATTCATAATTCATCAAGGTACAAGCTTAATGTTGCTTAACTTCAGTGATGGTGAATATAACAAACCCAACAGGAATTGGAACTCTGCTCTTCGATTAACAATTTTGAGCCATTATCTATTATACGACCAGAATCTACCACCTGATATTCTAAGCAGTAATCCATCAAGGTACTGACTAGGCTTGACATGGATTAACTTTGTTGATCATATGGGAACCAGTAAAGTAAACTTTGGTAAGTAATCTCTATAAGATATGGACTCCTTCGCAAATGTATTTATCAAAGCTGGTCATGATAACCATTCAAACAATCACAGAGCCATGCCACCGAGTGGCCAAGTTAACCCCTGAGAGATGAATTTATGACAAGATCACATCATCTTGAAAGATCAACAGTTTGAACAAGGCAGGTAAACAAACTCTCGGTCATGATGAATTATGACTATGCCAGCACAGCCATCAACTGCGTCTGAAATAGTTCTGTCAACATCTGGTATAGTTTTCAGCCATGTTCCTGATGATTGCCTCTACAAGCCAATAGCATCAAAAAGCCACCTTCCTGATAAATCTGACAGTGAGATTCAAACCCAGGTACCAGGGTCAGAAAGTATGTTCTAACCACTCATATTTCAATCATTCCACCTCAAGCAAGGCAATAAAGCCACTAAGACAAAAAAGACATTAAGAGTACAATAAAAGAATTAAGAGAGAAGATAATGATTGACTGCAAAGCATGAAGCCAGAAAATAGTTCAACAAGTGAGAAATGCAAGAAAAAAACTGTTAGCATAGAACATACGGTTAAATCTAGACATTTCAACTGTAAAATGGGAACTTTCTGTCAATTTAGTACTGCACTTAAATTAATAAAATCTAGGTACCCAAGAGAAAAATTTATCAGAACAATTACCATAAAAGTATTTATAGAAAAGATACAGGAAAAGTCACTGATGCAGTGATGCTAGATCATGACCAATAACATTGCAGATTCTTTGGATTTTATCAAGAATCTCTAAATATATAGCAGGAACACCAAAACAGATGTGGCAACAATATTCAAAGTATGGATGAATGATAGACTTCTAAATAGATTCTGGTGAGAAAAATTGTTTAGAGGACTAACTTTACTAACAGTAGACCTAGCAATTGATACAATATAATCTTCCCACAATTCCCTGGTGTCAGGATGCTGAATGTAACATACCTTTTACTTCATTATTCATTATACCTAAGGTGTACTGATAACTTAATCTGGGTTTATTTATATTTTTTTTATTTGAAGAAATACATTGGTAATATTCTATTAAAAATAAACAAGCAATAGATGCCGAGATTAAATAATTTGTCATATCAACTTGAGCGTTCCGATTCTGAAACTGTATTCCATACTCTCTGAATTCTTTAATGTCTAATCAGTTTTTGCTTTTAAAAGATGAAAGAAAAGAGTTGAATTAAATTTTTCAGAAAATAAGCACAAATTTCAGCCTTTATTATTGTTCAATGACAACACTTTCAAAATAAATAGGCTTCATACCTGATTTGATGTTAAAGCATTTGAAGAGAGAGAGAAAAAAAAAAAAGAGCGAGAGACAGAAAAAAAAAGGAGAAGAGACAGAAAAAAGGAGAAGAGAGAGAAGAGAGAGAAAAGAAAGTTTAAAAAACAAGTTTATCCTAAAAGGAACACTGAAAAAATATCTGATCATTATCAAGTGCATCTTTTGCTATATGGTAGTCTATAATGACAAAAATATTACATTGCAGACAATCTGATGCTTGTTATTGGATACAAATAGCCTAACTTGAAAATATTGACTATTTGGACCATTACCAAATTAGCATTTAAGCAAATAAGTTAAATATATATGAGGATAAACCAAGGCACAAACCTTAGCAACTAGGACTAAAATAAAATGTATTTAAAGTTTTTTTTTTCTTTTTGTAAATCAGTTCACCCCAAGCAGGGCAATAAACGTGACTAAGACACAAGGGGCTACTGGGAGTGAAAGAGAATGTGAACACCAGACTCTAGCAGTAATGGGGGAAACCCAATCCAAAACCAGAAACAAAGGATAAACCTCTACTCCTGTTCAAAAGACCAGAATGGAGTTTGAAGTAGACGATAGATGAACCTACAAGTTCTAGTCTCTCTCTCACACACACACACAAGGGGGGGGGGTACATAAGATTTATTTTCTGACAACCCTTTTTAAAAATAGTAAAATTTTTTTACAATATACACGAGGAAGCACATGCATGTGAGAGAGCATCATCTCGTAAGTAGCAATAAATTCTCCATTTGTCTTAGTCCTTGGGTTCAATACTTTATGACCCATTGTCATAGTTCCGGTATTTGGACCAGCATGCTCAAATAGGTCTTTGTAATCTCATTTTGGCAATCATACACTCTCACCTAAAGATGTATATTTAATGTAAATTTCAGACAAATCTTTATTCAGCTGGACGATAAGAAGTGGACAGATTAGGGCTTAATTTGACATCTAACGATAAGATAACCAAGCAGCCACTAAAGAAGGCTAGAGAATCCCTATGACGTAACTTTTACAATGAAATTTAGACTGTCACATTCAATACCTCAAAAACTAAACTTGTAAGATTCCACCATCACGGAGCAGCTCCTGAATTTATGTATTACATTGAACGGGTGTCCCTCTTAAAGAGGGCTATTGGGACTTCTTCTGGATTGACCAAGTGAAACTCATATAAACAATCTGATGAGAAAAAGGTCAGTTTCCTGTACCACTCCAATAAGTGCCAGATGAATCCTGCTATGCCATAATTTTACAAGAGCCAGATCAGTCTTGATAGAGTCCAAAAGCATCTGTGCAGCCTTGTAAGCAATAAATTGTTTCCCGCTTTACAACCACTTTCCCCACAGATGAAATGTTACAAGCCTCCCACCACAGAAAATGCTCAAAGCTATATTCCTGAGTTCCCAACTAACCCACCCAGTTAAGCTTGCCATATATATATATATATATATATATATATATATATATATATATATATATTAAGAAATATAGTCTTAAAGATGTGCTATATTTATGGGATAAAGTGTTCAGTATCAGGGATAGAGCATGTAAAAAAAAGTAAACATAGACGTCAACACTTAGAGGTGACAGTGTTTCGTGCTAAATGCAGTCGTCAGGCCACGAGACTAGCATGAAACAGACTGTTGCTTCTAAGTTTTGACTTCTATGTTCACACACACTATATATATATATATATATATATATATATATATATATATATATATAAATAAAATAAAGAAAAATCTAACACATTGAGATTACAAGCCACTTGGTTTATTAGTTATTAAAACTACCAAATCTGTAAAAACTAATAAAAATTTTTTAAAGCAGATATACTAAGTTGTGTGTTAGACCGAACAACTTCACAATATTTACATTGTTCGGATTGTTGTCCTTATTTTTGTTGCCATACAATGTTTTGGCTGTTGTATGCTCAGGCCTTCTTCAGGTGATTGGAATTTCAAAATGAATTCTTTATTTCATCCACTGGAGTAGATTTTTCTACTTCCACATGCCATACTTATTCCAGGTGTCCCAAGGAGATAACTGAGATTTAATTTACTCCAGTGGTCAAAAAAAAAAGAATTCAGTTAAAAATTCCAATCTCCTGAAGAAGGTCAGAGCATACAACTGCTGAAACGTTGTGAACAAGGCAATAAACATGAGGACAACAGTCCAAACAATGTAAATGATTACAATAACATTCTTACAATTTTTTTTTTTTTAATTAAATATTTCAAGTGAAGTCTGAAGGACTAAACTTAGTTTTAATCTAAGTTGAGCACAACTCCATTGGCTGCTTTCAGAGGAAAAGCTATTCTAGATTTTGCTATCATTTTTTTTTTTTTTTGCTGGAGGAAGGTGAAGGCAAGATCATAGCATGTTAAACCTAGAGTTGACAGTGTTCAGATATCTACCAAAAAAATGTAGATGACATGGAAGAAAAGAAAAAAAGTTCACGGACAAGTGCATAGGAATATTGGACTTTGAGAAACTAATCTACTCAGGAACTAAAGTGCTAAACTAATACGCAGTCTTTTACAAGTTAGTAAATGCTACAGAATGTTGAAAATGGTAGGGGCAATGTAGGCAGCAAATGAAGTTCCCCGGTGAATAGAATTAGAGAGAAATTATTGCTAACAACCGGAAAGAAATAGTTGAAATTTTGCGGGGGACACAAAGAAAGACTTTGAAACATTAACACTTTTTGCTTCACTTTACCTGATAATTCAATTAAATTACATAATCACCAAACAAAAGTTTATATTATATATATATATATATATATATATATATAATGTTTATGCAAAACTAGGTAATCCGTATGGGTAGACCCAAGGAGGATGATATCTGGAGAGCTCAAATGTAAGTTCAGAGCAAATATGTTTGAATAAAAAACTGACCACTTTAAGGTTACATGTAATAAATTATTTCACCACAGCCCTTTTAAAGGGCTCTGGATCAGACTTTACTTCCAAAGGCTGAAATGAAGAAAAAAAAAAAAAAAAAAATATATATATATATATATATATATATACACACAATAACTTGTAAATGACTCATGGTTGGCAATTTTCATGTTGCTGACTCTCAGTTATTTTGAGCCACCAATGTGTTTATTAGCTGTGATACTTTTAGTGTAAAAACTGAAGCTAGAAATCAAGTCTAAGGTTTTTGTTGGCTATTAAAAAGTTAGAGTTTGAATGTGAATTCTATAACATAAGTAACATCTGGTCAGGGTTGGTGCAATGGTCTTGTTGCCCCCCCCCCCGAATCTGATATAAGGGACTTTCATTACTACATCTCAATTTTCATAAGGTAGTATTCATAAAAAATACAAATTTTATTGCAACCTAATTATGTACAATAATGGATCATATACAATATACATGAACAATTCAAGTAGAAAAATTGAAAATAAATCCAATGTATCTAAATACAAATTAGAGATGTGTCATAATAGATCATTCCATCTTAAATAAGCCAATTGTTTTGCTGCAATTTCTAACATCAGCTTGAAACTTTTGTAAAAATTATTATTATTAGATTATTTTAACATATTCAATATTATAGATAAGAAAATAGTTTTATAGATTTTTTTTTTTTTTTATAGAGGCTTAGAGTGGGCGAAAGAAATTCATGGATTTTTTTGGGGGAACAAAAAGTTAAGATAGTGAGGGGTCACTTAGCCCCCCATTCAGGTATCCCTTAGTTGGGAGGAGGAGGAACAAAAAAAAAAAAAAAAAGAAAAGAAAAAAAAAAAAAAAAAAAGAAAAAAAAACCCCCATCAAATGATTTTCATTGGTTTCAATCAAACTGTTTGTCTGCCTTCCCTGATTATCCAATGTTTATGCACAACACAATGATAGTCGTGGTGGTGAGTGAGTGTGTGTGTGTGTGGGGGGGGGGTCTCATCATGGTATCAGTGATTCACATGCTTGTGGAGTATTGTATGGCTGTAAATCCCAAGAGATGTTTTGCCGAGAAATCATCCCATTTTGTTTTTATATTACATTTCAGTCACTATCCACAAAATATCCGAAGCCTATATAATTGATAGACTGAAACATCAAGCAGAAAGACAATACTTGAAGTTACCATTAATACGGGTCATGAGTTATGCTTACTGGGTACTGTGTCTTACACTTGTGGCCTTATGTTAGGCTAAGCCAAGCTGGTGGGAGGGGGGGAGTAGAGTGAAAAGCAAGTGAACAGGTCTTAAATGTAAAATTTTTTATATAAAAGAACAAATACTAACAGAGTTATTCTGGATAAAGAAACAGTCAACATCTTCAGGCAACTTTAAAGATGGCTTGTAACTAAGCACTCTTGCTGCCTTGTGTTATATTTTTTTTTTTTTGCCTTATCTTTGGTATTGAGTTCTAGTCTTGTTGCTGTCACCAAAGGCAAAGAATGCAATCTACCCTGCTATTTAATCCATAAAGAGGGAGATCAATTCATTCCTTTTACCCAAGGGCATTAGAGTGATGGGAATGTAACAGTCAATAAAACTTGTGCTACCTACACATTTACAAAAAAATATTCAAATAAAACTTCAGATTAAATATATACAATAGAAAAAAAAACAAAACTATTTCATAGTATGAAACTATTCCAACATACAGTAACATAAGGCAATAATGCTAATAAGCAAACTGGCCTTGTGTTACCATAACAACGAAATATCTCATGAGAAAGTATTGAGAACAGTTCGTTTTTTATTATTCATTTCATGATTAGTTTCCTTTGGATAGTTTATTTTCAATGATAAAAAACAAAAAAAAAAAAAACTATCAAATGTCAAACTTAGTGAAGTAACTAAAAAATAATGAAGCTTAATCTTACTGTGATTTGTCCATTTTGATGGTATGAGTAAAGTACAATTTTTTTCTGCAATGTTATCAGCCATGATTTGACTATCTTGCTTTCAGCCACTTTCTCACTGCTGTAATGTATCTTCCCTGTGCCTTTTCTATAAATATTTTCATGATTATTATTCTGATGAGGTTTCTTCTTTGGCACCTTGACTTTACGAATTCTTGCTTCCCAGTCAACTTTGATCTTCAAAGATTTATTTCAAGCATTATCTTTTGTCTTCTTAAACACACTATAACCCCTTTGTGTCTTAGTTGCTTTATCACTTTGCAGATATATATATATATATATATATATATATATATATATATATATATATAGAAAAATATCTGGAAAAAACAAACAAAAATCCTAATATGCAATAACTGAAATTTTTCAAGATCAGCGTACATATAAGTTTTAGATTAAAATAAATTTCTTTTCATTTTTCATTCAAAATACTCTATTTTAGGAATAAGTTTTCACAACATCGCCCACGTGATCATATTGTGAAACGGAATGCTGATCTTCAAAAATTTCAGTTATCTGTTTTGATTAGTCTTACTCTTATGTCCATCGTCTTTTTATTTTGAATTGAATATAGTCTAACGTTAATCATGTTTTATGAATATGTCCTGAAGATGGTCTACTAGACCGAAACGTCCGACGTTGACATTATATTAACATTAAAACAGCATAATTGCATATTAGGATTTTTGTTTGTTTTTTCCATTTTCTTCATACTGTCGGATCTATATCCATATTTGCTATATATATATATATATATATATATATATATATAAGAGAGTAGGAGGAAGAAAAAGTGTTACTTCGAGTATCATCCCTTTTCAAACATGGGTGATCATGGCTCTTTTTGTGTTCTTGGGAAATGACACTATTTCCAGGGTTCTGAATTCATTATTGGACTGATTACCCAAGACTAGTGAGCCCAGTCTACCCTATTATTTTACATCTGCACTGAAAACATACAGGTCTTCAATTATATTAAAACAACTAATACTTTTGCAAGAAAAAGTTAGTGTTATAATTGCTTGCAAGAAGGTGAGCAAAATCTTTGAACCAAATTAGTGAATCAAAGATATTGGATAGTGGAAGACTACATTAATTTACACCCGGACTAATATCTTCATTTTTATTATCTCAACATTTTGGCTGTTGTGCCCTCCTGGCATAGGAGTGCTTGCTGATTTGAATAAACTTCAGAGAATTCCAAACTTAACCCCCTCCCCCCTTTGTTTTTAAGAGTCTACAGGGCAAGATCATCCTCCTCCTGCTCTACAGGATATCATCTTGTGCTTGTTTTAGTAATGCTCAATTATTGCACTGACAATTACTGCGTCACCAAATTTACAAACCAATGTTTTAACCCACTAGGTCACTGCCCAGTGGGACAATCCAGAGTCTACAACTTTGAGTACTAAATAAGAACATGGTAACATTTGGTGACAAAAGTTACTAAATAGGTCATATCATGAGAATGATACTGAAAATCCTTCAAATTTTTATCAATAAAAATTGAGCAAAAATTAACCTTTTTGACTAAAGATTTCTAATATAATTATGACGTTCATTTGAAAATGTCAAATAGAGAATATGAGAATATACATATATATATATATATATATATATATATATGAGGCACAGTGGAGTAATGTTTAGTGGCTTGGATTGAGGAATCGGAGAGCTGAGTTCAAATTCCAGTCAAATCCATTACATTCACTTACGTGCTAATACCCTTGGGAAAGGTATGAATCCTCTTCTCCCGCCAGCTATGGGTAAATAGCAGGACAGACTGGGTTGTATAGCCTTATAGCTTTGGATGGCAACTGGTCTAGGAGAAGGACATCTCTGAATTCAAAACCTGTAGAGGGTTGTTTGGGGACCTTGTGGCACATAGCTCACCCGGGAGTGGTGGTGGTGGCTTAAATATATATGTGTGTGTGTGTATGTATGTATATATATATATATATATATATATATATATATATATATATATATATATCTCAAATATGTAAGTGGAAAGGATAATCCAAGTAGATATTTGTAAATATTATATATTCAATATAAAATATTAAAAAGATGTATCCATAAAGAGAGCTTAATGTATACTATACAGAGCAATATGATATACATCAAGGAAAAACTTAGTATATCATCAAAAAACAATTATAAATCAGAATTTATTTTGGCAAGTCTTTAATACCTATCTCATCAGATCGATTATATATATCAGAAAGGGCATGGGGGGGGAGTGGCATGAACTGTGGCAATTGATGCTTACAGAAAATTCAATCAACCAAAACTAGAAATCTGAAATATACAATTACAAGGAGTGGTATCAATTACAGTGTGTGTTTAAGACTTAAAGTATTTAGAATATATATATATATATATATATATATATATATATATATATATATATATATATATGTGTGTGTGTGTGTGTGTGAGAGAGAGAGAAGGAGAGGAAAAAAGCAAGCAGAACTAGACAGACAATACATTTACCGAGAGCATATGACGACAAACAACATTCCTGATTACATCAGTTCTCAACTCGGTATCTATGCTGATGACTCAACTATTTACTTCTGTCTTAATAGTAAATCTGACCTACATTCTTTAAACTCTGGCAAGGAATAGACTGTTGATTTTTACGACCCCAAAATAAAATTGTTCTATCAATGGCCCAAGAGAACTTTTTCTGCCTTCCATCAGCATGGCTAATGCTAACCTCGTTGCACTTTCCTGGGCTAACGTTTTCTGCTGACAAAGTGGAAAGATTATATTGAATCAATTGCTAGGTATGCTACTAAGAAAGTTGCTTCATTGTGTTGCGCTAAACAATTTTTTCCTCACCAGAATCTATCTTACATATTTGTAAGTCTACCATTCATACAGGCTTTGAATATTGATGCCATGTATGGTCTGGTGCTCATATTTAAAGATTCTTGATAAAATCCAGAGAGAAAAAAACAACAAACAAACAAAAAAAAAAAAAAAACTGCAATGTCACTGGTCCTCACCTCATATATTTGTCACTTTTTCACTGGATATATTTTGCATTTTTTTTTTTTTTATAAATACTTTCATGTTAATTATTCTGATGAACTTTATCCTCTATGGTATATACACTATGAATTTAAGTGCCGTACTAGATTGGCAGCAAGATCAACATTTTATAGTTGAAATTCGCAGAACTAAGCTTTCCAGTCAAGTTTGACCTGCAAAAATTTAAATGCCAATTGTTATCTCTCTTCCTAAATGTTTTTTTTCTTATATTCTTTCATGTTTACTAACCACTTGTGTCTTAGTTACTTTGCTTGGGGGGTGAAAAAAAAAAAAAAAAAAAATACATCGAGACAGTGGGCATTTATGGGTTACAAGTAGAAACTTGTACCAGTTTGTTTGCTTTTTCACACACATATCAGTGTGGGACAATCCTGAGTCTAGAACAGAGTACTAAATAAGAAATCATAAATTTGTCTACCTGCTCTGATAATGATTTCATCAAAAGATTACATTTAAAATGAACTTTGGACAATTGTTGACAGAACTTTCTCCTTGTTTTAGAAAAATTATTCATAAAATCTGTATTGTCCAAGATTATTTTTCTCTCCAGAATTTATATTGATGCCATATATGGTCTGGTGCTCATTATTTATCTAGAGCTTGATAAAATCCAAAAAAGAATCAGCAATATTATTGGTCCTGATCTGGGGGTCTTGGCTTCAGTCACTTTCTCCATAGCTGCTGTAATGTTGCCTCCCTGTGCCTTTCTATAAATACTTTCACGGTAATTGTTCAGATAAGCTCTTCGCTAGGGTAACTAAGCTTTTTGAATTTAAGCATAATAGTAAACTGATATCAAGATCTTATCAATTTACAGTTTGATTTGGTTAGATGGAACTGTAGATTCTATACTAAGTTTCTTTTCTTGCTTATGGAACTCTTCTGGCTCCATCCTTTCCAACCAACTTTAATCTTCAAAAATTTAAATGCCATGTCAATCACTATCTACTGTTCTGATTACTAGTGACAACAAAAAGAGTAATGTTCCTATCTCTAGTTCTGCCATACCCAGTAACCTGTTGTCTTAATGGCTTTATTGCCTTACATGGGATGAACTAAAAAAAAAAAAAAAAAAAAATTTTTTTTAAAAGTCATTAAATTTAATGGGCATAAAATCTGTCGTATGAATACACATTTGGATCGGATATCTCAAGAATGTTTATTATACAGCTAAGGGATTTCAGAAAGGTGAAAGGAACAGTTGTGCAAATGTCATAGAAAGCTGTTCCAGCAAGAATTTCCTGATAAAATGTACATGTTAAGATAAAATGCTGCAAGACCAGACATGCTTATAATCGGTTCACTTTGAAAAAGTGACAAAAGATTGTATTCCTGTCCAGACCTGTTTCATTGAAGGACTCCATCCTGAAAGAATTCTTTTGCATTTTCCTTAATTTTGGGAGGTCATAGATAGAAACTTCAAATCTTTAGCAAGGGTACATATTTGTAGAAAACATCAAGGCGGTTACATTTTAAATAAGCTTAGAAATGCTTTTAATAATAGGCAATGTTAATAATAAGCAGGTTACCAAACCTTTAATAATAACAAAGGTATTTTAGAGTAGGTCTGTACAAAAAGAAAATGGTCCATGGGGGGGGGGGGGGGGCTCCTTAAGATGGGAATTTTTGTGTCCGGCAGAATAAATTTGGTAATTGTTTGCATATGAAAAATTCAGCAACTAATAATTATTTCACTGCCTTTCATTTTTTTTTTTTTTTTAACTCTCCATATAAGAAAATCCTTACCATATAATTTTTTATTTATTTTATTTCATGAAGTGGGGGGGAATGAAATACGCATTGTTTCTGGAACCCAAAAAGTTTAGGTTTAAAAAAAAAAAAAAAAAAAAAAAAAAGTGACAGGGGGGGGCTATTATAATGTTGCACTTCTGGAACACACACACTACATTATTTACTTCCAATGCATTAAAAATTGCATTGTGATTAAACTGAAATACATGTTTTCAATCAAGAAAAATCAACGTCAATAAAGAGGTTTTTAATGTAATCTTATACGCCGTCTCCCTTCAGACCATGATCCTCCACATCTGCCAAGCTCTTTTTTCTTTCTTTTTTCGTCATTTCTCCCAAAGCCTGTTCTGCCATCCATTTGCTGTGAAAAAAGCCATCAATTTTGTTAAGCACTGCTTTCCTCTGTCCCGTGAGTATCAGATTTTCCGAGCCCTCCATTATTTCAACCGAATATAAATTTGTGGTGATAAAATTTTTGGCGTTTGATTCCACAAACTCTGCAAAATAATCGTATCACGATATTTGTTGGTCTATTTCATTGCTTAGATTGACAACAGATCTTTACTTTACTACACCACATAGAGCGCGCTACCATACAATGTGGTTAGGAGCTGTAAAAGTTTTAAAAGCAATAAATCGGGTTCTTATTAAAACTAAAAAGAAAAAATAAGGACACCGTTTGACATTGGAAATCGAACGCCAAGAGGTCAAATTTTCAGATAACTAAGTTTCGCTTAGAAACTAAATAAATTTCCCCAGAAGAAATTATAAAGTTCCAAAAGAAAACCACTCCCTCAGTAAAAATAAGACCGATAAGCGACACTTTAACTAGTATACCGTACACGTCTATCAATTGCATAAAAAACAACAACAAAAAAAAAAAAAAACACAGCCCTTTTATTTATTAGTGATAAGCGGGGAGGGAACAAATTTACTTTCATTCCCATCAGGCAAAACCGCAACATTATTTATTTTAGTTGGATTAGATTAGAATCTTAAATGAAAAGGCTGTTTTTGTTTTTATTTTTTAACAGGATTGTTTTTTTTTTGACGCACACAAATTGAGAGATAATGCGATTTTCTATGTGAAGGTATGGGGGCACCCAGTAAGGATCGAACTCACTACACAGTTGTAACTGTTCTAGCGAGACAAGCTTGCTAACCTTTGGGATGATATGGTTGACTGTTGAAAACCGCGGGCTTAAAAGAGAAATATTGGCAAGCCCCAACTAAGTTTTTTGGTTTTTTTTTTTGTTTTACAGAAGAATATTGAAAAAATAAAAAAATAACACACAAACCCCAAACATATCGGGTCCAAAGTGCTTCACACAGTAAGGAATGGTCTTACTCTTAAGTTGTTGAAATCGTGCAAAAAAAGTAACCCGAAATCAAAGCCGAAACAATAACTGTGTGTGTGTGTGTGTGTGTGTGTGAGTGAGTGAGAGAGAGACCCTCTTCGGTTCGAGGTTTAAATAAAAACAGAAGGGGACTATCTTCCAATTTAGGATCTGGAAACAATTTTCCGCGTAAGAAATCCAAATACTGAATCAGCTTAAGATACCTTTACTGAGCCTCATATTCTGAATACACCCCCCACATATATAAGACGACATTCCTTACAATTTACATTTGATTTTTAATTAATACAATTTAAGATCTACCTACCTTCCCTTCAGAAACACAAATTCACATATACCGGTTCACACTCCTCCACGGTTTCTTGAAGTGGGGAAGTTTATGCCTTGCTTTCTGTTTAGGATTGGGTTTCCGGTTCGTTCTAATCGGAATCTTTCTCTTTCACTCCCAGTGTAGCCCCTGTGTTTTAGTGGCATTTATCGCCTTTCTTGGGGCGAATTCATAATATATTGAATTAAGTTTTTTTTACTTAAAGTTAGTAAGAAAAAAAAAAAAAAAAAAAAAAAAAAAAAAAAAAGTGACTAAGTGTCTAGTAACAAATCGGGTTTTTTATGCTCGTGTCAAATTTGCGTTCGAAATCAAAGTCAGGATTTTTAGCCTGCTGATTTTCTAAGCAGACCCACTAACAGAACTTAAAATTGTTACCCCCCCCCAGTCTTCTTTGACCCATTTCTAACCCTGTATGCGACGTACTAAAAGATTAGGTTATATAACCAGAGTGATTAAGGATAGAATTATTTTATCTTTTGTCAAGCTTCCCCCTGCCCAGAAACCAATTTATTACTTTTTTCCGGGGGGGGGGGGTTCTATTTCTCGTTATTCTGCGTACATTACGACGACGGCTACATTTTCATGACAGTCACACAAGCAATAGAAAACGGATTCCTGAACAAAAAAAAGGGAGGGCATTTAAAGCAAGTTTAGTAGATTTATAAAAAGTTTTATAATAGATAAAGTTTTTGCTATATATAAGCTTAATTAGCGACGAAACAGAAGTCTAATGAAAATTTAAATTTATGGCATGATGAGAATCAGTTTTTTAGCCTTCCCAGTTTGTCTGAAATTCCAAATTATCAGCCTCCTTAAGAGAGTTTAAAGTAAAATGAACCACTTTCTCCACTAAAAATGGGAAAAAGCAATAAAAATACTTCAAAGTGTTACTGAAAACAGTGAAAAATATCTTCCTTCGGTGGGGTGGGGGTCTTAAGTTTTAATCAGAAGCTTCATGACAAGTGCATTCACAACCGTGATAGTTTTTTTAAGTACTAAGAAATCAAAAGGTAGTTTAATTTAAAAGCTGGTGAAATTAAAAAAAAAAAGCAGAAGACAGGCTACAAGAAGAAAAAAAAAAAGAAGAGGACTATCTTGTTCTGCTTTTTGATTCAAAATGCTTTAAATATTTGCTTAGTACATCTACTTACAAGAGCTTAAGATTTTTTAATACAGTCGTCACTCCTTGAAGTTGATAGTAAATCATGTTTGCATAAGGAGGCCATTTAGTGGGCAAGCATTTTAAATCACGATTTTAAAGTTTTTCCCCATATCCGCTATAAGCAATTAGTAGAGGCTCTATTTCAACACGTCAAGGAGAATGTAAAAAGAGCCAGGTAAGCCATTACAGTTTTTACCTGAATGGCTAGAGGTGAAAGGAGAGCGTGCATAGCCTTACCGCCCAATCAGACATAATGCAGGGAGGGGGCAGTCTTAAGGAAAAGAACTGCATTTTTAATAAGTTTTTAGGTGTTTTTTTTTTTTTTTGTTAATACGTCAAATTCCTTATCGATCGGAATTAAAAATCGCTTGACAACTATCTACAACATATAAAAAACAAACTAAAAAGCAATTAATATTTTGAAGTTGACATTCACGGGACATAGGAAAAAAATACCACATAACATAAACCGAACGAGGTTGCGCAAAAAGAAAAAAAATGGTTGGCAGAACAGGATTTAGGAGATATAACAAAAAGACAAATTACTAGAGCTATAAAAAAAAAAAAAAAGAAATTGCGTTGAGCTATGATCAACTACGTCCTGAAGGGACACAGCATATGGAAGAATAATTGCATTTGTTATGTATTGGCCGAGTAAGATATATACTTCCTTATTAAGTCTTTACAAAAAGGACTTGGAAAGGCGATGTCATCTTAGTCATGACAAGTTTCTTGTTGCAATTAGAGATCTCAATCTGAAAATGAAGGAAAGCTAAGAGATTATAAAATATCCCAGATAAGAACTAGGGGAGAGGAAAAAAAAAAAAAAAAGAAAAAAGAAAGAGGTATTATTTCTGGAACATTGCAAACTCATGTCAGATGCACGCTAATCTTTTTGCAAGACAAGTGTTCGTTCTGTATCAAACTCATTAAAAAAGTTTAACCGCTCAAAAGAAACGGACCTTTTAAAAAGGAAAAAAAAAAAACAAACTGTCGACTGAGAATTTACTTACATTTCTCTAAAAGATATAAAAATATATTTAAGTTTTCATCTCCGAATGACTTTCTGGCGTCTATAAAATAAAAATGCTTCCACTTGCCAAGGCTGTTCTGCAAGTCAAATTCATATAGTTTCAAACAAGAGGAGTGGTATGAGAAGATTAAAAAGACGAGGTGGGAGGGAGAAAATGCGAGACGCAGCTTGAGAGTAAAAGAAAAGGTGGTGTAAGTTTTCACCTTTCTCTTACCCCGTCTCCCTTTCTTTTTCATAGAAAATCTAGTGTCAGGAGAGTTGGTCACATGACATGTGACACCAACATTCCTATAAATAAACGAATGGATTTAGCAAGTGACCAAGTGGAGTTAAAAAAAAAAAAAAAAAAGAAAGAGAAAAAGCCATATTTGTATACATTTTGAACCCGATTGGCCAGTACGCGAACTGTGTGACGCGTAGAAGAGGCTTATATATATATATATATATATATATATATACACACACACACAAAATAAAATTAAAACTGTAATCTGAACAATTAGAAAGTTTTAAGAGAAATTTAGTTACTTTCTAGAATATTTAGGCAACTCAGAAACAGTTCATGACCATCGGCTATCTAGATTTTTCAATAGCCAAATCGGGGGACTGAAAACTGCAAAGTATTATTCGCGATGAAATTTATGAAAGTTAGAAATGTTAGGACTTGATTAATCTTGATGTTGCGAAGTGAGCTGGAAGGTTTAAAGTTTTCAGTCGTCGCAATTAAAGCGACGACTGTCTTTTCTTTTTTTCAAAGTCCTCAAAGTCAAATCTAAAATATTTCGTGATGCAATTTTCCGGTCTTGAAAGGCTAAAACAACTTGACAAGACAGTTTTATAAATGGAAAAGAAGATTTTATAAACTAATAAAAACTTTACGACTGACAAAGTTTAAGTCAATGAAGAAAGGGGTTTTAGTGTCATGGAAGGAGTCTCTAAAAATGACTAAAAGTTTTAGATTTTTTTTCTTTTTGAGAAATTCTCGATAGGAATAGTTTAATTTTTAGAGAGACGAGAAGGGGTCCCAGTCATTTTATTTCTAATAAATTTCATCTTGTCTTTATAAATAGACGTCTGTTTACTGTTCTCCAAAGAGGTAAGGGTTCAAAATCTTTGATGAACTCCTTAATTTCGATGTGCGTTATTTAACGATCATGGTGACAAAAGTGTTGCGATAAAAGAAAACCAGTCAAACGAATTATGATTTAAAAAAAAGAAATACCGATGTTTAATTTTCTTTCTTTTTTTACCAATGTACTGGCTTTAAAAGTTACGTATCAAATGTCTAGAACTTTATTTTATTTTATTGCGAGAGTGGAACGTAAACGTCTTAGTTTAGGCAATACTAATAGGTAAATTTTAGTTAGGAGTTTAAGAAACAAAGAATTTTTGCCTATTTACTTGGTGATAAATTTGACCCAAACTAGAGATTTAAAAAAAAAAAAGAAAGAGGCCTTGATTTCGTTTAAGTTCTAAAAAGTGTTGAAAAGGGCGCTGCACACAGGTGCGGATTAGAAAGAAGTAAAAATAAGATTTAGAGACCCAGACTATGAAAACTGAATAAAGCAGGTTTTACTTACCTGTGGATTCCTGAAGGAGGAAACATTGTCATGATTCTCCTTTAGTGTTTTAGCTGGAGACATTTTTACGAACACTTAGGAGGAGGCGTATTAAGAAGGGAAACACGACAATAAATGAAAACGTTAGCAGAAAGCGGAAGGGAGAAAGGAGAGAAAAAAAAAAGGTAAGGTAAAGAAAGAAAGAAGTATGTCATAGCAGGTGACGCAGGTTAAATAAAAATAAAATATAATGGAATGTGAAAGCGGTATGGAAAGATACCAAGGTTAAGATTAGAGACACTAGACAGTGTATTGATGACTTTTTTTTTTTTTTTTTTTCATACGTTTAAATGATTTTTTTTCTTAGGGATAAACGATCGAGTTTTAAATGGATAAAATTTAGACTCAGCAGGAACACATGACTTGAAGAGAACCAGCCATCAATCATTTTTACAGAGTTTCTAGCAAGCTGATACAAAATTAATTACCTACGATTAATCAATTTACACTTCCAATAACAGTAAAATGCTCGCTTATCTTTTTAAATAGAAATTTAAGTTAAAGATTCGCGTGTAAGGAGACAGGGAGTACTTTTAAGGCCCCTTTTTACAGTGAGTAAAGGAAGAAAAAGTAAGGTGTGAAGCAGAAAGGTAATTTTCCATTAAGAAACACTTTTTTTTTTTTTTTTTTTTTTTTTTGTAAATGAAGTGGAAAATAAATATTAAGATATGGTAGTGATTTTTTCCCCTGTTTTGCCGTACTGTACACAACATTGTCCGGCCATCCATCCGATCTGTCTGTTCACAGGGTCGACTATGACAACCACCCTTTACCTTTCAACCTGCTCAGGGACGAAAGACTAAATGGACACAAACTTAGTTTCTTCTCACCTTTCTAGCCCACGCATATAGGACCTGTTCTCACATGTTGAAGCTCTCTAATAATTACTTATGCATCTTTTCTTTTTCTTTTTCCCTTCGTCTTTCTTTCTTTCTTTAACTAGAACATCACCTCCCTTTTTTGCTAATAAAATCAGCTTCTTTTTTGTTCTTTCTTTCTCTCTCTTCCCCTCCTGTCTCTTTTTATGTTGCTAACGATTTCGAAACACATAAACTAAACTCCTTCCTCCAATTTCAATCACGCTTGTCTTCAACCTTTTTTCTTTCTTTCTCTATTTCTCTCTTTTTCCACGGGAATGTTGTGGAAAGAGTTTATACATAGTCATGAACTTGAGGTTAACTCTTGTTTTAATTTTTACACTGAAAAAGGAAAATGAAAAATGTTATTATTCGCAGTATAAATGAACTTGAACCGACTTACATTTTAAATGTTCATTACTCAGACTGAGAAGGGTAGATTAGGCCTGCCTGCCTATCTATCTATCTATCTATCTATCTATCTCAGACTGTCCATTATCTCTCTCTCTCTCTCTCTCTCACTGTTCATGATGTCTCAGCATTGCATTCTCATTCATTACCTATCCATCTCTAGCAAGCAGAAAGGGTTTCAAAAAGATTTGTCTGACAAAAAGGCAAGGAAATCATTAATAAATAAATAAAAAACAATCTACTTTTGATTTATTTCATTTTGAATTTTTTATTTCCATTGTGTGTGTAAAACAGAACAACAAAAAAATGTCAATATTTTCATGAAGAGAGAAAAATGGTCGTCTTTTCTTTAAACTACCTAACTAACATAACTAGTGAGTCTCTAGTCACGGTCACTGGCTCAGTAAAATATTCTTAAGTAAGTAAATGTCACTATCACAATGCAAAATTTCAAAATAGGATACTTTTTAAAAGTTGTGGTCCCAAAAATGTTGTCTTGATAGCGTTTTAGCTGGAAACTATGAACTCGTATAAAAAAATAACAGTAACTTTAGAGACGTAATTAAATTTATTTTACCAGAAATCTGAAATTAAGGTCCCAGTTATGCCATAATTGTGCATAACATGCTAAGTAAACTGTAAAACATGACTGAATTTTACAAACATTTTTCACTGAAATAAGCCTAACTTTGTAAATTTGCTTTTTTCATTCTTTTGAATTCCAATTTAAAAAAATGAATAATATAGTTTCAGATGAATTATGTGACGTCACTACAACTTTGTAAAAATCCTTTTGATAGAAATTAGTTTCTCTTAAAACTTGCTGTTCGAAAGCATAACGAATTATATTCCAGAGTGGCGTTTTTCAGCCCAATTCTTGCGACCCAAATGAGTGTCGTGGAATGGTTTTTAAAAACATACATAACAATTTGGACTATAAAAACATCATCCTGACATCAGAACAAGAAAATACTTGCGAATAATAAGTACATCGACATGAATGAATACGGTGTATTAAATTGATACGCCATAGGTTTTCTTGTCTGTTCACGTCCAATGTTTGTATGCCGAGGTGTCTGAAGCCAAACAAAATCGTGTCAGTATCGGTGTTTATTCATTACTGGCATTGCTATTCTGGATTTGATAGGCATATGATACATTTACTTTAATTTTGGATGTTAACGACCCGAAAAAAATCGGACTTTTTCCTGGTTTTCGTCAGCCATTACCGGCTTATTGATAAGTAATTCAGTGCTGAATTTTGTTGGTGGACGTATACAATTTGGGCCTGTTTACTTCCTTCACAGTAATTCCTTGTAAAAATTAGTACGCGCTTCCGTAAAGCGATCAAAGTAATTTTTTTAAGCAGAAAGTTAACTTTCAAATTAGGGTTAGGTGTTGTTTTTTTTTGTTATTCTTTTATTTTGTTTTTTAAGAAGAAAGTTAACTTTCAAATTAGGGTTAGGTTTTTTTTTTTTCTTTTGTTATTCTTTTAAATAAAATAGTACAGCAATGAATGACGCTTGGGTGTTAAAATGAAAATTTACCAAATTTTCTAATTCCAGAAAAAAAGAAAAATACTGTGGAATATTTCAAATAGAAATTTGAATGATTTTTAATTTTAGTCGATGCTTCCGAAAAACCAGGAAAACTTTAAAGTAAAATTTACTTTAAATTTTTCCGTTACATTTTCTTTGATCAGAATAAGAAATATTGATTATTAAATTAAAATAAATTCAGTAAAATTTATTGGATAAAAAAAAAAGTAAAACAAAAAGGAAGAAACAGTGAAATTAGGTTTCTTTTCGCCCAAGGCAAAAAAAAAAAAATCGTTCAAGATCTCTTATTTAATTTGTGAAAACTTACATAATTTGATAATGTTGTCAAATTGACGGGAAACATTTCAGTACAGATTTTTTCCACCATTTTGAATTGGCTCATAAATTTACATTAAATGATCAATGTTTATTTTAATATGTGTGGGAAAGACCGTTTAAATCTGACCCTCAAGTGCTTTCAAAATCAGTTTAGTTCTCATGGCATCAAAAATTGTTGTATTTTTTTTATTTATTTACTACACTTTTCCAAGTCTGGCACAAGGCCATACATTGCTTGAAATTCCAAAGTGAATTGATCAGGTTTATAAGAAATAAAAAAAACTCTATTTCCAACACAATTACATACCCACATACATACCATATTAAAACACGGCCAAACTTTATTTTCTACCCAATAAAGAAAATATTTACAAATACGCCAAAAAAGATTCCACAAGACAACACACATCATTTAAATCAAAGTGTCTATTGGTTAGAAATTAACATCAACATGTAAAATATTTGACCAATTAGAGAAAACTAAAATACTATTTTTCTTGTGCCTACTTTTGGGAAAAATTTCTTATAAAAACCCACAGATTTTGATTTTTAGTAGCAGAGATGCAGTTGTTTCCAAGCTGTTTAAAGACATAGCTACAGAGCTTAAATGCATTCTGAAAGAAGCATATTGGTGACTTTAAACAAATCATCTCCAAAAACAACAGCGGTGACAGTCAGTGAATCTTTGCTGACAATCAAAGTCTTTTCTCAACTGCGGATTTTTACTGTGGCCCAAATACCCAAAGACTTTAACTTAACTACACACTACATTTTACTCCTTTTTGACTTTTTTGAATTCCTGTATACATGTTTGTAAATACAATTAATTTATTTAACAGGCATACCCATGTTTTCCTTATTTTTATTTAAATTATTGTTTGAAATTCGGACGTTTGGATATTTAATATAAACAACAAGACCAAAGAAATTCCTACAGGATCAATGCTGGTTAACTTTAGGTTGTCTTGACCATATAAACCTGTGGTTTTAGACTAGAAGTAGAATGATATATAAGAAAAGAGTGAGCGGGCTGCCTGGTGAATGAATGGTCTGTTTTACCATCAGTGCCAACAATAGATGTTTTAGCAGAAATAAAAGATCTTGAAAGCTAAATTATCAAGGCAGGCCATCCCCCACTAAAAGATTGGCGAAAAAAAAAACAATATGCACCAGCTTAAGCCAAAGGATAATATCGATATTTTATATTTTGTGCAGAACAAAAGTTGACAGTTCAGAAATTGGAACTGAGAAGCCATTTCTGAATTCCAGCAATCCTGCTGAATTTTCTTTCACATAAAAGCTCTTGAGAAAAGGATGAATCCACTACTTCTTTCCCCAGCTATAGGTTAAATAGCAGGATAGGCTGAACTCTATAACCTTGGATAGCAACCAATCTAAGAGGAGTTAAACTGAATTTCAAACTGTAGAGAAGGCAATGGAAAAGCACTCCACTATTTTTTCAAGGAACCATTGCAATTAACAGATAATTACAAAAAAGAAATCTGTGCAGAAGGCAACTGGAAACGCATCTACAATCTTTCCTAAGAAGCTATTCACAGATAATAAAGAAAAGGAATCTGTATCAAAGTCAAGGGAAAACCATTCCATTATCTTTCCCAAGACATCATGGCAATTCACAGATAATAAAGAAAAGGAATTTGTGTCAAAGGCAATGGGAAAGTTGTTTTTTATACATTTTATTTCCTACTAGCAGAAGAGCCCGGCATTGTCCGGGGATGTAACAGTAAGAGATAGATCAAGTATCGACCATCATAAAGACTGAAAAATAAAATTGACAAAGATTATTGTTTAAGGCTGACGGACACGCATGTCTTTATTAATTTTTTTTTTTATGAATTAGTCAAACCCAAACTCAAACAAAAGCATTGTTTTCAATCGTTATGAGTCTACCGATTGAATAGAATTTTATTATAAACAATTGTCTTGTAAATGGAAGTTTTAAAGCATTCTGAATGTAAAAATAAAGAAAAAAAGGTGTGCAAGACAATAAGAAACACTACCTGCCAAAAAAAAAAGTGAAGTTTTGTTGAAATCGGTTGAAAAATGTAGGAAATCCGATCCCATATATAAATGAACACCCACCCACCCACACACACAGGGTTTTATAATAAGTATAACTCGAAATGAGTTGTCCCCCTTTCATTTTTGTGATTCCTCTTAATCATGTTTTCAAATTGATTTCATGCAAAAACAATTGTGTTTTTTTTAATTTTTGGCACTGTCAGAACCACTGCAAGGTAATTTTACGTAGTCCTGTGAAGTTTTGTTGAAATCGGTTGAAAAATGTAGGAAATCCAATCCAATATATAAACGTACACACACACACAACCTGGGTTTTATAATAAGTATGATTTTATTCAGTTTTCTTTATAGATTACTTTTTAAGAGGCCAAAGTGATCAATTTCTCATGTTTTGCTACTCGAATTAGTATTTTATATCTTATACATTCCCTCATTACCAAAATGCCTAAAAACTTCATAGCTTGATAAAGACATATTTGTTATAGCTCTTCTCTTCATAAAGAAACAGATCAGTCAGATAAAGTCCTCAATTTGTTCTTATTAGATCTACATCAGAGTCATCCAGGATTTTTGGTGAATTTTATCACAGTTTCATAGTAATGCAGATCAATTTTACAATTTTCAGCATTTTACCATTTGCAAGATATGAAGTTATAAAATATTTTGTTTGATCAAATCAGTTTTGCTACCCTTTTTTTTTTTTTTTAAATAACTATGTGATTATTAATCTCAGGATACAAAATTAAGGATATTTCAAAGAAAGAACAGTTATATGTTTATATTTGTGTAGAATAAACTGGCTTTCATCTTAATTGTACAGACAGATGTTGTCATCAGTCAGCAAATAAAATGTTAGGTTCTAATAAATATTTATTTGATATGCAGTGTATAAAATGTAGTTGGATTACTCAATAATTATTTATTAAGCTTTATTCACATTAAATATTTATTTGCTATGCAGTGTATAAAATATGGTTTATTTATTAAGCTTTATTCATTTTACTCACACTTAGACTGGTGTCTTCATCTTTGTTGCTATTATCATTAAGTTTTAGCTGTTGTTGCCTTCACCTTCATCAGGTGGTTGTCAATCTGGGTAACCATTAGGGAATTTCAAACAGAACCCTTTATTTAATTTACAGTGGCTGTTTGATCTTTTTCTGCTGACTATGTCTAAGTATATCTCATGTAATCCTTATTTAATACTTTATTGCTCACCCTTTTTACACTGAATCTATGCCTGCCCTATCCAAGTTCACTGATTGAGCTCCCAATAACTATATCTCCAAATTCACGAATCAACACTCGGCTGTTGTCCCGTGGAACAATCCTGAGTCTAGAAATTTGGAGCCTTAAACATAAATTGCCTGCTTGTAAAAATTGACTGCATCCACTGGAACTTTACTTTTCTTACTGCTGCTTACTGTTCTTCATTTGTTAACAGGTCCCATATTCCCATATTGAACTGAAAAGGAACAAAGCAAAAGAGTAGTTTCATCTTTCATAAACTGGTGACGGGTTACTTAATAAAATAAACCAAACACACCACAGATGTAGAAATGAATGATATAAAATAAAATATGATCATATTATTGCAAATTTAGAAATAGACTGTTTTTTTTTTTTAATTTAACAGGATGGTTCTCCAATCAGTAACCTGTTCAATTCTAGAGTCAACAGTTATGTTTCCCACATATCGTCATAAACTGTGCCTCTTACTCTGTAATCCTCTACCTTGATTGTCTCTTGGACCTTGTAAAGGGTGAATATCATTATAAAAAAAAAAAATTAGCTGAAACACATCCGAGCAACATCGTTGGAAAGTGGAAAGAAAAAGATTTTGTATTTTCTGGAATATGTGATTTTATGACCTCACGGTCATAAAATCACATATGTGACCAGAAACTCTTTCTGGTTTCTTTATAACTTGCATCATGGGAAAATGAATTTATTTGTTTTGTTTTTTTTAATATTTTATTATTTATTTATTGGTTTTATTTCATTTTTCCAACACTATCTTGTTTGAGAATGACTTTTATTCTGTTGAGCAAGATGGAAGAGACAAGTATTTAAATTGTTGATTGGTTTTCTTTATCATCTAGAAGCTATTTTTCTAGCTTCTGAATTCTTCCAAAGGCTATAACTCTTTCAAGTCCTCTTGGACATATGTTTCCCACAGATGTTTTCAACACATCCTGTGAAATATAATTGTCCCAAAAACATATTGATATGGGATAAAGCGGACACTGTGTCCCATTGCTATATTTATAATAATACATTCAATTATATCATTTTTCTAAATCAAAGTCATTTAGATATGTCTACTGAAAAGAACAATAATATTTTTTGTTGTATACATCAATTACACAAATGTGAACTTGAAGGGGATAAATTATGTACAGTAAAATCTCAATTTAAAGAACTATTTGGACAGAGTATATGTTCCTTAAATATGATAAATCTCTCATTTCTGTGTGAACACTATTACCATGTGGTTCACATCTTGAAGCCAAGAAGAGAAAGTGAAGGACTCTGTCCTTTCTAGAAGTGAAGTCATAAAATCACACATGTGACCAGAAACTCTTTCTGGTTTCTTTATGAGTTGCATCATGGGAAAATAAATTTATTTGTTTTCTTTTTAATATTTTATTATTATTTTATTTATTGGTTTTATTTCATTTCCCCACAAATTAAAAGAAGCAAATTCTGATAAATTTTCCTTAAATTAACATAGAAATGTATGAAATGGTTTGTAAAAGTGCTGCCAATAGGGTTCAGCATTGTGTTGAATATGAAGGGAAGTATTTTGAACGTTTTAAATAGTTTGTTTTAATTGCTATAATCCTTGCTAATAGTAATATATACTTGACAAATATGGTGGATAAAGTAAGTAAAGGTTTATTGTAAAAAACAGTACAATAAGAAATAATGTAACAGTTATGCACAAGGTTGTCGCAAGTCAATCCAGCAGTTAGTGCTACTATTGGAAGGTCGGTAGTTCTTGCGTAAGTCTGAGTCGTACCCAACAGATTCCAGCTAGTATATTTACTAACCGCCCCATGCAATCAGATGTGGCACAGGGCTGAATTTAATGTGGGGTATCTGAGCCTGTAGGCTCAGCCAAAAATTTCCTGTAGACCCATATAAAATGGGGTCTAGTAGCTGTTTCCCAAGATGAGATTCTGCCCTTCGGCATAGCCATGTCTGGGGATCCTCTCTGTCCAGAGCCAGAGAGTTTGGCAGCACAGCTGGAACAGATCCCAGCTAGTATATTTAGCTACTCCCCACATGAGGGTTGCATGTGGCACAAGGCCAGTTTAATGTGGGTTCTCCAAGCCCATATGCGCGGCCAAAAATATTCCCTTTTGAACTTGTATAACGGGTTCAGGGTCAGTCAACCTCCCCGAATGAGACTCTGCCCTTTGGCAGAGCCTCGTCTGGGTTCCTCTATGCCCGAAGGCAGAGAGTTTGACTGTTTAGCTGGAACAGGTTGCAGCTAGACTCTGTAGTCCATTGCATTACAGATACTTATAGGTAGTTACGACTTATAGTGTAGTCACTCATCGGGGTGACAGGTTATTCCATTGGCTCATTAATCATAACTGTTTCATTAATCATAATTGTTTTGATGTGGAAATACTTATAAATTTTATGAAACTATTATAATTTATTTTTGTTCTATAAAAGTTAAATAAAAAAGGCCATCACTTTTGCTGCCACCACCCCATACTGTTCTGTTGCCTTCATGTATCAAGCATGAAAAAAATGTCCTCCCTTTCAAACACTTTTTAAAGCTTGGAAATAGGAAATAGTCAAATGGAGCAAGATCTGGTGAGAATGGTGGCTGGTCTCAATCCACAAATCTTTTAAGGTATCCGGCATCTGTAAAAACTCACATTGTTCCGTAAAAAGAGAACAACTGTCCCTTGTCATTTTATCTTTCAATGATTCTTTTAATTGGCACAGAATTCTACATTAAGTTTTCTGCCCTGATGAGAACCAATCATCAAAATACATTCTTTAAACCCCACCCCTCAAAAAAAAAAAAAAAGAAAAGAAAAAGAAAATGTGGCTATGACCTTTCCTGCTGCTTTTTATGTTCTGACTTTCTTCATTTATTAGTGCTACCACCTCATGGATCATTGTTTGGCCTCTCGATCAACAGTGACAAATAAATTCCTGGTTGCTGAAAATGCTACAAAATAAATAGGAAGTCATTATTTTAACAATAATTGGTTAACAGCTTCTGCATACCCAATTGCTCATGAATTATAAACCAAGTACATTCTTTGGATATCTTGAGTGTCTCTAATTCTTTTGACCAAGTATTTCTTTTTTTTTTTTTTTTACAGTAAGGCTCACTCTTTACAAAACTTGGAGTCCACTCATGGAAGAGGGTTATGTTAAGAGGCAGTTTATACATGACTAACAGTAGAGCCCGGCGTTGCCCGGAGATGTAACAGTAAGAGATAGATCAAGTATCGACAATCATAAAGACTGAAAAATAAAATTGACAAAGATTATTGTTTAAGGTTGACAGACATGCATGTCTTAATTAGTTTTTTTTTTTTTTTTTTTACGAATTGGTCAAACCCAAACTCAAACAAAAACATTGTTTTCAATCGTTATGAATCTACTGATTGAATAGAATTTTATTATAAACAATTGTCTTGTAAATGGAATTTTTATAGCATTCTGAATGGAAAAATAAAGAAAAAAGTGTGCAAGACAATAAGAAACACTACATGCCAAAAAAAAAGTGAAGTTTTGTTGAAATCGGTTGAAAAATGTAGGAAATCTGATCCCATATATAAACTAACACACACACACACACACACACACACACACAAACAAACAACCTGGGTTTAATAATAAGTAAAACTCAATATGAGTTGTCCCCCTGTCATTCTCGTGATGCCTCTTAATCATGTTTTCAAATTGATTTCTTGCAAAAACAATTGTGTTTTTCCAATTTTTGGCGCTGTCAGAACCACCGCAAGGTAATTTTACGTAGTCCTGTTAAGTTTTGTTGAAATCAGTTGAAAAATGTAGGAAATCCGATCCAATATATAAATGAACAGACACACACACACAACCTGGGTTTTTATAATAAGTATGATATATATATATATATATATATATATATATATATATATATATATAAATATTGGTCTTGTTTGTCTTTTTTATCTTCAGTTGGACTTAATTCAAGTTCGCCATTTTCTTGTAGTTGGACCTTTTAATATTTTACCAGGAGTTACACACACGTGTTTCTAATACAACACATAAATACTCCCCTGGTCCACAACACCTTGACTACATGAATTTAAGTCTTCTACTAAATTGGCAAATTGATCTCACTATTTTAGTGTTCAACTAGCTAAATACAACCACCACTTCTACTAAAATAGTGTCTTTTTTTTTTTTTTTTGCACTTCTCACCTGTGGAACTCCCTTCCGTTCCCTTTTAAACTAGATATGGCAGCAATATTCAATGTATGGACAAAAGCAGATTTAGTACTAAATTGCTAGACTACTCATGCATATGATCTTATTATAATGGTAGAACCAGCCACACTTTTCAAAACTGATAACAGAAAAATGATGTACAGTGTGCCATGAAGTTTTCAAACAGCACTTGCCAAGTTTGAATTCTAAGTTTTTCTTCTCCTAGACTGGTTGTCAACTAACACTAGAGACTACAGTTTGCCCTGCTATTTAACTCATAGCAGGGAGGAGAAAAATGGACTCATACCTTTCCCAAAGTAGTGAACACCATGACCTTGATCAAAATTTGAAATTAGCATGCCAATTTCACTATCTACACCCATATATTCTATGATCAGAATTTTAATAAAACCTAAACATCTGATGAAAGCGAATTTATACATATTCTTTTTTGTTTCTGAGAATTTGCAACAAAAATATTAAACACTATTTATTTATTAGATTGTTTATTTATAAGAATTACTTTGTATTACAGCATTTTAAAAACTAATGCAATTAAAACTAATGCAATATTTATCATTTACCAATTTATAAAGAAATAAATATGAAAACAATTTTTTATTCGTACATTTATAAACATTTGCTAAATTATTAAAATATGTGAACAAACTATCAGAAAATCTTTATTATTTATCATTTCATAAAGTTTGAATCAAAAGCCGATGTTCTCCCCACCATTTCAGTAAACAATATAATAAATAAATAGTCTTTATTATTTTTCTAACATATTCTCAAGAACGAAGATGTATAAATTTACTTTCTTCATATGTTTAGGTTTTATTACAATCCTAATTGTAGCATTCTAAAACAATACTCATTGCTGAGGAGTGAAGGTAGTTATAATAATAGTGGTGTCAGGGGAAAAACCATTCTTTTGACACTGTATTTTTTTGTGGGCACAAAGATTCAGGTTTACCACATATATATTAATTTGTTATTATTTTAGATTATTTTAATTTGGTTACTATTAAAACTCTATTTCTTAAAATTTAATACTTTATTTACAAAAATACTTACCTTAAAAGCTTTATCCTTCAGTAATATGCTAGTCGACAGACTTCCTTTTTTTTGCGAAACACAAACTTTTTATTATTATCTGTACTTTGTATCTGTGTATTATATCTCACAGTCAATCTCTCACTCTCTCTCTCTCTCTCTCTCTTTCTATCTATCTATCTATATCTATCTTTATATATATATATATATATATATATATATATATAGAGAGAGAGAGAGAGAGAGAGAGAGAGAGAGAGAGAGTGTAACCTGGATATAAGAGAGTTGTCGGGACCAGAGAAGAAGTCTCTTATATCGGGGTTTCTCTTATATCCGGTTTGGTCTATTTTATACATTAACACAGGCTCTAATTTGGGACCAGAGAAAATCTTTATATCCGGATTTCTCTTATATCCGGGTCTCTTATATCCGGGTTACACTGTATATATATATTGTATTTTGCTTTTAAATCTAAACAAATCATTCTCTCACCAGTAATTTAATTGCCTGATGAAATACATTAATATGCATCGAAACACAACTGCAATTGTGTAGTGATTTTAACATGTTTCCAGTGTATTATTCTAAAATTATATATATAATTTTTTTTTTTAAATAGTGATTTCTATCTGGGGCAACTCAAATCAAAGTTAGTATGAGGTGCATTGACAGCTGAGTGGTTACTTGTTAACTTGTCTTTATACCTGAGCCATGGCCATCAAACAGTTCTTTGTCCATTGTGAAGCTGGCTATATATGAGGATCTTAGGTATTCTGTCATCACTCAGCCTTGCAACATGATCAGCGCAGCGAAGTTGTGACTGCATCAGGAAGTCTCAATTACACCAATGTATGTTGCATTTTGTGGGATCAACACTGGACACCCTATCATCTAAAGAATAGCCACAGATTGTGCAGAAACAACTTTTGTGGAAGGCATCTAGCTGATTGATATGGGACCCATATATATATATATATTGTGATGCATATTGATGCATATTGATCAACAAATATACTCAAATGCCTATAATTGATAACAGAAGCCATTGGTTTATACCAACAGCTTCCCATACTTAATAATTCTTGTTTTCACTCTTGCGTGATCATGTGTGATGTCATGAGCTGTGGTGCAATTTTTGCTTCCAGCATCTCGTATGCGCGAGTTTGTCATTGTTTGGAGATCATCCATGCAAATAAAACAGACTATCATTATTGCCATGTCCATGTATTGGTTGATATATTGTAATGTTATTGCCATCTTTGATGATGGCTTATGTCTTAGATAGGATTAAAAATGTATCAATATGGTGATTTCTTTCGTCTTTCAATGATAATGTTATTAAGTTTTATCAGACAATATGAAAGGAACTTACTTAAAATAAACAGACAAAACTTGTCTATATTATTTAATGAAACATGCATCAATGCAAAAATGCTGCCTAAATACACACAATTTAAATACACACACACAAATATATATATATTTGGTTGGATAGCTCTATCTCTGATATTGAGCGTTTTCTAATAAGTACTGCGCATATAATATATAAATAATTATATATATATATTTATTTATATTTATATACACACACTTTTCACATATATTTATATATATATATATATATATATATATATATTTAAAAATGATGCCATATTTGAAAGTGATATTTCCTTACTTCTGTAGAAAGGTTTTTGCATGTGAATCTTTAAATATATTTTTTGTTCTTGTACCTGGCTATTTTATAGAGAGGAACTTTTTGCCATTTTTTTTTTGTAAATATATTCAAGCGATTTGCTATTATTATAACAAACATGCAGCTGTCTGACATCACTTGGGAGATAACAAATATGGTAAAAGTCACACTTACAAGCATTACAGATTAAAAATATAAACTTAGTATTTACATATTAAGACATTTTAAGATTGTCTCATCAACAAATATCCCAAGCAGATTTTTCTTAAATGTCTTTTTGATTGTCAACAATGAATTCACATGGTGTTTTAATCTTATTAATTAAATGATTCAGTGAAAACAAATGAATATAAGTAAGGGGATTAATTACCTGACAGAAAAATATTGTTTAATCACTGTTCTAAGAGTGTCCAATTTTAGAATTTAGAGAAGTACTACAGAGGGAAAAGAGTGAGTGGAAAGAATTGGTACAATTGTCCATGGTTCCTTTCTCCTACACAATGGTGATGAGAAGACGCAACTCTAGGGTTAATCACTTCTATTCTAATAGTTTCTTTTTTTTTTGCACTTCTCATCTGTGGAACTCTCTTCCGTTCCCTTTTAAACTAGATATGGCAGCAATATTCAAATGGACAAAAGCAGATTTAGAACTAAATTGCTAGACTACTCATGCATATGATCTTATTATAATGGAAGTCTTCAAACAGCACTTGTCAAGTTTGAATTCTAAGTTTTTCTTCTCCTAGACTGGTTGTCAACAAAGGCTAGAGAGTACAGTTTACCCTGCTATGGCAGGGAGGAGAAAAATGGACTCATACCTTTCCCAAAGTAGTGAACACAATGACCTTGATCAAAATTTGAAATTAGCATGCCAATTTCACTATCTACGCCCAGCGTCTCGTATGCACAATTTTGTCATTGCTTGGAGATCTTCCATGCAAACAAAGGAGACTATCATTATTGCCATGTCTGTGTATTGTTTAATATATTGTAATGTTATTGTCATCTGTGATGATGGCTTATGTAAGCTGAAAGCTTAAATAGGATTAAAAAATGTATCAATATGGTGACTTTCTTTCATCTTTCAATGATAATGTTATTAAGCTTGTCAGACAGTATGAAAGGAATTTGCATAAAATAAATGGTTCCTTCTCCCTACACAGTGGTGATGAGAAGACGCAAAGTGTTAATCCCAAAGGTTTGGTATCTGATGGTCGTTCACTCGGCATTATTAATATTACTTCCTTTTCCAATGCATTCTTTTTTAATTGCAGTATCTTTATTGTTAATTTCACTTAAGGTTGTTTTCTGTTGCCATAGCAGGATATGACAACACAACTATGAAATTCAAGCACACTATTGTTCAGGTATCAGCCACCTTCAGTGGCAGAATAAACTGTTTGTGCAGTAAATGAACTCACATACAGCGTGATAAAGGTTAAGGTATCAAATGAAAATTATCACTTTTGTTTTCAAGGTGGGTGACTCTTTGTTTAAATCTTTGATTAATTAACCTGACAAGATTTTCAGTAGAGAGTTTCTAGGCTATGTAAAATATGACAAGTAACAACATGTATGAATAAATGTAGTTTTATGGTCCACCAACTGTTATATACTGGTCATGTTAAAAAGAGTCCTTTTAAAATATTTTTGATTATAATTTTAAGTGGGATTTTAATGTATAACACATATCTTTACAAGAGCTATATAGTATTAAGACAAGTTGGTTATATCTGTCTATATTTCTGAGATGGTAATTTTCTAAGCATAGCCTAGATGTGGTACAAGGCCAAAAGTATGGGATACTAAGTAAGGATTGAACTCACTACTCAGTCATAATTGTTCTAGCGAGACCAGATTGCTAACCATTAAGCTATGTTGAGGTGCCCCTAATATTTCTGAGATGAGGTATTGTAACTATTTACACTATTTACATTGTTTGGCCCAGTGGATAAAAGAGTTGGTTGATTGATCCAAAAGTGACTTGACCCAAAGAGTTGTGAGTTCAATACCTGGCCACAGCAGAGAGAACAAAAACTTTGAGTTATTAAAGGGAATCTATATATAAAATTCTGTGACTTCTGTTAGTCTGTCCATCCATCTGTCCATCACACCCTCTAAAATAACCATATAATGATAGATCAAAACCAAATTTTGAGGAGAAGTGCAAACAGGTAAGGGATACAAAGTACATTTGCTTTTATTAGTGTGCATTGCTTAGTACAATAAATTTTCATTAATTTTTTAGAAAAATTAAGTTTTATTATTTAATATCCAAAATACTTGCAATATTTTAAAAACAATTTAATGATTAAAATAACAAATAATTATTTAATATCCAAAATTTGCAAATTAAAAAAACAATTTAATGATTAAAATAACAAATAATTATTTAATATCCAAAATACTTGCAATATTTTAAAACAATTTAATGATTAAAATAAATAATTATTTAATATCCAAAATACTCTCACTATTTTAAAAACAATTTAATTTAATGACTAAAATAACAAATAATTATTTAATATCTAAAATACTTGCAATATTTTAAAAACAATTTAATGATTAAAATAACAAATAATTATTTAATATCTAAAAATTAACTATTTTTAAAACAATTTAATTTAATGATTAAAATAACAAATAATTATTTAATATCCAAAAATGCAATATTTTTAAAACAATTTAATTTTAAAAAACAAATAATTATTTAATATCCAAAATAAAATATTTTAAAACAATTTAATGATTAAAATATCAAATAAAATTTAATATCTAAAATAACTATTTTAAAACAATTTAATTTAATGATTAAAATAACAAATAATTATTTAATATCCAAAATACTTGCAATATTTTAAAAACAATTTAATGATTAAAATAACAAATAATTATTTAATATCCAAAATAATTGCAATATTTTAAAAACAATTTAATGATTAAAATAACAAATAATTATTTAATAAAAATGCAATATTGTTTGTTTGCTTATCTTTTCTTTAAGTTTTTATATACAAGAATCCAGTTTCCTGTTCTCCCAGTGTTTGTGAGAACTATAAACAAATCACAACCTCAAATGCTTCAAAAAGTTGGAATTTGAATCCAGAAAGAAATAATTACGCATGACCTGTTCTATGTTACATGCTCAAGTGTAAGAAATCCTAATAATTTATTTTTTGCTATTAAAAAAAAAAAGAAATTTTTTAAAAAGTATTTTTTACCATGAAGTTCTATAAAATTAAATTATATTAAAGAAGTTTTTAAAAAGTAAAGTAGGGTTTTTATGAAAGTATTTTTCCAAACAAATCAGCTTATTCAAATTTCATTGATTGGTTTGAAGAATTGAACGAAACATAGACTTTGCAAATCTTGACAAAAAATGTTAGCAATAATTTGAATGATACTAAATACTGTGAGGATTTCAAAATGCATCAGCGTGTCACAAAAAATTTTGTTAACTAAAAAACAGAGATATCCAAAGGCATGGCACATAGAATTAGGATAACCTATTCATGTGGGCAAAATAAAGGGTTCGGTTTGAAATTCCAACAAATATCACCTGAAGAAGGTCGGAGCGTACAGTGGTTGAAACGTAGTGAATGTGACAGTAAAGATGAGGACAACATTTTCCCTAGATTTAAATTCTTGGTAAAAAAAAAAACAATGGCAAGCAGTAAAATTAACCTTCAGGTAAGAAAAGTATTGACCAATTACCAAAAAAAAATGTCACTGTTCTAGTACAGCAATATTCTATTCTTACTGACTTTAACACTAATTATTATTTTGAGGGATCGGCAGCTCCTACTAACATTGTTTTGTTTTAGTTTTATCTTTGTGTTTTATTCTTAGTTTGTTTTCTGGTTTCATCTTCCCACCCCATCATTTAACACTAGGATGGCCAGCTCCTTTGACATCTTTATTTACATTACACCGTGAAGCAGCCATCTTTAATATATTCAATATTCAAGTCAGGAATAACAAGTCTGAAAAGAAATTCACAAATATTAGTATACCTCACACTGAAAGAAAGTGATTATATATATATATATATATATATATATATATAAATTATGTGTGTGTGTATAGATAGATAGATAGGGGACATAAACACAAGTATTATTGCTTGTGAGAAATATTTCAATGCATTTACCCTATAAATAGCCTAAGTGTCAAAAACGACACCTCGGCCATTCAAGGTAAAACCTCAAATATCAGCTATTCCACTGAATATTTTTTAAAGAATTAAGTCTGTTAAGTATCTTTGCTAAAATTCAATAATTGTCCATAAGCCTCAGTATCGAACCAAAACTAGTTATTCCATCGTAATTTGTTGAAAATTTGAAGGTGTCGAAAATGACACCTCGGCCATCCTAGTGTTAATAAATCATGAAATTTTCATTTAAACAAAAGTTTAAAGAATCTAAGTGACCAAAAATTGCATTTTCTTTTTTCTGTTGGTCAGGCTGAGAACTTTTCAGAACCATTCATAAGACTTCACCACCATTTACATTTAATATTACATTCGCTGACAACCATGTCACGTTGAAACACCGATTCTCATCTGATTACCACAGTTAAGCAATGCCAAGCCTGGTCAGTATCTAGATGGGTGACCGCTTGGGAATATCAGGTGCTGTAAACTTGGATGTATGGGTGTTGTAATGAATAACAGCTCAGAATAGTAAATCGGAGTGCCAAGTTCCAATTCCAGTCAGGTTCGTTATATTCACTTAGAGAATGATGCTGGGAATACCATGGACTGAACATGTGAATAACAAGGAAGTTTTAAGGATAATGCAAACAAAAAGGATACTTATACTTAGAATCAGAAAGAGGAATTTGAAATTTCTTGGAAATGAGGAAAGAGGGCTTGGAGAATTTGACACTCACAAGACATATTGAAAGCAAACGGGAAACAGCAAGTAACCTACCTAATGAGCTTGTCTAAATGGATGGCAGAACAAGGAGTGAGAGAGATAATGAAAAAATAAAACTTCCTAAGAACTAGAAAGATTAGGAAATTGTGGAGAGCTATGGTCACCCACTTCCTGAAAAAGACACAGCATATAAAAGATGACACTTGATTGGATTGGTTAAAAAATCTACAAATACACTTAATATATTATAGCGTAAGACTACAATCCAGTTAGATATAACACAAACATGGGCAACCATTTTTAAGTCGTGGGTCACATGATCTATGATTCATTACAAGTCAGGCCGCACTACTAAAAAGATTCAAGGTACTGTAATTTCTCAAAAATAATGCGTACCCATAAATAATACGTGCCCCAACAAATGATCCAAAAATTAAGAAATATATTTATCTCTATGTATAATACGCATCTATAAACTTTGTCAAAAAAAAAAAAAAAAAATAATTATGAAGACATTTTGCCGACATTGACATTAAGAATAAAATTGAAATTAAGTGGCTAAAATAATGTTGAAAATTACCATGCGGTTTTCCTGATAAATATAACATTTTATTTTACCGCCAAAATGCCTCAAAACATGCGAGGGAATGATAATTTGTTTAATGAGAATTTAGATATTGATTCTATAATAGAAAGTGATGATTACGATGATGATGATGAAGAAGAAGAAGAAGAAGAAGAAGAAGAAGAAGAAAATTAAAATTTCAATAAATTGTTAACTTGATATCCTCTTTTCTTTGAAATTGGCCTTTTTATAGATTTTTTATTCTTTCGCCAAATAAAAAATGCGGTTACTGATAAACAAATTTATTGACAAAAAATGTTGCAATTACCATTGTTGGATTTAAAATGAAAATTGGGATAATATCTTTTTTATTTTAGAACAACAAATACGTATTTATAAATTATTATATAAATTATATAATAAATCAATAACAAAATAAATTATTATATAAATTATACTATAAATCAATAACAAAATCAATTATTATATTATAAATCAATAACAAAAAAATATTTGTTTAAACCTATCTATAATACGCACCCCTACTATCACCTGTAATTTACAGAAAAAAAATGTTATTTTTGAGAAATTACAGTAATTTTTCATAGAAGGTACCTCAGCTACTTTTACTACAGAAGACCATATGCAAAAGCAAGCATCTTAGAAATGGTAGGAAAGTTTTATTTTTTAAAAACGTTTTTTATAATTAAAAATTTGAAGTCTTGGTATAATATTATCATTGATAGCAGTGTGATTAACACATATCACTGCATGGGATTTATTTCTAATTTGTTCATTTGAAAATGAAAACATTTCTTCTTTAAAGAAAATCTTCTTATTATGACACGCACCCCATCGGTTCATTCAGGGTTCGATCCCTGCGGC
Source organism: Acanthosepion pharaonis (assembly GCA_903632075.3). NCBI lineage: Eukaryota > Metazoa > Mollusca > Cephalopoda > Sepiida > Sepiidae > Acanthosepion > Acanthosepion pharaonis. The sequence continues at coordinate 51,551 of CAHIKZ030001557.1, forward strand.
TGACTGCTGTATGGATCACTTCGATCCAAGCCTTGCCTTGTCCCACATTATGTTTGATTTAGCTCACAAGGCTGGTAAGGATCAAACTATCGGCAGGAATCATTGAATTGGTTTGGTCCAGACAGAGTGAAGTCACAAGTAAAAAAATGTAAATTCTATTAAGGAAAATGTTTCCTATAACATTTCTTGTACAGAGCTGGTAATACAATTATCAGTTCTTCAGGCTGGAATATATATTTTTCATGTGGGAATATATATTCTTCATGTTGGAATATATATTCTTCATGTGGGAATATATATTCTTCATGTGGGAATATATATTCTTCATGTTGGAATATATATTCTTCATGTGGGAATATATACTTGTCATGCAGAGTTATCAACCCTTCCTCTTTGAATATTTTATGACACTTTGTTTGTTGTGACTAAGTATAGACAAGGCTTCTGGAGCAACTTAAGTCAGAGGCTTCTTCAGGCAGGAAATCATGTGAGATTGGGTGAAGCAGTTGTCTCTCACCTGGCGTCTGGAACAACTGTCTGTTGGTCGCTTCCACTTTCTGTTTATATAGACCTCCATCCAAAACTGGCATGGAGTCTGACAGGTCCTCTGGTTTTGGTAAATTCCCTAATTTTTACAAAGAGTCCTTTGTCGTCTGGCTCCAGAAAATTAATTACATGCCCAATATTGGGGAGATCCCTCCTCCTAAGAGTAGTAGTAACAGAATATCAATCCACTCCCTCCTTCTCATATTGGTACCTCATACCAATACTACCATAGTGGTATAAGCAATTCCTCCACCCTACTTGATATTTCACCTGAGCCCTTCACTTTGGTTGTCATTTTGACAAATTCGGTTTTTACACTGCATATGCGCATAGGTGCAGCTTACTTATAATTATTAATTTTAATTATCACTCAAAATTTTTGTCAACAGAATTCCTCGACCCAAACCCTATTCTCTCAGTCAGGCATTCACCAAGTGTCCCCATGACCTTCCTTAGCAGTTTTCAACCCTGTAACACTTTCATTTCTTTAGCGATTTACCCTTTCCCTCTTTTTTGACAAAGGATATAAATCAATTCTATAACTGTGGCTTTTGTTCTCAGAAAACCTTAAAAATATTATAAGTTCACTTCTGCAAAATCCTTCAACCTAGCTTTGTCTATAAAATCCAGAAAATTTACCAAATGGCTTTCAAGTATACAAAGAATCAGAGGCCATTATTTTCTTTATCTTTTTGACAGACTTCCCTTCTTGGGTTATGGTCTGTGGGAAATTCCATATCTTGCACTTTAAATAGCGATTATCAATCAGTGTCTCCATTTCAGCCTTGTCTAAGTAAAACACTCTGTTGACTTGAATGCTATTACACACCCCTCCACATCTCTCATGGGTTTAAATTATCTAAATGCTTTTTCGGCTAGATTCTGCAAAATAATAAAGCTGTTTTCCTTCAAGTCATCCCTATTCAATTTTTTATGGTTTATTCATGGAAGAAAAAAAACTTTCTGAATTTTAATAAAATCCTGCTTAATTATTTACATTATTTGGACTATTGTCCTCCTCTTTGTCACCATATTTATTACAACGTTTCGGCTGTTTACATGTACCTTCTTCAAGTGGTTAGAATGTTGAACTGAACCTTTTATTTCGCTCACTGAGGTAGACTGTTCTAGTTCCATGTGCCATGTTTAATGGATGTCAGTTATCAGTTATCTCCTGTTAATTCCCCTCTCCAAGTCCTCTACTGCCGAAACGTTGTAATAAATATGTCGATAAAGATGAGGACAATAGTCCGAATAATGTAAATAGTGTACATAATACCTCATCTGAGAAATATAGACAGATACTAAAGGTCCGAAACGTTATAATAAATATGGTGACAAGGATGAGGACAATATTCTGAATAATATAAATAGTGTACAGAATAACTCATCTCAGAAATATAGACAGATACTAAAGGGCCGAAACGTTATAATAAATATGGTGACAAGGATGAGGACAATAATCTGAATAATATAAATAGTGTACATAATACCTCATCTCAAAAATATAGACAGATACTAAAGGGCTGAAGCGTTGTAATAAACATGTTGAAAAAGATGAGGACAATAGTCCGAATAATGAAATAGTGTACATAATACCTCATCTGAGAAATATAGACAGATACTAAAGGGATGAAACGTTGTAATAAATATGGCGACAAAGATGAGGACAATAGTCCGAATAATGTAAATAGTGTATATAATACCTCATCTCAGAAATATAGACAGATCCTGCCTCATCTTTTGGTATGCCTGTTGGGCTATCTCTTAACTCTTCCAGCATTTTATTGTGTTACATTATGAACATTTCCTGTTTCCTTAGTTTTCATGTCAAATACTTTTTTCCAAAAGTAATAAGTGGAATTTTTACAGTGTCACTGTTTCTTGCAGATGTGTCATTCTTGGTTGGTCAATGTGGTTTCTTCTCTTCTATCCCAATACTGCTGTTTAAATGCTGATTCTCTTCTGCTTATATTAGTAGAGATAGGCTCAACTTAAACATAATTTTATATTCTCGACCTTCCATTTGATTGGCCAACATTGAATCCTTAATTCTGATTTGCTGGTTCTGTTATTTTATTGAAACTAAGTTCATGTTTTGTGTATGTTACACTGTCTAAATGTCTAAGTTAACTAATGTTTTAATTCTGACTACATCTGTCCGTCCACCAGAAAATATCTTTTATTTTTTTAGACATATACATGCAGATAATTTATGGAATGTGAGTTTAACAAATCAAAGCAAAACCGTATAAAACTTTCATAGACTAGATATTTACAGATCACGGTAGCTATTAGTGAGGTGTGATTAAATATACTTAAATGTTTAAAAAAGAATTATTCAGTATTATTATTGTTTAGGTAATAAGTATTATAATATTGCACAAATATCTATATTGACGAGCCGTCAAAAATAAATCAATCAATCTAAGATCAATGGTTAAAATGGCTTTGAGTGAGTAAAGCCTGTGGATCTTGATGAAGACCAACCATCTTCGAACCTAGTGCTACTGAATCGCAAACAAAGAATTCTACCAAACAACAGAATCCACATCACTTGAGCACTTTTAGCAACAACTAAAATGGAGATATCACATGTAACTGAAAAGAGAAAATAATAACATAAACAAAATGCTGACGTTCCACACTATTTCAAAGAAAAGGTTAGGAAGGAAATATCCATCAACACTGGGAAGCGTAATAATAGCTACTGCATTTGAGAAACCTATTTTTCTGAAAAATTGTTTCAAGAGAAAGATTTTATAAATTTCAACTGAAAGCAGTACAAGCTGTGAAGTCAATGAATGCCAAATATTTCCTTATAAGGAAACAACTAATATTACCATTACCTGTTAGGTTTTATTTGTTATTAAATGGCAATCCTGGATATGATGATAAACTACATGCAATGACAAAGCTTCTGATTGGGAGATTAGAGCTTTTGAAGAAAGCGGAACCACCTCTTAATTGCTATCGTTCCCAGGTTCACTCTGATCCAGGATCCCAGAATGGGGTCAAAACACTTTGAAAGTATAACATTTTTATAGTAAAAATACCAGCAATACATTTCATAGTAAAAAAATTACCAGCAATAAATTTTTTGTAAAAAAATAAAAAATATTACCATCAATACATTTTTTGTAAATGAAATTATTAATGCTCTCAAGAAAATTAAATTTTGGCATTATGAGCCATAAGGAGTTGATGTGCCACTAAACAAACAAAAAAATGCCATAGAAAAACTGTCCAATTTAAGAGAATCATTAATAGACCTATGTGCACTAAAGTAATAATCAGATTCTATATTGAAGATAGGTTTAGGAGGTCTTATAAAATATATGATTATTTATAATACAGGGTGCCCCACAAAAGAAAAAAGAAATTTTAGATTTACTATATGATGAAAAAATTACCTAACATATAAAAAAAAAATTAACTATATATTTTACTATAGAAATGAACAAAAAAAATTAACTATATATTTTACTATAGAAATGAACTACAAAAACTTAACTAACATATAAATTTTTTAACCATTTGTTATTCCAGGATGCCATAGTTATCAAATTTTCAACATGAGGTGATTGTTCTCTTTAAGGAAGAATATCTGACTTGGTAACTGAAAAAATATATAGAAATTTTGCCAGAGTTCTTTAGTTTGAACACCATCTCTAACATTTGTGTTTCTGTTCTGTTTTAAGCAACTAAATTTCTATCCTTTGCTTTTGTTTCAAATAACTGTAACAAAAATTCCAATAATTAAATAAACTGTATCAAATTTCATAGTTCTTTTGTGGGGCACCCCATATTATAAAATAGATATCTATTTAGGCTGACATAGATCAGCATATTGATATTGCTAGAAAGTATCAAGTAGATTCCTGCCTAATTTCAAAGTTAAAGGATGAAAAGACACAAAAACATTTTGAAATTCATCAAAGAAAAATTTAACTATACTGGGATGTAAAAAAACAAAGATGGAAACCAAGTGAACCCCACAATAAATCACAATGTGAATCAAACTAGTTGTTTACATGACCTATATCACCAATGAGTAAGATTTATTTAACAAGTGTCCTTTCATCTACTCTGAAGATTGTGTAGATATAGTAAAATTGCAGAACACTAAAAATATATATGGGAAGTAAGTAAATGCCAAAATTTTCTATTGTAAATTTTTTTTTGTGTGGAGAAATATTAATTCCAAATCTGTTTATATAGTGCTGCCTTCCTCTGTCAATATGTTTTTTGAGTGTCAAATTTTCCAAGACTTCTTTCCTCATTATGTGTCTTGGAAATTTCAACTGTCTCTGATTCTATATATGATTGTCCTTTTTGTTTCCATTTTCCTTAAAACTTCCTTGTTGCATACATGCTCTGTCTATGGTATTCTTATCATTGTTCTGTCGAACCACATTACTGTTAATACAAGTCCAAAGTGTAATGTTATTATTTACAGTCCAAATTACTGCACTCAGTGCAAATATTTACATGGTTTAAAACAGAGACAATGTCATTCCCGAACAATCATACTGTCTATTTGATTTAGTTTGGTTTGTTTAATGGCATATTAACTATTTATAGGTCATTTAATGCTGAAATTTTATTTTCTTGTGAGCTTTGGTAATTTTTTTTCTTTTGCAAAAATGCATTACTGATAATTTTTTACAAAAATATATTGCTGGTAATTTTTTAATTTTTTCTTTTTTCTATGAAAATATATTGCTGGTAATTTTTTCTAATGTATTTTTATAAGTTCATCTTAGTTCACTACTTGCCCATAGTCAGGACTATAACAGGTGCTACCACCTTGACTCAGGGTGGACCTGGGAACATTTTAAGCAATTAAGAGATGTTTCCATGCTCCTTAAAACCTCCTGATCAGAGGTCCTGCTGCAGGATGTAGTTCATCATCATACCCAGGGTGACTAATTATATGGAATCTGTAATATCATCCTGAAATCAGAAAAGGTTTGTATTCCAAAATATATTTTTGAGATTGTGTACCTATATAATATATAGAATTATTGAATTATTAAATATTAAAATATTGAATTATTAAATTAGCTCCTGAAAAAATTTGTTCGAGCATTGTGGGGACAAAGGTCCCAGGTATTGGCAAGTAGTTAAGCCTCAAACTGGGTTCAAAGCCCTATTAAAGTGTAAAATAGGTTTTTATAATAAAATTACCAGCAATACATTTTTGAGAAAAAAATATGACTTCTGAAAAAAAACCTTTTTGCAAAAATATGTCAATAAAAGCTGATCTACAAACTGATTTCTCACAACGAATGCATATTCTATTCTTATGAACCTATCTTAAAAATCGTGTCGACATTAATAACCCACTGCGGTTGATATGCCATAAAAGAAAATAAACTACAACAAACACCAACCTAATGCACAAAGTTGAAAAATGTCATAAAAAAAAATATTCCACTTTGTCTCGTCTGCTTTTCCCTTTGACTTTTGGAGTGGCAAAACGTTTCTTCTCACTCCAATAGACATGACACATGAAGATTCAGAGACACAGACCGAAGATTGTATTGAACTGTTCATTAACTTCAATTTTCTTTATCCTTCTGTAACATGTCTTGTTAATACATTTATTGTCATTTGTTTGAATTCTATGTTTTGTGTACTATTTTTTAACCGGACTCACATGAGTCTGCTAAATAATATTTGCAGGGACTTATGCCAGGAGGCATAAAATGATAATACTTACCATTGCTGTACATTGATAGATATTAATGACATTGTTTTGCCTTTGACTTTGATGGCTGTAATAACAAAAACACAGTTTTCTCTTTCATTCTGACCTGAAGAAGCCAGCCTAGTGCACAAAATTGAGACGTGTTGTCATAAAAACAATTTTTCCACTTTGTCTCATTTCTCCACTATATGTGTATATTGTTGGATTACTGCCATATAAAGATAATCACAGGCGGCACAATATTTGAAAGGTCCTTCCTTTTTTTTCTTTGACTTTTGGAGCAGCAATACATGTTTCTTCTTGTTTCAATAGACATGAGGCATGAAGATTCAGAGACACAGACTGAAGATTGTATTGAACTGTTCATTAACTTCAACTACGTCTTGTTAATGCATTTATTTTCATTTGTTTGAATTCCATGTTTTGTGTACTATTTTTTACCCAGACTCACATGAGTCTGCCAAGTATTGTTTGTCAGACAAATATACTTGGAGGTATAAATGCTAATACTTTCCATTCAGGCAACAATATATGACATTGCTGTACGGTGATAGATATCAAACTTGCTTTTTTAGACAATTGTTCGTCTAGGGAGTTTGATTCTTATGTAGTAAAACACTTGTGGCAGGTGAATCTAAGCTGAGTATATCTATAGGGTATGTGTGCAAATTGAGTGTTTGCTGTTGGTTGTGTGAGTACACCTCTTTCTTTGTATCCCACATACAAATTTGTAGAGGGGATAGAGCGAGAGAGTGAAGGAGAAAGAGGGGGGATAGTGAGAGAGGGAAGAGAGAAAGAGGGGAGAGAATAAGGGGAGAGAGGTGGGAGAGAGTGCAGGGAGAAAGACGGGAGAGAGAGGGGATAGAGTGAGGGGGAGAAAGTGGGGAGATAGCGAGAGAGGGAAGAGAGAAAGCAGGGAGAGAGTAAGGGGAGAGAGGTGGGAGAGAGCAAGAGAGTGCCCGGAGAAATAGGGGGAGAGAGAGGGGAAAAGAGGGAGAGAGAGGGGAAAAAGTGGGGTTAGAGTGAGGGGAGAAAGAGGGGAGATAGCGAGAGAGGGAAGAGAGAAAGCAGGGAGAGAGTAAGGGGAGAGAGGTAGGAGAGAGCAAGAGAGTGCCCGGAGAAATAGGGGAGAGAGAGGGGAAAAGAGGAGAGAGAGAGAGAGGGGAAAAATAGGGGTTAGAGTGAGGGGAGAAAGAGGGGAGATAGCGGAAGAAGGGAGAGAGAGAGTGAGGGGAGAGAATGGGGATGGAGTGAGGTGAGAAAGATGAGAGAGAGAGTGGGGAGAAAGAAAATAGAATGTGGGAGAGAAAGAGAAGGGAGAGAGCAAGGGAAAGAGGAAGAGAGAAAGGGGGAGACAGAAGTTGAGACAAAAAGGAAAAAATATACTTGCTTAATCCAATAAAACAAACTGCATATATGTACGTTTTATTTAACTACTGGACTCTTCATTTACATACCCAGACAACAAGGACCCATTAAACTGTATATATATATATATATATAAAGAAGAAAAAAAGAGAGGAAGAAAGAAATAAAACAATCAAAATGAAATAGCCAACAATAAAACTGGTATGTCATAAAATATTGTTTTATTATTATTATTATTGTTGTTATTATTATTATTATTATTATTATTATTGCTACATTTCCTATCGGCCTTCCAATAATGGTTTGTTTTAATGTTTCTTTGCTTCTTGTTGTTTTGGGATGTAGTTTCAATCGGGGGTAGGGACCAAAGTGCAGAGAGAGAGAGAGAGAGAGAGAGAAAGAGCGTGAGGGAGGGGGAGCCTGGTAGTTGTCGGGGCGGTGGAGAACAAAGTGTCCCGGGTGCAGTAGACAAGGTCACAATGAAATAGGATAAGCAGCAGTCACAATGGCTGCAACTATGTCCCCTATTAGTCTTCTTATCCCCATTTACTCTTTAAAAAATATTTTCAACAAATTTGCAGGTTGTCTGAAAAGTAACACCTTCATTTCCATTTTCCATCTATAATGTTAAAATTTAATCTAAAGAGTAAAACTAAAAGTTACTGCAAAAATATTAGTAGAAAATCAGGATTATATTAACAATGAAGTTTTAAATATTTTGCTTAGATTTAAATGACTATTTACATCGAACAGTGGATATTTCTGTAAGACAAATTAGAATACAGGCCTGAAAAACTCGAATCAGGTTCTTAAGTAGCCTTGTCTGATCTAGATTCTGATATATATGTCATGGTGATTTTCTAGCTTAGATGTGGCACAAGGCCGAAAGTATGGGGTACCCAATGAGGATCGAACAGTGGATATTTCTGTAAGATGTTACAAATTAGAATACAGGCCTGAAAAACTCGAATCAGGTTCTTAAGTAGCCTTGTCTGATCTAGATTCTGATATATATGTCATGGTGATTTTCTAGCTTAGATGTGGCACAAGGCCGAAGGTATGGGGTACCCAATGAGGATCGAACAGTGGATATTTCTGTAAGATGTTACAAATTAGAATACAGGCCTGAAAAACACGAATCAGGTTCTTAAGTAGCCTTGTCTGATCTAGATTCTGATATATATGTCATGGTGATTTTCTAGCTTAGATGTGGCACAAGGCCGAAAGTATGGTGCACCCAATGAGGATCGAACTCATTACTCATTCGTAATTGTTCTAGTGAGACAAGCTTGCTAAGCATGACACCAAGTCGAGGTGCCTCTCATATGGATGTCATTCATGGTTAGTCCGATCAGAAATGTCTAATCGTTCTGGGTAAGACGTTAAACTACATCCCTGTCCTGGGTAAGACGTTAAACTACGTCCAGCAGCAAGGCCTCTGATCAGGAGGTTTTGAGAAGCATGGAACCACCTCTTAATTGCTGGTGTTCCCAGGTCCACCCTGACCCGGCGTGCTAGCACCTGTTAGGGTCCCAGCTATGGGCAAATAGTTAACTATTACCAGCAATACTTTTTTGAAAAAAAATATTACCAGCAATACAATTTTGAAGGAAATATATTATCAGAAACAGATTTTTGACAAAACAAAATATTACCAGCAATAAAAAATTTTGTTAGCATTAAATAACCCATTGAGGTTGATATGCTGTAAAATAAAATAAACCAAACCAATCTAAACCAAAGAATACATATTCTATTCATACAAATCTATCCTAAAAAATGTTGGTGGCATTAAATAACCAATTGAAGTTGATATGCCGTAAAACAAAATAAAACAAACCAATCTAAACCAAAGAATACATCTTCTATTCATACGAATCTATCATAAAAATGCTGTCGGCATTAAATAACCCATTGAGGTTGATATGCCGTAAAACAAAATAAAACAAACCAATCTAAACCAAAGAATACATCTTCTATTCATACGAATCTATCATAAAAGTGCTGTCGGCATTAAATAACCCATTGAGGTTGATATGCCGTAAAACAAAATAAAACAAACCAATCTAAACCAAAGAATACATCTTCTATTCATACGAATCTATCATAAAAATGCTGTCGGCATTAAATAACCCATTGAGGTTGATATGCCGTTAAATAAAATAAACCAAACCAAACCAAACTAAACAGAAATGTCTAAACTATATTAGCTATATACAAACGTTTTCTCAGATCAATGATTTAAAATTGTTTCAGGTGAATGAATCTTTCATCAGAATTTATAGATTGGAGACAAAAAAAAAATACAAACACAAAGCACTACCAAATAACAAAAAAAACACATCATTTGAAAACTTCCAACAGCAACAACAACAAAAATAGGTAGAATTAGTAAAGAAAATAATGATACAATGAAGATGCTAACTTTGCACACTATCGTGGGTTACCCCCACTTTACTTCGTCAAACTCGCATTAGGTGGCGCTGTTTAAATCTATAAAAATGACAAACATTTCCTTCCTCTTTTTCTTTCTTCCTCTTGCTCCAAGATATAGTAGAACGTAGGTAAAGACGTCCCCATTGGGTCACATTCGTTTCCCTGGTCCAGTGATAAGTGAATTGTCACATACACTCACATACCAACATATATATATATATATATCACACAAGCTCGTATCACACACACACAAACAAGCACATTCTTAATAGCCAGGTTTTTAATTTATTTCCCTTTACTTTCAGTTGTGTACAAATTAATATAATGTCTTTTTGTTAATACATGTATTTAAATTCCATACTTTTTTTCTTATTTTTGCCTTGACTCATATGAGTCCGCCAAATATTGTTTGCGGGAGAAATGTCCCAGGAGTCATTAAATGTTTGTTGGAAAAATGTCCACACCTCACAACTAAACAATAATATAATCCAGATGTTAGCTTTCCACACAACTTTAAACAAAAGGTTAAGACGGAAACTCCCACTGAAACTAGAAAAGGCAATAAAAGTGAGCATAGGAAACCTGTTTTCCTGAAAAAAGTTTTAAGAGAAAGATTTTGTAAATTTCAGCTGATAGTATTACTAATTGTTCAGTCAGTGAATGCTAAATGTTTCCTTATAAAGAAACAGTTAATTTTCCTATTGCCGTTACCATCTATTCAACAACATTTCTATAAATACTTTCATGGTAATTGGTCTGATGAGCTCTTCGCTATTCTACCTAGACTTTTTGAATTTAAGCGCCATACTCGAGTGGCGTTGAGATTTCATCAATTTACAGTTGAGCTGGCTAGATGTAACCGTAAGTTCTATGCTAACAGTTTCTTTTCTCACACTTCTCGCTTGTGGAACTCTCTTCCGGTTCGATGCTTTTCAGCCAACTTTAATCTGCAAAAATTTAAATGCAATGTCAATCGCTATCTACTGTCCTCCTGGTTACTCTTCTTTTGTTCTTGCTCCTTAGCAATGTTTCTGTTTCTTACTCTTCCACCCCCCATTACCCCCTTGTGTCTCAATGATTTTACTGCCTTGCATCGGGGTGAACTCAATTTTTAAAAAATAAAGGTTGTTCGTTGTAAATTCTCCCATTTCACGTGTCTCTTCCAGTTCCGAAAGAAACACAGCACTATTTTTTTATCATTTTGCCTTTCACTTGCCCACTGTTTGTCTGACATGCGCATGCGTGCGTAAACACACACACACACACACACTACGCTAATCCCATGAATATTTTCTCCCTTTTTGGCGCTATTTTTTTTTTAAATCGTTTCACCCCAAGCAAGTCATTAAAGCCAATAAGATACAAAGGGTTACTAAGTATGAAATAATAAGAAAAAAAGTGGAAAAAACATTATTAAGGAGTGAGTAATCAAGAAAATCATACATAATGATTGATATAGCATTTAAATGTTTGTAGATCAAAGTAAGCTGGAAAACATGGAACCGAAAGACATCTGAGAAGCACGAGAAAAGAAACTGTTAGCATAGAACTTGCGGTTGTATCTAGACAATTTAAGTGTAAACTGATGAGACTTTCTTGTCAATCTAGTACTGCACCTAACTTCATAATGTCTAGGTACCATAGAGGAATATTCATCAGAACAATTACTATGAAAGTAGGTACCTCCACAGAAACACAATACCTAAGATTTAAATTGAATTTTTTAAAAATAAAAATGTTTCTTGAAGCTTTGATTTTAATTTCAAGTTAGTAGGTTTAAATTTAATTTTTCACAATAAGCAAAAAACATATTCACAATGTTTTGGCCATTGTACGCCCTGGTCTTTTTCACGTGATTGGAATTTCAAATCAAACGAGGTGGGGGGGTGGGTGCTAGATTGTTCTAGTTCCACGTGCCATGCCTCTTCCGGATATATCAGTTTCAGTTATTTCTCTTAGTAACTCAAACCGCCAAGTTTTGGTTCACCTCTGGTATTGAACTCACAACTCTTTTGGGCTAAGTCACTGGATTACTTCAACCAACGCTTCTTTATCCACTAGGACACGGTATAAACATAGGAACAACAGTCCGACCAATGTAAATCATGTAAATGAACACAGTTACATTGTAAAAATGAAATAATAATAATAATAACAATATAATATAACAATATAATAACAATATAATAATATACTATAACAATATAAAATAATAGCAATATAACAATACAATAATAATAACACAGTTACATTGCAAAAATGAAATAATAATAATAATAATAACAGTTACATTGCAAAAATGAAATAATAATAATAACAATATAATAATATAATACCAATATAATAACAATAATAATAATAATAATAAAAATAACAGTTACATTGCAAAAATGAAATAATAAAAACAACAATATAATAATAATAATAACACAGTTACATTGTAAAATTGAAATAATAATAATAATAATAATAATAGCAAACGAAAAAAGACCTTATGTCTGTCATCTGTCTGACTACAGTCTGAAATATGAAAAAAAAAAAAAAAAAACGTAAAAACGTCCAACGAAGATAAGGATACTAGTTTAGATAATTTATGCATTTTTTAAAACTATTATTTTAAAAATAATTTGCTTTTATAGCATAAAAACAGCCTTTCTCCTGGATGATGATTTTGTTAAAATTAATAAAGCACGTTTATTTTATTTTTTTTTTTGTGATCTGTCATGTCCGTCTTTCCCAGTTCTACACTGAGAAGAGAAAATAAAAAAAAATGCTTTGATGTATGCGGTTACCTGGTATTTTTTTTTATTTGGCTGCATTCTTTGTGGCTTGGCAAAACACTAAACTCGATCTTGGTAAATACAACATTCTGATTAATTAACATTCCATTGCTGAAGTTGGTTTAATATCCTTTTAATGATTTAACTTCATTCTCTTATTGGGACATTTTGTTAACTTGAAAACCAGAGTTGGCGTCCAGGGTATGACGATAAACTACATCCAGCAGCAATACCTCTGATCAGAGGTTTTCGGGAACAAGGAAACACCTCTTAATTGCTGTTTTCCCAGGATTACCCTGACCTGGGGTGGTAGCACCTGTTAGGGTCTCAGCTATGAGCAAATAGTTTATCTTCAAACTGGGGTCAAGACACTATGAAAGTGTAAAAGTAGATTTTTATAGTAAAAATACCAGCAATACATTTTTGAAAAAACAGTTACCAACAATAGATTTGGCTCCCGACAAAAAAAAAACCCTCTTTACAAAAATATGTCAATGAAACCTGATCTGCAAAGTGATTTCTTACAAAGAATACATATTCTATTCATACGAAACTATCCTAAAAATTTTGTTGGCATTAAATAATCCATTAAGGTTGATATGCCGTCAAACAAAATAAACCAAACTAGGGTTGAAAAATTTTCAATAAGCTCATTAGAATTTTTCAGCGAATTTTTTAAAATGAGCAATTATTATTATTATTATTATTAATAATAATAATTATTATTATTATTATTATTATTATTTCCTTTGATTTCTGTTGTATACACATTTCCTTCCGGGTCCCTAAGGTCAGAAATGCCTTCATGACATTTTCCATTAATCATTTTTGTAAAAGAAAATCAAAAAAAAAAATCTAAGATCACACATTTTATTTAGGTAAAGTCTCTTGGAACCTTTTCTAACCAATCCGAGTGCTCCAACTACAACTGGAATTATTGATGTCCTCATGTGCCACATTTTTTAAAATTTCCACTTCAAGATCTTTGTATTTTGATAGATTTTTTGAAGATCTTCAAGAATACATTACAATCTACAGGAAGTGCCATGTCTATAAGAATGCACATTCTGTTTTTGTGATCTTTGATCATGATATCTGGGCGATTAGCTTTGATTGTTGTGTGTGTATTGTAAAGTCCCATATAAATTATTACAACCCCTATCTCTATAACCAGACCGGGTGATGTTCATACCATTTTCTTGCAGTTTTAATGGCATCGATTCCAATGCACCAATCACCATTGGAATCACCTTGACATTCTTTTCCCCTTTTCCAAACAATCTTGCCATCTCAACTTTCAAATCAGAGATATTTGTAATTTTCTCAATCACCTTCTTTGCTATATTTGTGTCATTTGCTTTGGCCATATAAACAATATGACAATTCTTGATGTCTTTATTTAGCACAATAATATACGAACGGCGATGATGTATCATACTTAACAGAGAGTAATTTTAAGTAGCTAATTACTAACTCCTCTCCGGGAGTCTATAAATAGAAAGAACACTGTAGGGAGTTACTTATGCACATTTTGGCGCGTTTAAAGTAAGCTGGACTTGTGAGTACAGTTGTTTGTATTCTTCAATTAATATATCGGAACTTTTTCCAATCAATCCGAGTACTCCAACTACAACTGGAATTATTGATGTCCTCGTGTGCCACATTTTTTTTAGATTTTCATTTTAAGATTCTTATATTTTGATAGTTTTTTGATGATCTTCAAAGATACATTACAATCAGCAGGAAGTGCCATGTCAGTAAAAAAGCACGTTCTCTTCTTGTGGTCTTTTATCACGATGTTTGGACGATTAGCTTTGATTGTTCTCTCTGTTTTTATTTTATTATTATTATTATTATTATTATTATTATTATTCACTGATTGGTTCAGAATATAGGTTCAAGACATCTGTATATCGTAAGTCGTTCAGTAGACAATATAACATCACTGATTCTCATCATCCATACATCTCACATGTACCTTTTCTAAAAATACTTTCACGGTAATTATTCAGATGAGCTCTTCACTATGGTACCTTGACTTTTTTAATTTAAGCGCCGTACCCGACTGGCGACGAGATCTTATCAGTTTACAGTTGAGTTGGCTAAAGATGTAACTGTAAATTCTATGCTAACAGTTCCTTTTCTCGCACTTCTCGCTTGTAAAACTCGCTTCCGGCTCCATGCATTCCAGCCAACTTTAATCTGCAAAAATTTAAATGCAATGCCAATCGCTATCTACTCTCCTCCTGATTACTCTTCTTTTTTTTCTCACTCCTTAGTAATGTTTCTGTTTTCTAATTCTTAATCTCTCAGGGTCCCCTTGTGCCTGACTGGCTTTATTGACTTGCTCAGGGTGAACTCAATTTTAAAATAATCTCGAATATTAGTTTATCATCTCTTCTCCCTGCTTTGCTTATTTGAAGCGTGTGTGTGTGTGTTGCGGGGGGGGGGGGCATTCCGATCTGGAAAAACGCCAAAGATTTAACACAACAACTTTATCTGTCAACAATAGACGAATAAGATTGGTTATCCCAAAATGAGAAATCAGTCTCAACACCAAATCAAAGACTCCATCCACAAAGGTTCCTGATTTCTATCTGCCACATGTGGTCCGGCTCTCCTGCTGTATATCTAGAGCTCCTTGATAAAATCCAAAGAAGAATCAGCAATATTATTGGTTCTCATCTGGCAACTCACACCTTTTTCCACTGCTGTAAGGTTGCCTCCCTGTTTCTTTTCAATGAATGCTTTCATTCTAATTCTTCTGATGAGATCTTCGTTATGATATCTAGACTTTATAAATTTAAATGCAGTATTAGACAGGCGTTGATATTTCATCAGTTTACAGCTGAGTTGGCTAAAGATGTAAGCGTAAATTCTCTGCTAACAGGTTCTTTTCTCGCACTGTGAAACTCGTTTCTGGCTCCATGCTTTCCAATGCTTTAATTTGCAAAAATTTCAATGCAATGTCAATTGCTATCTACTGTCCTCTTGATTACTCTACTTTTGTTCTCGCTCCTTAATAATGTTTCTGATTTCTAATTCTTAAACACTCAAGAACCCCTTGTGTCTTATATTTATTGTCTTATTATTAATATTCAATATTAGTTGAAATTCCTTAGATTTTTGTGTTATTTATATATATTAAAGCTTATATATTAGTATACTTGTTTCAGTAAACCTTTTCTGGCAATTTGGCTGTAATGCAATATTTCAAAGAAATATTGACTTAATCCAATTCCTCTTTGTGACATTTTGCTATTTCAGTTGTCTCAAAACTTGCATTGTTATCAGAATACATTACAATGAATGTTATGAAAACCATTACTTTTGGTTGATGGTGAAATTAAAAAGAGGTTTTAGTGATTAATCTACTAATAAAATTAACCAATCAGGGCCGTCTTAACAGCATAATGGGCCCCTGGGAAAACCAGTGTACTGGGGCCCCTATGACAACCACAGAAATAAAGAGTCGATAAACATCTATTTATTTTATTGGCACTTCAACAAAACTGATGTTTAAACATTAAAAACATGCTGCACAGCAGCAACTAAACGACAGGATAAACGCTTGAACAATATTAGAAAGCTTGAAAAAGACAATAATATTGAGAAAGCCACACAGATGGCATAGTATAAAATAAATATGAACTTCTTATAACAAGTATTTCTATTCAAAGAATTGCTTTATTATCGGCTTGAAGTCAATAGTCTTCAGGAATAGGATGTTATTTTTCATGCTCACAAGTGAACGCCAGTTTAGACGATGCTTCCACGTTGTGCTACGATACAAATTTTTTATAAGATTTAGTCGTGAAAAAAAAAAGCGTTCACCTGTACAGTTAGTCATGCACATAGACAGTCTGAATGCAAATTAACATTCGGAAATACAGATTTCAAATTATCCCAATTTATTTTTCGGTATAGTGTAGGGAGGTTTCACAGTTTTCGTCATTTTTATCATGATTCTGATACGAGGAGGACCCATTAGAAATTCAGTAATCTATTGTGTTAGTATCACTAATGTTCCATAGACCCAATCTGTTTTTTGGATTGCAAACTCCTTTACTGTTGCAGATTTGGGTATTTGCTTTTATAAAATGTCACCACCAGCAGCAGCAACAGCAACAGACAATGATGGCTGACAATGTGGAGGCTGATGTGGATGCTACTGAAAACAGGATGATTGCTATATCTGTAGTGGCTGACATGAATGGATATAGTGGCTGACATTTAGGATGCTGACATTATGGATGCTATAAGAAGGAACAGTATTAGTGGCTGACATTGCAGGATTGGAGGCTGATGGAGATGCTATATCTGAGGGAACGGTACTAGGGGCTGACAATGCAGGAGTTGAGGCTGATGTGATGCTATATCTGAAGGAACGGTACTAGTGGCTGACATTGCATGATGTGGATATCTGAAGGAACGGTACTAGTGGCTGACAATGCAGGGTGGAGGCTGATGTGGAGGCTGATGTCGATCTGAAGGAACGGTACTAGTGGCTGACAATGCAGGAGTGGAGGCTGATGTGGATGCTATATCTGAAGGAACGGTACTAGTGGCTGACATTGCAGGAGTGGAGGCTGATGTGGATGCTATATCTGAAGGAACGGTACTAGTGGCTGACATTGCAGGGTGGAGGCTGATGTGGATGCTATATCGGAAGGAACGGTACTGATGGCTATATCTGAAGGACATTGCAGACATTGCAGGAGTGGAGGCTGATGTCGATGCTATATCTGAAGGAACGGTACTAGTGGCTGACATTGCAGGAGTGGAGGCTGATGTCGATGCTATATGAAGGAAGGAACGGTACTAGTGGCTGACATTGCAGGATATCTGGAAGGAACGGTACTAGTGATGTCGATGCTATATCTGAAGGAACGGTACTAGTGGCTGACATTGCAGGAGTGGAGGCTGATGTCGATGCTATATCTGAAGGAACGGTACTAGTGGCTGACATTGCAGGAGTGGAGGCTGATGTCGATGCTATATCTGAAAACGAACTAGTGGCTGACATTGCAGGAGTGGAGGCTGATGTGGATGCTATATCTGAAGGAACGGTACTAGTGGCTGACATTGCAGGAGTGGAGGCTGATGTCGATGCTATATCTGAAGGAACGGTACTAGTGGCTGACATTGCAGGAGTGGAGGCTGATGTCGATGAACTATATCTGAAGGAACGGTACTAGTGGCTGACATTGAAGGAGTGGAGGCTGATGTGATGGATGCTATATCTGAAGGAACGGTACTAGTGGCTGACATTGCAGGAGTGGAGGCTGATGTGGATGCTATATCTGAAGGAACGGTACTAGTGGCTGACAATGCAGGAGTGGAGGCTGATGTCGATGCTATATCTGAAGGAACGGTACTAGTGGCTGACAATGCAGGAGTGGAGGCTGATGTGGATGCTATATCTGAAGGAACGGTACTAGTGGCTGACAATGCAGGAGTGGAGGCTGATGTCGATGCTATATCTGAAGGAACGGTACTAGTGGCTGACAATGCAATGGAGGCTGAGGATGCTATATCTGAAGGAACGGTACTGGAGGCAGTACTAGTGATGTGGATGCTATATCTGAAGGAACGGTACTAGTGGCTGACATTGCAGGAGTGGTGGAGGCTGATGTCGATGCTATATCTGAAGGAACGGTACTAGTGGCTGACATTGCAGGAGTGGAGGCTGATGTGGATGCTATATCTGAAGGAATGTGGCTGACAATGCAGGATGGAGGCTGATGTGGATGCTATATCTGAAGGAACGGTACTAGTGGCTGACAATGCAGTGGCTGATGTTGCTATATCTGAAGGAACGGTACTAGTGGCTGGCAGGAGTGGAGGCTGATGTCGATGCTATATCTGAAGGAACGGTACTAGTGGCTGACATTGCAGGAGGTGGAGGCTGATGTGGATGCTATATCTGAAGGAACGGTACTAGTGGCTGACATTGCAGGAGTGGAGGCTGATGTGGATGCTATATCTGAAGGAACGGTACTAGTGGCTGACATTGCAGGAGTGGAGGCTGATGTGGATGCTATATCTGAAGGAACGGTACTAGTGGCTGACATTGCAGGAGTGGAGGCTGATGTGGATGCTATATCTGAAGGAACGGGTACTAGTGGCTGACATTGAAGGAAGTGGAGGCTGATGTCGATGCTATATCTGAAGGAACGGTACTGATGTGGCTATATCTGAAGGAACAATAGTGGCTGACATTGCAGGAGTGGAGGCTGATGTGGATGCTATATCTGAAGGAACGGTACTAGTGGCTGACATTGCAGGAGTGGAGGCTGATGTGGATGCTATATCTGAAGGAACGGTACTAGTGGCTGACATTGCAGGAGTGGAGGCTGATGTGGATGCTATATCTGAAGGAACGGTACTAGTGGCTGACATTGCAGGAGTGGAGGCTGATGTGGATGCTATATCTGAAGGAACGGTACTAGTGGCTGACATTGCAGGAGTGGAGGCTGATGTCGATGCTATATCTGAAGGAACGGTACTAGTGGCTGACAATGCAGGGTGGAGGCTGATGTGGATGCTATATCTGAAGGAACGGTACTAGTGGCTGACATTGCAGGAGTGGAGGCTGATGTGGATGCTATATCTGAAGGAACGGTACTAGTGGCTGAACGGTACATTGCAGGGGTGGAGGCTGATGTCGATGCTATATCTGAAGGAACGGTACTAGTGGCTGACATTGCAGGAGTGGAGGCTGATGTGGATGCTATATCTGAAGGAACGGTACTAGTGGCTGACATTGCAGGAGTGGAGGCTGATGTGGATGCTATATCTGAAGGAACGGTACTAGTGGCTGACAATGCAGGAGTGGAGGCTGATGTGGATGCTATATCTGAAGGAACGGTACTAGTGGCTGACATTGCAGGAGTGGAGGCTGATGTCGATGCTATATCTGAAGGAACGGTACTAGTGGCTGACATTGCAGGAGTGGAGGCTGATGTCGATGCTATATCTGAAGGAACGGTACTAGTGCTGATGCTGACATTGAAGGAACGGAGGCTGATGTGGATGCTATATCTGAAGGAACGGTACTAGTGGCTGACATTGCAGGAGTGGAGGCTGATGTCGATGCTATATCTGAAGGAACGGTACTAGTGGCTGACATTGCAGGAGTGGAGGGAGGTTATATCTGAAGGAACGGATGTCGATGCTATATCTGAAGGAACGGTACTAGTGGCTGACATTGCAGGAGTGGAGGCTGATGTGGATGCTATATCTGAAGGAACGGTACTAGTGGCTGACAATGCAGGAGTGGAGGCTGATGTGGATGCTATATCTCAAGGAACGGTACTAGTGGCTGACATTGCAGGAGTGGAGGCTGATGTGGATGCTATATCTGAAGGAACGGTACTAGTGGCTGACATGGAGTATATCTGAAGGAACGGTACTAGTGGCTGACAATGCAGGGATTGGAGGCTGATGTCGATGCTATATCTGAAGGAACGGTACTAGTGGGAACATTGCAAGGTGGAGGCTGATGTGGATGCTATATCTGAAGGAACGGTACTAGTGGCTGACAGGTGGATGCTATATCTGGAAGGGAGTGGCTGATGTCGATGCTATATCTGAAGGAAACGGTACTAGTGGCTGACATTGAAGGAGTGGAGGCTGATGTGGATGCTATATCTGAAGGAACGGTACTAGTGGCTGACATTGCAGGAGTGGAGGCTGATGTGGATGCTATATCTGAAGGAACGGTACTAGTGGCTGACAATGCAGGAGTGGAGGCTGATGTGGATGCTATATCTGAAGGAACGGTACTAGTGGCTGACAATGCAGGAGTGGAGGCTGATGTGGATGCTATATCTGAAGGAACGGTACTAGTGGCTGACAATGCAGGAGTGGAGGCTGATGTCGATGCTATATCTGAAGGAACGGTACTAGTGGCTGACATTGCAGGGTGGAGGCTGATGTGGATGCTATATCTGAGTGGAACGGTGGAGGCTGATGTGATGCTATATCTGAAGGAACGGTACAGTTGCAGGAGTGGAGGCTGATGTGGATGCTATATCTGAAGGAACGGTACTAGTGGCTGACATTGCAGGAGTGGAGGCTGATGTCGATGCTATATCTGAAGGAACGGTACTAGTGGCTGACATTGCAGGAGTGGAGGCTGATGTGTCGATGCTATATCTGAATTGAAGTGGTACTAGTGGCTATATCTGAAGGAACAAGTGCTGGAGTGGAGGCTGATGTGGATGCTATATCTGAAGGAACGGTACTAGTGGCTGACAATGCAGGAGATGGAGGCTGATGTGGATGCTATATCTGAAGAAGGAACGGTACTGACAATGCAGTGGAGGCTGATGTCGACATATCTGAACGGTAGGTGGTGGGAGGCTGATGTCGATGCTATATCTGAAGGAACGGTACTAGTGGCTGACATTGCAGGAGTGGAGGCTGATGTCGATGCTATATCTGAAGGAACTAGTGGTACTAGTGGCTGATGTGACTATATTGGGAGTGGGATGCTGATGTCGATGCTATATCTGAAGGAACGGTACTAGTGGCTGACTAGTGGCTATATCTGAAGGAACGGTACTAGTGACATTGGAGGCTGATGTGGATGCTATATCTGAAGGAACGGTACTAGTGGCTGACATTGCAGTGGAGGCTGATGTGGATGCTATATCTGAAGGAACGGTACTAGTGGCTGACATTGCAGGAGTGGAGGCTGATGTCGATGCTATATCTGAAGGAACGGTACTAGTGGCTGACATTGCAGGAGTGGAGGCTGATGTCGATGCTATATCTGAAGGAACGGTACTAGTGGCTGACAATGCAGGAGTGGAGGCTGATGTGGATGCTATATCTGAAGGAACGGTACTAGTGGCTGACATTGCAGGATTGGAGGCTGATGTGGATGCTATATCTGAAGGAACGGTACTAGTGGCTGACATTGCAGGAGTGGAGGCTGATGTGGATGCTATATCTGAAGGAACGGTACTAGTGGCTGACATTGCAGGAGTGGAGGCTGATGTCGATGCTATATCTGGAAGGAACGGTACTAGTGGCTGACAATGCTGATGTGGATGCTATATCTGGAGAACGGTACTGATGTCGATGCTATATCTGAAGGAACGGTACTAGTGGCTGACATTGCAGGAGTGGAGGCTGATGTGGATGCTATATCTGAAGGAACGGTACTAGTGGCTGACAATGCAGGAGTGGAGGCTGATGTGGATGGAGGCTACTAGTGGCTGACAATTGCAGGATGGAGGCTGATGTCGATGCTATATCTGAAGGAACGGTACTAGTATGACTGCAGGAGTGGAGGCTGATGTGGATGCTATATCTGAAGGGTAGTGGCTGACAATGCAGGAGTGGAGGCTGATGTGGATGCTATATCTGAAGGAACGGTACTGGTGGCTGACATTGCAGGAGTGGAGGCTGATGTGGATGCTATATCTGAAGGAACGGTACTAGTGGCTGACATTGCAGGAGTGGAGGCTGATGTCGATGCTATATCTGAAGGAACGGTACTAGTGGCTGACATTGCAGGAGTGGAGGCTGATGTGGATGCTATATCTGAAGGAACGGTACTAGTGGCTGACATTGCAGGAGTGGAGGCTGATGTCGATGCTATATCTGAAGGAACGGTACTAGTGGCTGACAATGCAGGAGTGGAGGCTGATGTGGATGCTATATCTGAAGGAACGGTACTAGTGGCTGACAATGCAGGAGTGGAGGCTGATGTGGATGCTATATCTGAAGGAACGGTACTAGTGGCTGACATTGCAGGACAATGTGGGAGGCTGATGTGGATGCTATATCTGAAGGAACGGTACTAGTGGCTGACATTGCAGGGTGGAGGCTGATGTCGATGCTATATCTGAAGGAACGGTACTAGTGGCTGACAATTGCAGGAGTGGAGGCTGATGTCGATGCTATATCTGAAGGAACGGTACTAGTGGCTGACATTGCAGGAGTGGAGGCTGATGTCGATGCTATATCTGAAGGAACGGTACTAGTGGCTGACATTGCAGGAGTGGAGGCTGATGTCGATGCTATATCTGAAGGAACGGTACTAGTGGCTGACATTGCAGGAGTGGAGGCTGATGTGGATGCTATATCTGAAGGAACGGTAGTAGTGGCTGACAATGCAGGAGTGGAGGCTGATGTCGATGCTATATCTGAAGGAACGGTACTAGTGGCTGGACATGTGGATGCTATAGGAAGGTGGAGGCTGATGTGGATGCTATATCTGAAGGAACGGTACTAGTACTAGTGGCTGACAATGAAGGAGTGGAGGCTGATGTGGGCTATATCTGAAGGAACGGTACTAGTGGCTGACAATGCAGGATGATGTCGATGCTATATCTGAAGGAACGGTACTAGTGGCTGACAATGCAGGAGTGGAGGCTGATGTGGATGGTTGATATCGATATCTGAAGGAACGGTACTAGTGGCTGACATTGCAGGAGTGGAGGCTGATGTCGATGCTATATCTGAAGGAACGGTACTAGTGGCTGACATTGCAGGAGTGGAGGCTGATGTGGATGCTATATCTGAAGGAACGGTACTAGTGGCTGACATTGCAGGAGTGGAGGCTGATGTCGATGCTATATCTGAAGGAACGGTACTAGTGGCTGACATTGCAGGTGGAGGCTGATGTCGATGCTATATCTGAAGGAACGGTACTAGTGGCTGACATTGCAGGAGTGGAGGCTGATGTGGATGCTATATCTGAAGGAACGGTACTAGTGGCTGACATTGCAGGAGTGGAGGCTGATGTGGATGCTATATCTGAAGGAACGGTACTAGTGGTGACAATGCAGGAGTGGAGGCTGATGTGGACTATATCTGAAGGAACGGTACTAGTGGAGGCAAGAGTGGAGGCTGATGTGGATGCTATATCTGAAGGAACGGTACTAGTGGCTGACATTGCAGGAGTGGAGGCTGATGTGGATGCTATATCTGAAGGAACGGTACTAGTGGCTGACATTGCAGGAGTGGAGGCTGATGTCGATGCTATATCTGAAGGAACGGTACTAGTGGCTGACAATGCAGGATGGAGGCTGATGTGGATGCTATCTGAAGGAACGGTACTAGTGGCTGACAATGCAGGAGTGGAGGCTGATGTGGATGCTATATCTGAAGGAACGGTACTAGTGGCTGACATTGCAGGAGTGGAGGCTGATGTGGATGCTATATCTGAAGGAACGGTACTAGTGGCTGACATTGCAGGAGTGGAGGCTGATGTCGATGCTATATCTGAAGGAACGGTACTAGTGGCTGACATTGGGCTGATGTGGATGCTATATCTGAAGTGGTACTAGTGGCTGACAATGCAGGAGTGGAGTCTGATGTCGATGCTATATCTGAAGGAACGGTACTAGTGGCTGACATTGCAGGAGTGGAGGCTGATGTCGATGTGGATGCTATATCTGAAGGAACGGTACTAGTGGCTGACATTGCAGGAGTGGAGGCTGATGTGGATGCTATATCTGAAGGAACGGTACTAGTGGCTGACATTGCAGGAGTGGAGGCTGATGTGGATGCTATATCTGAAGGAACGGTACTAGTGGCTGACATTGCAGGAGTGGAGGGATGTGGATGCTATATCTGAAGGAACGGTACTAGTGGCTGATGGCTGATGTCGATGCTATATCTGAAGGAACGGTACTAGTGGCTGACATTGCAGGAGTGGAGGCTGATGTGGATGCTATATCTGAAGGAACGGTACTAGTGGCTGACAATGCAGGATTGGAGGCTGATGTGGATGCTATATCTGAAGGAACGGTACTAGTGGCTGACAAGGATTGGAGGCTGATGTCGATGCTATATCTGAAGGAACGGTACTAGTGGCTGACATTGCAGGAGTGAGTGATGGCTGATGCTATATCTGAAGGAACGGTACTAGTGGCTGACATTGCAGGAGGAGGCTGATGTGGATGCTATATCTGAAGGAACGGTACTAGTGGCTGACATTGCAGGAGTGGAGGCTGATGTGGATGCTATATCTGAAGGAACGGTACTAGTGGCTGACATTGCAGGAGTGGAGGCTGATGTGGATGCTATATCTGAAGGAACGGTACTAGTGGCTGACAATGCAGGAGTGGAGGCTGATGTGGATGTATATCTGAGGCTGAGGAACGGAACTAGTGGCTGACATTGCAAGGGTGGAGGCTGATGTCGATGCTATATCTGAAGGAACGGTACTAGTGGCTGACAATGCAGGAGTGGAGGCTGATGTCGATGCTATATCTGAAGGAACGGTACTAGTGGCTGACATTGCAGGAGTGGAGGCTGATGTGGATGCTATATCTGAAGGAACGGTACTAGTGGCTGACATTGCAGGAGTGAGGCTGGAGCTATATCTGGATGAACGGTATAGTGGCTGACATTTGCAGGAAGGAACTGATGTGGACTATATAAGGAACGGTACTAGTGGCTGACATTGCAGGAGTGGAGGCTGATGTGGATGCTATATCTGAAGGAACGGTACTAGTGGCTGACATTGCAGGAGTGGAGGCTGATGTGGATGCTATATCTGAAGGAACGGTACTAGTGGCTGACATTGCAGGAGTGGAGGCTGATGTGGATGCTATATCTGAAGGAACGGTACTGATGTGGATGACATTGAAGGAACGGGAGGCTGATGTATATCTGATGGTGGATGCTATATCTGAAGGAACGGTACTAGTGGCTGACATTGCAGTGTGGAGGCTGATGTATATATCTGAAGGAACGGTACTAGTGGCTGACATTGCAGGAGTGGAGGCTGATGTCGATGCTATATCTGAAGGAACGGTACTAGTGGCTGACATTGAAGGAGTGGAGGCTGATGTCGATGCTATATCTGAAGGAACGGTACTAGTGGCTGACATTGCAGGAGTGGAGGCTGATGTGGATGCTATATCTGAAGGAACGGTACTAGTGGCTGACATTGCAGGAGTGGTGGCTGATGTCGATGCTATATCTGAAGGAACGGTACTAGTGGCTGACAATGCAGGAGTGGCTGATGACATATCTGAAGGAACGGTACTAGCTGACATTGCAGTGGAGGCTGATGTGGATGCTATATCTGAAGGAACGGTACTAGTGGCTGACATTGCAGGAGTGGAGGCTGATGTCGATGCTATATCTGAAGGAACGGTGACAATGCAGGAGTGGCTGATGTGGACATCTCTGAAGGAACGGTAGTGGCTGACAATGCAGGAGTGGAGGCTGATGTGGATGCTATATCTGAAGGAACGGTACTAGTGGCTGACATTGCAGGAGTGGAGGCTGATGTGGATGCTATATCTGAAGGAACGGTACTAGTGGCTGACATTGCTAGGGAGGGATGTGGAGGCTATATCTGAATGAACGGATGCTGATATCTGAAGATGCTATATCTGAAGGAACGGTACTAGTGGCTGACAATTGTGGAGGCTGATGTGGATGCTATATCTGAAGGAACGGTATATGACAATGAGGAGTGGAGGCTGATGTGGATGCTATATCTAGTGGCTGACATATCAGGAGTGGAGGCTGATGTGGATGCTATATCTGAAGGAACGGTACTAGTGGCTGACAATGCAGGAGTGGAGGCTGATGTGGATGCTATATCTGAAGGAACGGTACTAGTGGCTGACAATGCAGGAGTGGAGGCTGATGTGGATGCTATATCTGAAGGAACGGTACTAGTGGCTGACAATGCAGGAGTGGAGGCTGATGTGGATGCTATATCTGAAGGAACGGTACTGGTGGCTGACAATGCAGGAGTGGAGGCTGATGTGGATGCTATATCTGAAGGAACGGTACTAGTGGCTGACATTGCAGGAGTGGAGGCTGATGTGGATGCTATATCTGAAGGGAACGGTACTAGTGGCGGGATGCTATTGCAGGTACTAGTGGGAGGCTGATGATGATGCTATATCTGGAAGGAACGGTACTAGTGGCTGACATTGCAGGAGTGGAGGCTGATGTGGATGCTATATCTGAAGGAACGGTACTAGTGGCTGACAATTGCAGGAGTGGAGGCTGATGTGGATGCTATATCTGAAGGAACGGTACTAGTGGCTGACAATGCAGGAGTGGAGGCTGATGTGGATGCTATATCTGAAGGAACGGTACTAGTGGCTGACAATGCAGGAGTGGAGGCTGATGTGGATGCTATATCTGAAGGAACGGTACTAGTGGCTGACATTGCAGGAGTGGAGGCTGATGTGGATGCTATATCTGAAGGAACGGTACTAGTGGCTGACATTGCAGGAGTGGAGGCTGATGTCGATGCTATATCTGAAGGAACGGTACTAGTGGCTGACAATGCAGGAGTGGAGGCTGATGTCGATGCTATATCTGAAGGAACGGTACTAGTGGCTGACATTGCAGGAGTGGAGGCTGATGTGGATGCTATATCTGAAGGAACGGTACTAGTGGCTGACATTGCAGGAGTGGAGGCTGATGTCGATGCTATATCTGAAGGAACGGTACTAGTGGCTGACATTGCAGGAGTGGAGGCTGATGTGGATGCTATATCTGAAGGAACGGTACTAGTGGCTGACAATGCAGGATTGGAGGCTGATGTCGATGCTATATCTGAAGGAACGGTACTAGTGGCTGACATTGCAGGAGTGGAGGCTGATGTCGATGCTATATCTGAAGGAACGGTACTAGTGGCTGACAATGGAGGCTGAGGATGCTATATCTGATGGAACGGAGGCTGATGCAGGTGGAGGCTGATGTGGATGCTATATCTGAAGGAACGGTACTAGTGGCTGACATTGCAGGAGTGGAGGCTGATGTGGATGCTATATCTGAAGGAACGGTACTAGTGGCTGATGTGGATGCAGGAGTGGAGGCTGATGTGGATGCTATATCTGAAGGAACGGTACTAGTGGCTGACATGGATGCTAGGAACGGTACTAGTGGCTGACATTGCTGATGATGGATGCTATATCTGAAGGAACGGTACTAGTGGCTGACAATGCAGGAGTGGAGGCTGATGTGGATGCTATATCTGAAGGAACGGTACTAGTGGCTGACAATGCAGGAGTGGAGGCTGATGTGGATGCTATATCTGAAGGAACGGTACTTAGTGGCTGACATTGCAGGAGTGGAGGCTGATGTGGATGCTATATCTGAAGGAACGGTACTAGTGGCTGACATTGCAGGAGTGGAGGCTGATGTGGATGCTATATCTGAATGAACGGTACTAGTGGCTGACATTGCAGGAATGGAGGCTGATGTCGATGCTATATCTGGAAGGAACGGTACTAGTGGCTGACAATGCAGGAGTGGAGGCTGATATGGATGATGAAGGAACGGTACTAGTGGCTGACATTGCAGGAGTGGAGGCTGAGATTATATCTGAAGGAACGGTACTAGTGGCTGACATTGCAGGAGTGGGAGGCTGATGTGGATGCTATATCTGAAGGAACGGTACTAGTGGCTGACATTGCAGGATTGGAGGGAGTGGGCTATAGAAGGCTGATGTGGATGCTATATCTGAAGGAACGGTACTAGTGGCTGACATTGCAGGAGTGGAGGCTGATGTGGATGCTATATCTGAAGGAACGGTACTAGTGGCTGACATTGCAGGAGTGGAGGCTGATGTGGATATCTGAAGGAACGGTACTAGTGGCTGACATTGCAGGAGTGGAGGCTGATGTCGATGCTATATCTGAAGGAACGGTACTAGTGGCTGACAATGCAGGAGTGGAGGCTGATGTGGATGCTATATCTGAAGGAACGGTACTAGTGGCTGACAATGCAGGAGTGGAGGCTGATGTGGATGCTATATCTGAAGGAACGGTACTAGTGGCTGTCATTGCAAGGGTGGAGGCTGATGTCGATGGTATATATGAAGGAACGGTACTATGGCTGACATTGCAGGAGTGGAGGCTGATGTGGATGCTATAACTGAAAGGAACGGTACTAGTGGCTGACATTGCAGGAGTGGAGGCTGATGGATGCTATATCTGAAGGAACGGTACTAGTGGCTGACATTGCAGGA
The DNA here is from genome assembly GCA_903632075.3 of Acanthosepion pharaonis. Classification (NCBI taxonomy): domain Eukaryota; kingdom Metazoa; phylum Mollusca; class Cephalopoda; order Sepiida; family Sepiidae; genus Acanthosepion; species Acanthosepion pharaonis. The sequence continues at coordinate 80,364 of CAHIKZ030001557.1, forward strand.
GTGGAGGCTGATGTGGATGCTATATCTGAAGGAACGGTACTAGTGGCTGACATTGCAGGAGTGGAGGCTGATGTGGATGAAGGAACGGTATATCTGAAGGAACGGTACTAGTGGCTGGAGGCTGATGTGGATGCTATATTGAACAGGCTGACATTGCAGGAGGCTGATGTGGATGCTATATCTGAAGGAACGGTACTAGTGGCTGACATTGCAGGAGTGGAGGCTGATGTGGATGCTATATCTGAAGGAACGGTACTAGTGACTGACATTGCAGGAGTGGAGGCTGATATGGATGCTATATCTGAAGGAACGGTACTAGTGGCTGACATTGCAGGAGTGGAGGCTGATGTGGATGCTATATCTGAAGGAACGGTACTAGTGGCTGACAATGCAGGAGTGGAGGCTGATGTCGATGCTATATCTGAAGGAACGGTACTAGTATGACATTGCAGGAGTGGAGGCTGATGTCGATGCTATATCTGGAACGGTACTAGTGGCTGACAATGCAGGGAGTGGGAGGCTGATGTGGATGCTATATCTGAAGGAACGGTACTAGTGGCTGACATTGCAGGAGTGGAGGCTGATGTGGATGCTATATCTGAAGGAACGGTACTAGTGGCTGACATTGCAGAGTGATGTGGATGCTATATCTGAAGGTACTAGTGATGTGGATGCTATATCTGAAGGAACGGTACTAGTGGCTGACATTTGCAGGAGTGGAGGCTGATGTGGATGCTATATGGAAGGAACGGTATATGCAGAATGGAGGCTGATGTGAATGGAACTGAAGGAACGGTACTAGTGGCTGACATTGCAGGAGTGGAGGGGTTGATGTCGATGCTATATCTGAAGGAACGGTACTAGTGGCTGACAATGCAGGAGTGGAGGCTGATGTGGATGCTATATCTGAAGGAACGGTACTAGTGGCTGACATTGCAGGAGTGGAGGCTGATGTCGATGCTATATCTGGAAGGAACGGTACTAGTGGCTGACAATGCTGGAGTGAGGCTGATGTGGATGCTATATCTGAAGGAACGGTACTAGTGGCTGACAATGCAGGAGTGGAGGCTGATGTGGATGCTATATCTGAAGGAACGGTACTAGTGGCTGACATTGCAGGAGTGGAGGCTGATGTGGATGCTATATCTGGAAGGAAGGAACGGCTGGACATTGTGGCTGATGACATTGCAGCTGACAGTGGAGGCTGATGTGGATGCTATATCTGAAGGAACGGTGACTAGTGGCTGACATTGCAGGAGTGGAGGCTGATGTCGATGCTATATCTGAAGGAACGGTACTAGTGGCTGACATTGCAGGAGTGGAGGCTGATGTGGATGCATATCTGAAGGAACGGTACTAGTGGCTATGACATATGGAAGGAGGAGGCTGATGTGGATGCTATATCTGAAGGAACGTACTAGTGGCTGGACATTGCAGGAGTGGAGGCTGATGTCGATGCTATATCTGAAGGAACGGTACTAGTGGCTGACATTTGCAGGAGTGGAGGCTGATGTGGATGCTATATCTGAAGGAACGGTACTAGTGGCTGACATTGCAGGAGTGGAGGCTGATGTGGATGCTATATCTGAAGGAACGGTACTAGTGGCTGACATTGCATCTGGGAGTGGAGGCTGATGTGGATGCTATATCTGAAGGAACGGTACTAGTGGCTGACATTGCAGGAGTGGAGGCTGATGTGGATGCTATATCTGAAGGAACGGTACTAGTGGCTGACATTGCAGGTGGAGGCTGATGGATGCTATATCTGAAGGAACGGTACTAGTGTCTGACATTGTAGGAGTGGAGGCTGATGTGGATGCTATATCTGAAGGAACGGTACTAGTGGCTGACATTGCAGAGTGGGAGGCTGATGTGGATGCTATATCTGAAGGAACGGTACTAGATGGCTGACAATGCAGGAGTGGAGGCTGATGTGGATGCTATATCTGAAGGAACAGTACTAGTGGCTGACATTGCAGGAGGAGAGGCTGATGGATGCTATATCTGGAAGGAACGGTACTAGTGGCTGACAATTGCTGAGGATGCTATATCTGAAGGAACGGTACTAGATGACATTGGATGCTGATATGCTATATCTGAAGGAACGGTACTAGTGGCTGACATTGCAGGAGTGGAGGCTGATGTGGATGCTATATCTGGAAGGAACGGTACTAGTGGCTGACATTGCAGGGTGAACAGTGGAGGCTGATGTGGATGCTATATCTGAAGGAACGGTACTAGTGGCTGACAATGAGGAGTGAGGCTGATGTGGATGCTATATCTGAAGGAACGGTACTAGTGGCTGACATTGCAGGAGTGGAGGCTGATGTGGATGCTATATCTGAAGGAACGGTACTAGTGGCTGACATTGCAGGAGTGGGAGGCTGATGTGGATGCTATATCTGGAAGGAACGGTACTGACATTGAGGAGTGGAGGCTGATGTGGATGTTATATCTGGAAGGAACGGTACTAGTGGCTGACATTGCAGGAGTGAGGCTGATGTGGATGCTATATCTGAAGGAACGGTACTAGTGGCTGACATTGCAGGAGTGGAGGCTGATGTGGATGCTATATCTGAAGGAACGGTACTAGTGGCTTGACAATGCAGGAGTGGAGGCTGATGTGGATGCTATATCTGAAGGAACGGTACTAGTCTGACATTGCAGGAGTGGAGGCTGATGGGATGCTATATCTGAAGGAACGGCAGTGGCTGACATTGCAGGAGTGGGGAGGCTGATGTGGATGCTATATCTGAAGGAACGGTACTAGTGGCTGACAATGCAGGAGGAGGCTGATGTGGATGCTATATCTGAAGGAACGGTACTAGTGGCTGACATTGCAGGAGTGGAGGCTGATGTGGATGCTATATCTGAAGGAACGGTACTAGTGGCTGACATTGCAGGAGTGGAGGCTGATGTCGATGGTATATGAAGGAACGGTACTAGTGGCTGACATTGCAGGAGTGGAGGCTGATGTGGATGCTATATTGAAGGAACGGTACTAGTGGGCTGACATTGCAGGAGTGGAGGCTGATGTGGATGCTATATCTGAAGGAACGGTACTAGTGGCTGACATTGTTGGAGTGAGGCTGATGTGGATGCTATATCTGTTATCGGAAGGAACGGTACTAGTGGGCTGACATTGCAGGAGTGGAGGCTGATGTGATGCTATATCTGAAGGAACGGTACTAGTGGCTGACATTGCAGGAGGGAGGCTGATGTGGATGCTATATCTGAAGGAACGGTACTAGTGGCTGACATTGCAGGAGTGGAGGCTGATGTGGATGCTATATCTGAAGGAACGGTACTGAAGGTGGCTGACATTGCAGGAGTGGGAGGCTGATGTGGATGCTATATCTGAAGGAACGGTACTAGTGGCTGACATTGCAGGAGTGGAGGCTGATGTGGATGCTATATCTGAAGGAACGGTACTATGGTGACATATTGCTGAACGGGTACTAGGGTGGAGGCTGATGTGGATGCTATATCTGAAGGAACGGTACTAGTGGCTGACATTGCAGGAGTGGAGGCTGATGCGATGCTATATCTGGAAGGAACGGTACTATGGCTGACATTGCAGGATGGAGGCTGACGACTGAACGGTACTAGTGGCTGACATTGCAGGAGTGGAGGCTGATGTGGATGCTATATCTGAAGGAACGGTACTAGTGACTGACATTGCAGAGTGGGAGGCTGATATCGATGCTATATCTGAAGGAACGGTACTAGTGGCTGACAATGCAGGGTGGAGGCTGATGTGGATGCTATATCTGAAGGAACGGTACTAGTGGTATGACATTGCAGGAGTGGAGGCTGATGTGGATGCTATATCTGAAGGAACGGTACTAGTGTTGACAATGTAGGGAGGACTGATGGGATGCTATATCTGGAGAACAGTACTTGGGCGACATGGAGGAGTGGAGGCTGATGTGGATGCTATATCTGAAGGAACGGTACTAGTGGCTGACATTGCAGGAGTGGGAGGCTGATGTGGATGCTATATCTGAAGGAACGGTACCAGTGGCTGACATTGCAGGAGTGGAGGCTGATGTGGATGCTATATGGAAGGAACGGTACTAGTGGCTGACATTGCAGGGAGTGGAGGCTGATGTGGATGCTATATCTGATGGAACGGTACTAGTGGCTGACATTGTGGAGGGAGGCTGGGGTGGATGGCTGGGAAGGAACGGTACTAGTGGGATGCAGGAGTGGAGGCTGATATCTGAAGGAACGGTACTAGTGGCTGACATTGCAGGAGTGGAGGCTGATGTGGGCTATATCTGAAGGAACGGTACTAGTGGCTGACATTGCAGGAGGGAGGCTGATGTGGATGCTATATCTGAAGGAACGGTACTAGTGGCTGACATTGCAGGAGTGGAGACGTCGATGCTATATCTGAAGGAACGGTACTAGTGGGATAAATGCTGGATATGTCGATGCTATATCTGGAAGGAACGGTACTAGTGGCTGGCATTGCAGGGTGGAGGCTGATGTGGATACTGAACGGTATCTGAAGAACAGGATGGGAGGCTGATGTCGATGCTATATCTGAAGGAACGGTATTTAGTGGTGGACATTGTTGGAGTGAGGCTGATGTGGATGCTATATCTGAACGAACGGTACTGATGGCTGACAATGCAGGATTGGAGGCTGGTGGATGCTATATCTGAAGGAACGGTACTAGTGGCTGACATTGCAGGAGTGGGAGGCTGATGTGGATGCTATATCTGAAGGAACGGTATTAGTATTTGACATTGGAGGCTGATGTGGATGTGGAAGGAACGGTACTAGATGACATTGGAGGGGTGGATGCTATATCTGAAGGAACGGTACTAGTGGCTGGACAATGCAGGAGTGAAAGAGGCTGATGTGGATGCTATCTCTGGCTGAACGGTACTGGCTGATATTGCAGGGGCTGGGAGGCTGATGTGGATTCTATATCTGGAAAGGAACGGTACTAGTGGCTGACATTGCAGGGAGTGGAGGCTGATGTGGATGCTATATCTGAAGGAACGGTACTAGTGTGCTGACATTGCAGGAGTGGAGGCTGATGTGGATGCTATATCTGAAGGTACTAGTGGTGACCTGATGTGGATGCTATTTGAACAATGTACTAGTGGGAGCAAATGGTGGGAGTGAGGGATGGATGCTATATCTGAAGGACGGAACTAGTGGCTGACTTGTTGCAGGAGTGGAGGCTGATGTCGATGCTATATCTGAAGGAACGGTACTGTATTACATTGCAGGAGTGGGAGGCTGATGTGGATGCTATATCTGGAAGGAATGTGGTACTAATGGCTGACAATGCAGGATTGGAGGCTGATGTGGATGCTATATCTGAAGGAATGGTACTAGTGGCTGACATTGCAGGAGAGGGAGGCTGATGTGGATGCTATATATCTGAAGGAACGGTACCAGTGGCTGACATTGGGAGTGGGAGGTGATGTCGATGCTATATCTGAAGGAAACAGTACTAGTGGCTGAACAATGCAGGAGTGGATGCTGATGTGGATGCTATATCTGAAGGAACGGTACTAGTGGCGACATTGCAGGAGTGGAGGCTGGTGGATGCTATATCTGAAGGAACGGTACCAGTGGCTGACATTGCAGGAGTGGAGGCTGATGTCGATGCTATCTGAAGGAACGGTACCAGTGGCTGGGACAATGCAGGAGTGGAGGCTGATGTGGATGCTATATCTGAAGGAACGGTAATGATGGCTGACATTGCAGGGTGGAGGCTGATGTGGATGCTATATCTGAAGGAACGGTACTAGTGCTCATTGCTGGACTGATGTCAGGTATATAAGTGGAACGGTACTGGTATTTTTAGAGTGAAGCTGATGTCGAGGGCTATATATGAAGGAACGGAAGGTACTAGTGGCTGACATTGCAGGAGTAGGCTGATGTCGATACTGCTATCTGAAGAACGGTACTGGTAATTTGACAATGCAAGAGTGGGCTGATGTGGTCCTGCTATATCTGAAGAACGGTACTAGTGGCTGACAATGCAGGAGTGGAGGCTGATGTCGATGCTATCTGAAGGAACGGTACTAGTGGCTGACATTGCAGGAGTGGAGGCTGATGTGGATGCTATATCTGAAGGAACGGTACTAGTGGCTGACATTGCAGGAGTGGAGGCTGATGTGGATGCTATATCTGAAGGAACGGTACTAGTGGCTGACATTGCAGGAGTGGAGGCTGATGTGGATGCTATATCTGAAGGAACGGTATCTGACATTGCAGGAGTGGGAGGCTGATGTGGATGCTATATCTGAAGGAACGGTACTAGTGGCTGACATTGCAGGGAGTGGAGGCTGGTGTGGAGCTATATCTGAAGGAACGGAGTGGCTGACAATGCAGGATGCTGATGTGGATGCTATATCTGAAGGAACGGTACTAGTGGTGACAATGCTGAGGCATTGCTATATCACGGAGTGGCTGACATTGTGGAGGCTGATGTGGATGCTATATCTGAAGGAACGGTACTAGTGGCTGACATTGCAGGAGTGGAGGCTGATGTGGATGCTATATCTGAAGGAACGGTACTAGTATTGACAATGCAGGAGTGGAGGCTGATGTGGATGCTATATCTGAAGGAACGGTACTAGTGGCTGACATTGCAGGAGTGGAGGCTGATGTGGATGCTATATCTGGAAGGAACGGTACTAGTGGCTGACAATGCAGGAGTGGAGGCTGATGTGATGCTATATCTGAAGGAACGGTACTAGTGGCTGACATTGCAGGAGTGGACTGATGTGGATGCTATATCTGAAGGAACGGTACTAGTGGCTGACATTGCAGGAGTGGAGGCTGATGTGGATGCTATATCTGAAGGAACGGTACTAGTGGCTGACATTGCAGGAGTGGAGGCTGATGTGGATGCTATATCTGAAGGAACGGTACTAGTGGCTGACAATGCAGGAGTGGAGGCTGATGTGGATGCTATATCTGAAGGAACGGTACTAGTGGCTGACATTGCAGGAGTGGAGGCTGATGTGGATGCTATATCTGAAGGAACGGTACTAGTGGCTGACAATGCAGGAGTGGCTGACAATGGAGGCTGATGTGGATGCTATATCTGAAGGGTACTAACTGACATTGCTGGAGGTGAGTGGATGCTATATCTGAAGGATTACTGGGAGTGCAGGAGGCTGATGTGGATGCTATATCTGAAGGAACGGTACTAGTGGCTGACATTGCAGGAGTGGAGGCTGATGTGGATGCTATATCTGAAGGAACGGTACTAGTGCTGACAATGCAGGAGTGGAGGCTGATGTGGATGCTATATCTGGAAGGAACGGTACTAGTGGCTGACATTTGCAGGAGTGGAGGCTGATGTGGATGCTATCTGGAAGGAACGGTACTAGTGGCTGACATTGCAGGAGTGGAGGCTGATGTCGATGCTATATCTGAAGGAACGGTACTAGTGGCTGACAATGCAGGAGGAGGCTGATGTGGATGCTATATCTGAAGGAACGGTACTAGTGGCTGACATTGCAGGAGTGGAGGCTGATGTGGATGCTATATCTGAAGGAACGGTACTAGTGGCTGACATTGCAGGAGTGGAGGCTGATGTCGATGCTATATCTGAAGGAACGGTACTAGTGGCTGACATTGCAGGGTGGAGGCTGATGTGGATGCTATATCTGAAGGAACGGTACTAGTGGCTGACATTGCAGGAGTGGAGGCTGATGTGGATGCTATATCTGAAGGAACGGTACTAGTGGCTGACATTGCAGGAGGAGGCTGATGTGGATGCTATATCTGGAAGGAACGGTACTAGTGGCTGACAATGCAGGATGCTATATCTGAAGGAGGCTGATGACATTGGAGGATGCTGATGGATGCTATATCTGAAGGAACGGTACTAGTGGCTGACATTGCAGGAGTGGAGGCTGATGTCGATGCTATATCTGAAGGAACGGTACTAGTGGCTGACATTGCAGGGTGGAGGGGCTGATGTGGATGCTATATCTGAAGGAACGGTACTAGTGGCTGACATTGCAGGAGTGGAGGCTGATGTGGATGCTATATCTGAAGGAACGGTACTAGTGGCTGACATTGCAGGAGTGGAGGCTGATGTGGATGCTATATCTGAAGGAACGGTACTAGTATGGCTGACATTGCAGGAGGAGGTTGATGTCGATGCTATATCTGAAGGAACGGTACTAGTGGCTGACATTGGAGGAGGAGGCTGATGTGGATGCTATATCTGAAGGAACAGTACTAGTGGCTGACATTGGGAGTGGAGGCTGATGTGGATATGAAGGAACGGTACTAGTGGCTGACATTGCAGGAGGAACGATGCTATATCTGAAAGAACGGTACTAGTGGCTGACATTGCAGGGAGTGGAGGCTGATGTGGATGCTATATCTGAAGGAACGGTACTAGTGGCTGACATTGCAGGTGGAGGCTGATGTGGATGCTATATCTGAAGGAACGGTACTAGTGGCTGACATTGCAGGAGTGGAGGCTGATGTGGGATGCTATATCTGAAGGAACGGTACTAGTGGCTGACATTGCAGGAGTGGAGGCTGATGTGGATGCTATATCTGAAGGAACGGTACTAGTGGCTGACAATGCAGGAGGAGGCTGGTGGGATGCTGAAGGAACGGTACTAGTGGTGACATTGCAGGAGGAGGATGCTATGCTATATCTGAAGGGAACGGTACTAGTGGCTGACAATGCAGGAGTGGGAGGCTGATGTGGATGCTATATCTGAAGGAACGGTACTAGTGGCTGACATTGCAGGATTGGAGGCTGATGTGGATGCTATATCTGGAAGGAACTGTACTAGTACTAGTGACATTGCAGGAGTGGAGGCTGATGTGGATGCTATATCTGAAGGAACGGTACTAGTGGCTGACATTGCAGGAGTGGAGGCTGATGTGGATGCTATATCTGAAGGAACGGTACTAGTGGCTGACAATGCAGGAGTGAGGAGGTATGATGCTATATGAAGGGATGCTATATCTGATGTCGATGCTATATCTGGAACGGTACTAGTGGCTGACATTGCAGGAGTGGAGGCTGATGTGGATGCTATATCTGGAAGGAACGGTACTAGTGGCTGACATTGCAGGAGTGGAGCTGATGTGGATGCTATATCTGAAGGAACGGTACTAGTGGCTGACAATGCAGGAGCTGACATTTGGAGTGGCTGATGTGGATGCTATATCTGAAGGAACGGTACTAGTGGCTGACATTGCAGGAGTGGAGGCTGATGTGGATGCTATATCTGGAAGGAACGGTACTAGTGGCTGACATTGTTGGAGTGGAGGCTGATGTGGATGCTATATCTGAAGGAACGGTACTAGTGGCTGACAATGCAGGAGTGGAGGCTGATGTGGATCTTTATATCTGAAGGAACGGTACTAGTGGCTGACATTGCAGGAGTGGAGGCTGATGTGGATGCTATATCTGAAGGAACGGTACTAGTGGCTGACATTGCAGGATTGGAGGCTGATGTGGTGGATGCTATATCTGAAGGGAACGGTACTAGTGGCTGACATTGGATTGGAGGCTGATGTGGATGGAAGGAACGGTACTAGTGGCTGACATTGCAGGAGTGGAGGCTGATGGATGCTATATCTGAAGGAACGGTACTAGTGGCTGACATTGCAGGAGTTGGAGGCTGATGTGGATGCTATATCTGAAGGAACGGTACTAGTGGCTGACATTGGAGGGGAGTGGGCTGATGTGGATGCTATATCTGAAGGAACGGTACTAGTGGCTGACATTGCAGGAGTGGAGGCTGATGTGGATGCTATATCTGAAGGAACGGTACTGATGGCTGACATTGCAGGAGTGGAGTCTGATGTCGATGCTATATCATGAAGGAACGGTACTAGTGGCTGACATTGCAGGAGTGAGGCTGATGTCGATGCTATATCTGAAGGAACGGTACTAGATGGCTGACATTGCAGGAGTGGAGGCTGATGTGGATGCTATATCTGAAGGAACGGTACTAGTGGCTGACAATGCAGGAAGGTGGAGGCTGATGTCGATGCTATATCTGAAGGAACGGTACTAGTGGCTGACATTGCAGGAGTGGGAGGCTGATATTGGATGCTATATCTGAAGGAACGGTACTAGTGGCTGACATTGCAGGAGTGGAGGCTGATGTGGATGCTATATCTGGAAGGAACGGTACTAGTGGCTGACATTGCAGGAGTGGAGGCTGATGTGGATGCTATATCTGAACGAACGGTACTAGTGGCTGACATTGCAGGAGTGGAGGCTGATGTGGATGCTATATCTGAAGGAACGGTGTACTAGTGGGCTGATGTGGACATTTGCAGGAGGAGGTGGATGTGGATGCTATATCTGAAGGAACGGTACTGACATGCAGGAGTGGTGGCTGACATTGCAGGAGTGGAGGCTGATGTGGATGCTATATCTGAAGGAACGGTACTAGTGGCTGACATTGCAGGAGTGGAGGCTGATGTGGATGCTATATCTGAAGGAACGGTACTGAGTGAGTGGCTGACATTGCAAGGAGGGAGCCTGATGTGGATGCTATATCTGAAGGAACAGTACTAGTGGCTGACATTGGGAAGGAACGGTACTAGTGGCTGACAAGTGAGGCTGGTGTGGATGCACTGCATTCAGAAGGAACGGTACTAGGTGGCTGACATTGCAGGAGTGGAGGCTGATGTGGATGCTATATCTGGAAGGAACGGTAGGACAACGGGAGTGGGAGGCTGATGGGATGCTATATCTGAAGGAACAAGTGGCTGACATTGCAGGAGTGAGGCTGATGTGGATGCTATATCTGAAGGAACGGTACTAGTGGCTGACAGGGTGGGAGGCTGATGTGGATGCTATATCTGAAGGAACGGTACTAGTGGCTGACATTGCAGGATGGAGGCTGATGTCGATGCTATATCTGGAAGGGAACGGTACTAGTGGCTGACATTGCAGGGAGTGGAGGCGATGTGGATGCTATATCTGAAGGAACTGTACTAGTGACTGACATTGCAGAGCGGGAGGCTGACAATGATGCTATATCTGAAGGAACGGTACTAGTGGCTGACATTGCAGGAGTGGAGGCTGATGTCGATGCTATATCTGGCTGAATGGGTACTAGTGGGCCGACATACAATGCAGGAGTGGAGGCCGATGTGGATGCTATATCTGAAGTTGAACGGTACTAGTGGCTGGCATTGCAGAAAGTGAGGCCGATGTGGATGCTATATCTGAAGGAACGGTACTAGTGGCTGACATTGTTGAAGAGTGGGAGGCTGATGGATGTTGGTATCTGAAGGAACGGTACCAGTGGCTGACAATGCAGGATTGAGCCGATGGGATGCTATCTGGAAGGAACGGTGCTAGTGGCTGACATTGCAGGGAGTGGAGGCTGATGTGATGCTACATTCAAGGAACGGCACTAGTGGCTGACATTGCAGGAGTGGAGGCTGATGTGGATGCTATATCTGAAGGAACGGTACTAGTGGCTGACATTGCAGGAGTGGAGGCTGATGTGGATGCTATATCTGAAGGAACGGTACTAGTGGCTGACATTGCAGGAGTGGAGGCTGATGTGGATGCTATATCTGAAGGAACGGTACTAGTGGCTGACAATGCAGGGGTGGAGGCTGATGTGGATGCTATATCTGAAGGAACGGTACTAGTGGCTGACATAGCGATGTCGATGCTGGAAGGAAGGAGTACATATTGGAGGCTGATGTGGATGCTATATCTGAAGGAACGGTACTAGTGGCTGACATTGCAGGAGTGGGAGGCTGATGTCGATGCTATATCTGAAGGAACGGTATTAGTGGCTGACATTGCAGGGTGGAGGCTGATGTCGATGCTATATCTGAAGGAACGGTACTAGGTGGCTGACAATGCAGGAGTGGGGGCTGATGTGGATGCTATCTCTGGAAGGAACGGGTACTAGTGGCTGACATTGCAGGAGTGGAGGCTGATGTGGATGCTATATCTGAAGGAACGGTACTAGTGGCTGACATTGCAGGAGTGGAGGCTGATGTGGATGCTATATCTGAAGGAACGGTACTAGTGGCTGACATTTAAGGAGTGGAGGCTGACATGTGGATGCTATATCTGAAGGAACGGTACTAGTGGCTGACAATGCAGGAGTGGAGGCTGATGTCGATGCTATATCTGAAGGAACGGAACAGGTGGCTGACATTGCAGGAGTGGAGGCTGATGTCGACTATATCTGAAGGAACGGTACTAGTGGCTGACATTGCAGGAGTGGAGGCTGATGTGGATGCTATATCTGAAGGAACGGTACTAGTGGCTGACAATGCAGGATTGGGAGGCTGATGTGGATGCTATATCTGAAGGAACGGTACTAGTGGCTGACATTGCAGGGTGGAGGCTGATGTGGATGCTATATCTGAAGGAACGGTACTAGTGGCTGACATTGCAGGAGTGAAGCTGATGTCGATGCTATATCTGAAGGAACGGTACTAGTGGCTGACAATGCAGGAGTGGAGGCTGATGTCGATGCTATATCTGAAGGAACGGTACTAGTGGCTGACATTGCAGGAGTGGAGGCTGATGTGGATGCTATATCTGAAGGAACGGTACTAGTGGCTGACATTTGCAGGAGTGGAGGCTGATGTGGATGCTATATCTGAAGGAACGGTACTAGTGGCTGACATTGCAGGAGTGGAGGCTGATGTGGATGCTATATCTGAAGGAACGGTACTAGTGGCTGACAATTGCAGCAGTGGAGGCTGATGTGGATGCTATATCTGAAGGAACGGTACTAGTGGCTGTCATTGCAGGAGTGGAGCTGATGTGGATGGTATATCTGAAGGAACGGTACTAGTGTGAGTGACATTGCAGTGGAGGCTGATGTCGATGCTATATCTGAAGGAACGGTACTAGTGGCTGACATTGCAGGAGTGGAGGCTGATGTCGATGCTATATCTGAAGGAACGGTACTGCAGTGGCTGACATGGATGCTATATCTTGGAGGCTGATGGCTGACATGCTATGGAGGCTGATGTCGATGCTATATCTGAAGGAACGGTACTAGTGGCTGGGACATTGCAGGAGTGGAGGCTGATGTGGATGCTATATCTGAAGGAACGGTACTAGTGGCTGACATTGCAGGAGTGGAGGCTGATGTGGATGCTATATCTGAAGGAACGGTACTAGTGGCTGACATTGCAGGGAGTGGAGGCTGATGTGGATGCTATATCTGAAGGAACGGTACTAGTGGCTGACATTGCAGGGAGTGGAGGCTGATGTGGATGCTATATCTGAAGGAACGGTACTAGTGGCTGACATTGCAGCAGTGGAGGCTGATGTGGATGCTATATCTGAAGGAACGGTACTAGTGGCTGACATTGCAGGAGTGGAGGCTGATGTGGATGCTATATCTGAAGGAACGGTACTAGTGACAGACAATGCAGGAATGGAGGCTGATGTCGATGCTATATCTGAAGGAACGGTACTAGTGGCTGACATTGCAGGAGTGGAGGCTGATGTCGATGCTATATCTGAAGGAACGGTACTAGTGGCTGACATTGCAGGAGGGATGATGCTATATCTGGTTGAATGTCGACAATGCTATATCTATCTGAAGGAACGGTACTAGTGGCTGACATTGCAGGGGGAGGCTGATGTGGATGCTATATCTGAAGGAACGGTACTAGTGGCTGACAATGCAGGAGTGGAGGCTGATGCTGGATGCTATATCTGGAAGGAACGGTACTAGTGGCTGACATTGCAGGAGTGGAGGCTGATGTGGATGCTATATCTGAAGGAACGGTACTAGTGGCTGACATTGCAGGGGAGTGGAGGCTGATGGGATGTCGAAGCGAACGGTACTAGGCTGATGTGGATGATGTCGATGCTATATCTGAAGGAACGGTACTAGTGGCTGACAATGCAGGATTGGAGGCTGATGTGGATGCTATATCTGGAAGGAACGGTACCAGTGGCTGACATTGCAGGAGGAGGAGGCTGATGTGGATGCTATATCTGACATTGCGGTACTGGTGGCTGACATGCGGAACGGTTGAGGCTGGACATTGGATGCTATATCTGAAGGAACGGTACTAGTGGCTGACAATGCAGGAGTGAGGCTGATGTGGATGCTATATCTGAAGGAACGGTACTAGTGGCTGACAATGCAGGATTGGAGGCTGATGTGGATGCTATATCTGAAGGAACGGTACTAGTGGCTGACATTGCAGGAGTGGAGGCTGATGTGGATGCTATATCTGAAGGAACGGTACTAGTGGCTGACATTGAGGGTGGAGGCTGATGTGGATGCTATATCTGAAGGAACGGTACTGATGGTGGCTGACAATGCAGGAGTGGGAGGCTGATGTGGATGCTTTATATCTGAAGGAACGGTACTAGTGGCTGACATTTGCAGGAGTGGAGGCTGATGTGGATATATCTGAAGGAACGGTACTAGTGGCTGACATTGCAGGAGTGGATGCCTGATGTGGATGCTATATCTGAAGGAACGTTACTGGTGGCTGACATTGCAGGAGTGGAGGCTGATGTGGATGCTATATCTGAAGGAACGGTACTAGTGGCTGACGATGCTATATTGGAAGGAACAGGACAGGGAGGCTGATGTGGATTATATATATCTGAAGGAACGGTACTAGTGGCTGACAATGCAGGAGTGGAGGCTGATGTCGATGCTATATCTGAAGGAACGGTTACTAGTGGCTGACACATTGCAGGAGTGGAGGCTGATGTGGATGCTATATCTGAAGGAACGGTACTAGTGGCTGACATTGCAGGAGTGGAGGCTGATGTGGATGCTATATCTGAAGGAACAGTACTAGTGGCTGACAATGCAGGATGCTATCTGGAAGGAGGCTGATGTGGATGCTATATATATCTGAAGGAACGGTACTAGTGGCTGACATTGCAGGGAGTGGAGGCTGATGTCGATGCTATATCTGAAGGAACAGTACTAGTGGCTGACATTGCAGGACCTGTGGAGGCTGGTGTCGATGCTATATCTGAAGGAACGGTACTAGTGGTGACATTGAAGTGGCTGACAATGCAGGAGTACTAGGCTGATGTGGATGCTATATCTGAAGGAACGGTACTAGTGGCTGACATTGCAGGAGTGGAGGCTGATGTGGATGCTATATCTGGAAGGAACGGTACTAGTGGCTGACATTTTGGAGTGGAGGCTGATGTGGATGCTATATCTGAAGGAACGGTACTAGTGGCTGACAATGCAGGATTGGGGCTGATGTGATGCTATATCTGAAGGAACGGTACTAGTGGCTGACATTGCAGGAGGAGGCTGGTGTGGATGCTATATCTGAAGGAACGGTACTAGGTGGCTGACAATGCAGGAGTGGAGGCTGATGTGGGATGCTATATCTGAAGGAACGGTACTAGTGGCTGACATTGCAGGAGTGAGGCTGATGTGGATGCTATATCTGAAGGAACGGTACTAGTGGCTGACATTGTTGGAGTGGAGGCTGATGGATGCTATATCTGAAGGAACGGTACTAGTGGCTGACATTGCAGGATTGGAGTCTGATGTCGATGCTATATGGAAGGAACGGTACTAGTGGCTGACATTGCAGGAGTGGGAGGTTGATGTCGATGCTATATCGGAAGGAACGGTACTAGTGGCTGACATTGCAGGAGTGGGAGGCTGATGTGGATGCTATATCTGAAGGAACGGCACTATTGGCTGACAATGCAGGAGTGGAGGCTGCTGATGTCGATGCTATATCTGAAGGAACGGTACTAGTGGCTGACATTGTTGGAGTGGAGGGCTGATGTGGATGCTATATCTGGAAGGCTGAACGGTACTAGTGGCTGACATTGCAGGATTGAGTCTGATGTGGATGCTATATCTGAAGGAACGGTACTAGTGGCTGACAATGCAGGATACCGATGGAGCTGACATTGTGGAGGCTGATGGATGCTATATCTGAAGGAACGGTACTAGTGACTGACATTGTAGGAGGAGGCTGATGTCTATATCTGAAGGAACGGTACTAGTGGCTGGCATTGTTGGAGGAGGCTGATGTGGATGCTATATCTGGAAGGAACGGTACTAGTGGCTGACAATGCAGGATTGGAGGCTGATATGGATCTTTATATCTGAAGGAACGGTACTAGTGGCTGACATTGCAGGAGGAGGCTGATGTGGTGGACTATATCTGGAAGGAACGGTACTAGTGGCTGACATTGCAGGAGTGGAGGCTGATGTGAGGACGCTATATCTGAAGGAACGTTACTAGTGGCTGACATTGCAGGAGTGGAGGCTGATGTGGATGCTGGAAGGAACGGTACTGAAGAGGAGGCTGATGATGCTATACTAGTGGCTGACAATGCAGGGTGAGGCTGATGGATGCTATATCTGAAGGAACGGTACTAGTGGCTGACATTGCAGGGTGGAGGCTGATGTGGATGCTATATCTGAAGGAACGGTACTAGTGGCTGACATTGCAGGGGAGTGGAAGCTGATGTGGATGCTATATCTGGAAGGAACGTTACTAGTGGCTGACATTGAGGGGTGGTGGAGGCTGATGGATGCTATATCTGAAGGAACGGTACTAGTGGCTGACATTGCAGGAGTGGGAGGCTGATGTGGATGCTATATCTGAAGGAACGGTATAGTGGCTGACAATGCAGGTGGAGGCTGATGTGGATGCTTTATATCTGAAGGAACGGTACTGATGGCTGACATTGCAGGGTGGAGGCTGATGTGGATGCTATATCTGGAAGGAACGGTACTAGTGGCTGACTTATTTGCAGGGTAGAGCTGGTGTGGATGCTATATATCTGAGAAGGAACGGTACTAGTGGCTGACTTATTTTGCAGGAGTGGGCTGATGTGGATCTTTATATCTGAAGGAACGGTACTAGTGGCTGACATTGCAGGAGTGGAGGCTGATATTGGATACTTATATCTGAAGGAACGGTACTGGTGGCTGACATTGCAGGAGTGGAGGCTGATGTGAATTACCATATCTGGAAGGAACGGTACTAGTGGCTGACAATGCGAGTGAATGCTGATGTGGATGCTATATCTGAACGAACGGTACTAGTGGCTGACATTGCAGGAGTGGGCTGGTGTGGATTATGCTATATCTGAAGGAACGGTACTAGTAGCTGACTGGAGATGGCTGACTAGTGGAACGGTACTAGTGCATTGGAGTGGAGGCTGATGTGGATGCTATATCTGAAGGAACGGTACTAGTGGCTGACAATGCAGGAGGAGGCTGATGTGGATGCTATATCTGAAGGAACGGTACAATGCAGGTGCTGATGTGGATGCTATATCTGAACGGTACTAGTGGCTGACAGGGAGGCTGATGTCGATGCTATATCTGAAGGAACGGTACTAGTGGCTGACATTGCAGGGTGGAGGCTGATGTGGATGCTATATCTGAAGGAACGGTACTAGTGGCTGACATTTGGCAGGATGTGGAGCTATATCTGAAGGAACGGTACTAGTGGCTGACATTTGCAGGATGCTGATATGGATGCTATATCTGAAGGAACGGTACTAGTGGCTGACATTGCAGGAGTGGGAGGCTGATGTGGATGCTATATCTGAAGGAACAGTACTAGTGGCTGACATTGCAGGAGTGGAGGCTGATGTCGATGCTATATCTGAAGGAACGGTACTAGTGGCTGACTGATGGTGGATATATCTGGTACTAGTTGGAGTGGAGGCTGATGTGGATGCTATATCTGAAGGAACGGTACTAGTGGCTGACATTTGCAGGAGTGGAGGCTGATGTGGATGCTATATCTGAAGGAACGGTACTAGTGGCTGACAATTGCAGGAGTGGAGGCTGATGTGGATGCTATATCTGAAGGAACGGGTACATTGCAGGAGTAGCTGGATTCTATATCTGAAGGACGGTAAGTGGCTGACATTGCAGGAGTGGAGGCTGATGTGGATGCTATATCTGAAGGAACGGTACTAGTGGCTGACATTGCAGGAGGAGGGAGGCTGATGTGGATGCTATATCTGAAGGAACGGTACTAGTGGCTGACATTGCTGAGGCTATATCTGAAGGAGGCTGATGTGGGCTGATGTGGATGCTATATCTGAAGGAACGGTACTAGTGGCTGACAATGCAGGAGTGGAGGCTGATGTGGATGCTATATCTGAAGGAACGGTACTAGTGGCTGACATTGCAGGAGCTATATCTGGAGGCTGAGTGGCTGACGTGGATGCTGATATATCTGAAGGAACGGCTGACATTGCAGGAGTGGCTGCTATATCTGAAGGAACGGTACTAGTGGCTGACATTGCAGGAGTGGAGGCTGATGTGGATGCTATATCTGAAGGAACGGTACTAGTGGCTGACATTGCAGGAGTGGAGGCTGATGTCGATGCTATATCTGAAGGAACGGTACTAGTGGCTGATGTGGACATATCTGAAGGTACTAGTGGGAGGCTGGATGTGGATGCTATATCTGAAGGAACGGTACTAGTGGCTGACATTGCAGGATGGAGGCTGATGTGGATGCTATATCTGAAGGAACGGTACTAGTGGCTGACATTGCAGGAGTGGAGCTGATGTGGATGCTATATCTGAAGGAACGGTACTAGTGGCTGACATTGCAGGAGTGGGCTGATGTCGATGCTATATCTGAAGGAACGGTACTAGTGGCTGACAATGCAGGAGTGGAGGCTGATGTGGATGCTATATCTGAAGGAACGGTACTAGTGGCTGACATTGTACGAGAGGGAGGCTGATGTGGATGTTATATCTGAAGGAACGTTACTAGTGGCTGACATTGCAGAGTGGAGGCTGATGTGGATGCTATATCTGAAGGAACGGTACTAGTGGCTGACATTGCAGGAGTGGAGGCTGATGTGGATGCTATATCTGAAGGAACGGTACTAGTGTTTGACAATGCAGGAGTGGAGGCTGATGTGGATGCTATATCTGAAGGAACGGTACTAGTGGCTGACATTGCAGGAGTGGAGGCTGATGTGGATGCTATATCTGAAGGAACGGTACTAGTGGCTGACATTGCAGGAGTGGAGGCTGATGTGGATGCTATATCTGAAGGAACGGTACTAGTGGCTGACATTGCAGGGAGTGGAGGCTGATGTGGATGCTATATCTGAAGGAACGGTACTAGTGGCTGACATTGCAGGAGTGGAATACACCGATGTCGATGCTATATCTGGAAGGAACAATACTAGTGGCTGACATTGTAGAGTGGAGGCTGATGTCGATGGATATATCTGAAGGAGGTACTAGTGGCTGACATTGCAGGAGTGGAGGCTGATGTGGGCTGATGTGGATGCATTAGTGGGCTGGTGTATCTGAAGGAACGGTACTAGTGGCTGACATTGCAGGGTGGAGGCTGATGTCGATGCTATATCTGAAGGAACGGTACTAGTGGCTGACATTTGCAGGAGTGGAGGCTGATGTGGATGCTATATCTGAAGGGAACGGTACAAAGTGGCTGACATTTGCAGGATTGGAGGCTGATGTGGATGCTATATCTGGAAGGAACGGTACTAGTGGCTTTTTTTGCAGGAGTGGAGGCTGATGTGGATGCTATATCTGAAGGAACGGTACTAGTGGCTGACATTGCAGGTGGAGGTTGATGATGCTATATATCTGAAGGAACGGTACTTAGTGGCTGACATTGGAGGGTGGAGGCTGATGTGGATGCTATATCTGAAGGAACGGTACTAGTGGCTGACAATGCAGAGTGGAGGCTGATGTGGATGCTATATCTGAAGGAACGGTACTGATGGCTGACATTGCAGGGAATGGAGGCTGATGTCGATTCTATATCTAGTGGGCTGACATTGCAGGGTGGAGGCTGAACGGTACTAGTAAGGAACGTTACTAGTGGCTGACATTGCAGGAGTGGAGGCTGATGTGGATGCTATATCTGAAGGAACGGTACTATTGACTGACATTGCAGGAGTGAGGCTGACGATGCTATATGGCTGACAATGCAGGAGTGGAATGTCTAGTGGAGTGGCTGACATTGCAGGAGTCTGATGTGGATGCTATATCTGAAGGAACGGTACTAGTGGCTGACATTGCAGGGAGTGGAGCTGATGTCGATGCTATATCTGAAGGAACGGTACTAGTATTTGACATTGCAGGAGGGAGGCTGATGTGGATGCTATATCTGAAGGAACGGTACTAGTGGCTGACATTGCAGGAGGAGGCTGATGTGGATGCTATATCTGAAAGCTGACACGGTACTGATGTGGGCTATATCTGAAGGACAATGGACAATGCATGGTGGATGCTGATGGATGCTATATCTGAAGGAACGGTAATTAGTGGCTGAAATTGCAGGAGTGGATGAGGCGGTACTATGACAATGGATGCTATATCTGAAGGAACGGTACTAGTGGCTGACATTGCAGGAGTGGAGGCTGATGTGGATGCTATATCTGAAGGAACGGTACTAGTGGCTGACAATGCAGGAGTGGAGGCTGATGTGGATGCTATATCTGAAGGGGTGGGAACGGCTGACAATGAGTGGAGGCTGATGTGGATGCTATATCTGAAGGAACGGTGGAGTGGCTGACAATGCAGGATGAGAGGCTGATGTCGATGCTATATCTGAAGGAACGGTGACATTGCAGGAGTGGAGGCTGATGTGGACTATATTCAGTGAACGCAATTAGTGACTGATTGGGCAGGCTGATGTCGATGCTATATCTGAAGGAAAACGGTACTATGGCTGACATTGCAGGGAGTGGAGGCTGATGGATGCCAGAAGGAAGTGGGGGACATGATGTCGATGCTATATCTGAAGGAACGGTACTAGTGGCTGACACATTGCAGGAGTGGAGGCTGATGTGGATGCTATATCTGAAGGAACGGTACTAGTATTGGACATTGCAGGAGTGGAGGCTGATGAATGCTATATCTGAAGGAACGGTACTAGTGGCTGACATTGCAGGAGTGGAGGCTGATGTGATGCCATATCTGAAGTGAACGGTAGTCGCCGACATTGCAGCAGTGGAGGCTGATGTGGATGCTATATCTGAAGGAACGTACCAGGCTGACATTGCAGGATTGAGGCTGATGACGCTATATCTGAAGGAACGGTACTAGTGGCTGACAATGCAGGAATGGAGGCTGATGTGGATGCTATATCTGAAGGAACGGTACTAGTGGCTGACATTGCAGGAGTTGAGGCTGATGCTGATGCTATATCTGGAAGGAACGGTACTAGTGGCTGACATTGCGGCGGGTGGGAGGCTGATGTGGATGCTATATCTGAAGGAACGGTACCAGGCTGACATTGCAGGGGAAGGGAGGGCTGATGTGATGCTATATCTGAAGGAACGGTACTAGTGGGCTGACATTGCAGGAGTGGAGGCTGATGTCGATGCTATATCTGAAGGAACGGTACTAGTGGCTGACAATGCAGGAGTGGAGGCCGATGGATGCTATATCTGAAGGAACGGTACTATGGGCTGACATTGCAGGAGTGGAGGCTGATGTGGATGCTATATCTGAAGGAACGGTACTAGTGACTGACATTGCAGGAGTGGAGGCTGACAATGATGCTATATCTTGAAGGAACGGTACTAGTGGCTGGGACAATGCAGGAGTGGAGGCTGATGTGGATGCTATATCTGAAGGAACGGTACTAGTGGCTGACAATGCAGGGAGTGGGAGGCTGGATGTGATGCTATATCTGAAGGAACTGGTATTGGTGATGACATTGCAGGAGGGAGGCTGATGTCGATTCTATATGGGAAGGAACGGTGCTAGTGGCTGACATTGCAGAGTGGGGCTGGATGTGGATGCTATATCTGAAGGAACGTTACTAGTGGTTGACATTGCAGGAGTGGAGGCTGATGTGGATGCTATATCTGAAGGAACGGTACCAGTGGTCAGACATTGCAGGGAGTGGAGGCTGATGTGGATGCTATATCTGAAGGAACGGTACTATGGTTGACATTGGTGAGTGGAGGCTGATGTGGATGCTATATCTGAAGGAACGGTACTAGTGGCTGACATTGCAGGAAAGGGAGGCTGATGTGATGCTATATCTGAAGGAACGGTATATGACATTGAGGAGTGGAGGCGGTGGATGCTATACTGAAGGACATTGCAGCAGGAGGAAGCTGATGTGGATGCATATCTAAGTTGAACGGTACTAGTGGCTGACAATGCAGGAGTGGAGGCTGATGTGGATGCTATATCTGAAGGAACGGTACCAGTGGCTGACATTGCAGGAGTGGAGGCTGATGTGATGCTATGCATCTGAAGGAACGGTACTAGGGCTGACAATGCAGGAGTGGAGGCTGTGGATGCTATATCTGGGAACGAACGGTACTAGTGGCTGACATTGCAGGAGGAGGCTGATGTCGATGTTATCTGAAGCGAACGGTACAGTGGCTGACAATGCAGGAGTGGAGGCTGATGTCGATGCTATATCTGGAAGGAACGGTACTAGTGGCTGACATTGCAGGAGTGGAGGCTGATGATGCTATATCTGAAGGAACGGTACTATGGCTGACACATTGCAGAGTGGAGAGGCTGATGTGGATGCTACATCTGAAGGAACGGTACCAGGACTGACATTGCAGGAGGAGGCTGATGTCGATGCTATATCTGAAGGAACGGTACTAGTGGCTGAGCAGGAGTGGAGCTCGATGTGATGCTATATCTGAAGGAACGGTACTAGTGGCTGACAATGCAGGGAGGGAGGCTGATGTGGATGCTATATCTGAAGGAACGGTACTAGTGGTCAGGACATTGCAGGGAGTGGAGGCTGATGTGACAAAGTATCTGAAGGAACGGTACTAGTGGCTGACATTGTAGGAGTGGAGGCTGATGTGGATGCTATATCTGAAGGAACGGTACTAGTGGCTGACAATGCAGGAGTGGAGGCTGATGTGGATGCTATATCTGAAGGAACGGTACTAGTGGCTGACATTGCAGGAGTGGAGGCTGATGTGGATGCTATATCTGAAGGAACGGTATATCTGGAAGGATGTCGACTATATCTGAAGGAACGGTACTAGTGGCTGACATTTGAGTGGAGGCTGATGTGGGATGCTATATCTGAAGGAACGGTACTAGTGGCTGGCATTGCAGGAGTGGATGATGTGGATGCTATATCTGAAGGAACGGTACTAGTGGCTGACATTGCAGGAGCAGGGAGGCTGATGTGGATGCTATATCTGAAGGAACGGTACTAGTGGCTGACATTGCAGGAGTGGAGGCTGATGTCGATGCTATATCTGAAGGAACGGTACTAGTGGCTGACAATGCAGGAGGAGGCTGATGTGATGCTATATCTGAAGGAACGGTACTAGTGGCTGACATGCAGGGGTGGAGGCTGATGTGGATGCTATATCTGAAGGAACGGTACCAGGCTGACATTGCAGGGAGTGGAGGCTGATGGATGTGCTGTTCGAAGGAACGGTACCAGTGGCTGACAATGCAGGAGTGGAGCTGATGTGAATGCTATAGCATTCAAGGAACGGTACTAGTGGGCTGACATTGGTGAGTGGAGGCGATGGATGCTATATCTGAAGGAACGGTACCAGTGGCTATCAGGAGTCGAGGCTGATGATGCTATATCTGGTTAGAACGGTACCAGTGGTCATGGTGATTGAGGCCGATGGATGCTATATCTGAAGGAACGGTACTAGTGGCTGACATTGCAGGAGAGGAGGCTGATGTACGTTATATCTGAAGGAACGGTACTAGTGGCTGACATTGCAGGAGTTGAGGCTGATGTGGGATGCTATATCTGAAGGAACGGTACCAGTGGCTGACAATGCAGGGAGTGGGAGGCTGACTGGATGCTATATCTGAAGTTGCGACAAATGCAGGAGTACGTGGATGCTAATTAGTGGTACTGACATTGCAGGAGTGGAGGCTGATGTGGATGCTATATCTGAAGGAACGGTACTAGTGGCTGACATTGCAGGGATGTGGAGTGCCCGATGTCGATGGGCTATGGATGCTATATCCGAAGGAACGGTACTAGTGGAGTGGAGGCCCAGTGTCAATGGGAAGTGAGGCTGACATTTGGGATGTCGATGCGGATATATTCGAAGGAACGGTACTAGTGGCTGGACATTTGCAGGAGTGGAGGCTGATGTGGATGCTATATCTGAAGGAACGCTAGTAGCTGACAGGATTGGAGGCTGATGTCGATCACTATAGGAAGTGGTGGCTGACAATGTGGGCTGATGTCGATGCTATATCTGAAGGAACGGTACTAGTGGCTATATCTGAAGGACATGACAATGCAGGATGTGGATGCTATATCTGTGGAAGGAAGGACTGCAGGAGTGGATGTGGATGCTATATCTGAAGGAACGGTACTAAGTGGCTGTCATTGCAGGGGTGGAGGCTGATGTCGATGGTATATGAAGAACGGTACTAGTGGCTGACATTGGCAAGGAGTGGAAAATGATGTGGAGGCTATATTCGAAGGAACGGTACTAGTGGCTGTCATTGCAGGAGGGTGAGGCTGATGTCGATGCCATATCTGGAACGTTACTAGTGGCTGACATTTGCAGGAGTGGAGGCTGATGTGGATGCTATATCTGAAGGAACGGTACTGATGGCTGACATTGAAGGGAGTGGAGGCTGATGTGGATGCTATATCTGAAGGAACGGTACTAGTGGCTGACATTGCAAGGAGTGGGAGGCTGATGTGGATGCTATATCTGAAGGAACGGTATTTTAAAGTGGCTGACATTGCAGGGTGGAGGCTGATGTCGATGCTATATCTGAAGGAACGGTACTAGTGGCTGACAATGCAGGAGTGAGGCTCACCAGAAAAACGGTACTAGTGGCTGTGGATGCTGATGTCGATCTATATATCTGGGAACGGTACTAGTGGCTGACAAATGCAGGGAGTGGTGGCTGATGTGGATGCTATATATCTGAAGGAACGGTACTAGTGGCTGACAATGCAGGAGGAGGAGGCTAATGTGGATGCTATATCTGGAAGGAAGGGTACTAGTGGCTGACATTGCAGGATTGGAGGCTGATGTCGATGCTATATGAGGAATTGGAACGAGTACGAGTGGCTGAACAATGGAACATGCAGGAGTGGGAGGCTGAGGCTATATCTGAAGGAACGGTACTAGTGGAACATTTTGGAGTTGAACGGATGCTGATGTGGAATCTATATCTGAGGAGTGGAACATGGATACTATATGACAGTGGCTGACAATGGATTGAGGCTGATGTGGATGTTATATCTGAAGGAACGGTACTAGTGGCTGACAATGCAGGAGGAGGCTGATGGAGGCTGATGTCGACATGCTATATCTGAAGGAACGGTACTAGTGGCTGACATTGCAGGAGTGGAGGCTGATGTCGGATGAACGGTACTAGTCTGAAGGAGGCTGATGTGGATGCTATATCTGGAACTAGTGGCTGACATTGCAGGAGTGGAGGCTGATGTCGATGCTATATCTGAAGGAACGGTACTAGTGGCTGACAATGAAGGAGTGGAGGCTGATGTGGATACTATATCTGAAAGGAACGGTACTTGTGGCTTGACATTGTGGCTGATGGGATTGGAAGGAACGGTACTAGTGGCTGACATTGCAGGAGTGGAGGTTGATGTCGATGCTATATCTGAAGGAACGGTACTAGTGGCTGTCATTGCAGATTGAGCTGATGTGTCGATGCTATATCTGAAGGAACGGTACTAGTGGCTGACATTGCAGAGTGGAGGCTGATGTCGATGCTATATCTGGATGAACGGTACTAGTGGCTGACAATGGTGATTGGAGGCTGATGTGGATGCTATATCTGAAGGCTGAACGGTACTGAAGTGGCTGACATTGCAGGAGTGGAGGCTGATGTGGGATGCTATATCTGGAATGAACGGTACTAGTGGCTGACATTGCATGAGTGGAGGCTGATGTGATGCTATATCTGAAGGAACGGATGCTGGAGGCTGATGGATCTATAAGGAACGGTAATAGTGGCTGACACATTGCAGGAGTGGAGGCTGATGTGGATGCTATATCGATGGAAGGAACGGTACTAGTGGCTGACATTGCAGGAGTGGAGGCTGATGTCGATGCTATATCTGAAGGAACGGTACTAGTGGCTGTCATTGCAGGAATGGGAGGCTGATGTCGGGATGGTATATCTGAAGGAACGGTACTAGTGGCTGACATTGCAGGAGTGGAGGCTGATGTCGATGCTATATCTGAAGGAACGGAGCTGACATTGCAGGGGTGGAGGCTGATGTGGATGCTATATATCTAGTGAAGGAACGGTACTAGTGGCTGACATTGCAGGAGTGGAGGCTGATGATGCTATATCTGAAGGAACGGTACTAGTGGCTGACATTGAAGGAGTGGAGGCTGATGTGGATGCTATATCTGAAGGAACGGTACTAGTGGCTGACATTGCGGATTGGAGGCTGATGGATGCTATATCTAGGAACGGTACTAGTGGCTGACTGCGGACTGAATGCAGGAACGGTACTAGTGGCAAAACAATGCAGGATGGAGGTCGTGGATGCTATATCTGAAGGAAGGGTACTAGTGGCGACATTGCACAGTGATTGGAGGCTGATGTCGATGCTATATATCTGGAAAGGATCAGTGGCTGACAATGCGGAGTGGAGGCTGATGTCGATGCTATATCTGAAGGAACGGTAATAGTGGCAGACAATGCAGGAAGTGGAGGCTGATGATGCTATATCTGAAGGAACGGTACTAGGTGGCTGATTGCAAGGGTGGAGGCTGATGTCGATGGTATATCTGAAGGAACGGTACTAGTGGCCGACAATGGAAGCTGATGTCGAGGCTATATATGAAGGAACGGTACTAGTGGCTGAGGGTGGAGGCTGATGCATGGTATATCTGAAGGAACGGTACTAGTGGCTGACAATGCAGGAGTGGAGGCTGATGTGGATGCTATATCTGAACGGTAATAGTGGCTGACAATGAAGGAGTGGAGGCTGATGATGCTATATCTGAAGGAACACGGTACTAGTGGCTGACATTGCAGGGTGGAGAAGCTGATGTGGATGGTATATATGCTGAACGGTACTAGTGGCTGACATTGCAGGAGTGGTGGCTGATGTCGATGCTATATCTGAAGGAACGGTACTAGTGGCTGACAATGCAGGAGGGGAGGCTGATGTGGATTGCTATATCTGATGTCTATGGTATATCTGGAAGGAACGGTAATAGTGGCTGACATTGCAGGAGTGGAGGCTGATGTGGATGCTATATCTGAAGGAACGGTACTAGTGGCTGATATTGCAAGGGTGGGGCTGATGTGGATGCTATATCTGAAGGAACGGTACTAGTGGCTGACATTGCAGGAGTGGAGGGCTGATGCGGATGCTATATCTGAAGGAACGTTACTAGTGGCTGACATTGCAGGGTGGAGGCTGATGCTATATCTGAAGGAACGGTACTAGTGGCTGACAATGCAGGAGTGGAGGCTGATGTCGATGCTATATATCTGAAGGAACGGTACTAGTGGCTGACAATGCAAGGAGTGGAGGCTGATGTGGATGCTATATCTGAAGGAACGGTGCCTAGTGGCTGACAATGCAGGAGTGGAGGCTGATGTGGATGCTATATCTGAAGGAACGGTACTAGTGGCTGACATTGCAGGAGTAGTGGCTGATGTCGATGCTATATCTGAAGGAACAGTACTAGTGGCTGACATTGCAGGGAGTGGAGGCTGATGCGGATGCTATATCTGAAGGAACGGTACTAGTGGCTGGCATGACAATGTCGTGGAGGGAGGCTGATGTCGATGCTATGTATATCTGAAGGAACGGTACTAGTGGCTGACATTGCAGGAGTGGAGGCTGATGTGATGCTATATATCTGAAGGAACGGTACTAGTGGCTGACATTGCAGGAGTGGAGGCTGATGTGGATGCTATATCTGAAGGAACGTACTAGTACTAGTGGCTGACAATGGGGATTGGAGGCTGATGTCGATGCTATATCTGAAGGAACGGTACTAGTGTAGCTGATAATGCAGGATTGGAGGCTGATGTGGATGCTATATCTGAAGGAACGGTACTGGTGGCTGACATTGCAGGAGTGGGCTGATGTGGATGCTATATCTATGAAGGAACAGTACTAGTGGCTGACAATTGCAGGCTGATGTGGATGCTATAAGTGGCTGGATTGGGGATTGGATGTGTCGATGCTATATCTGAAGGAACGGTACTAGTGGCTGTCATATCTGCATGAGTGGAGGCTGATGTCGATGCTATATCTGAAGGAACGGTACTAGTGGCTGACAATGCAGGAGTGGAGGCTGATGTGGATGCTATATCTGAAGGAACGGTACTAGTGGCTGACAATGCAGGATCTGTGGAGGCTGATGTGGATGCTATATCTGGAATCGGAAGGAACGGTACTAGTGGCTGACATTGCAGGAGTGGAGGCTGATGTGGATGCTATATCTGAAGGAACGGTACTAGTGGCTGACATTGCAGGAGTGAGGCTGATGTCGATGCTATATGGAAGGAACGGTACCAGTGGCTATCTGAAGGAACGGTACTGAAGGAACGGTGGCTGACAATGCAGGGGTGGAGGCTGATGTCGATGGTATATCTGAAGGAACGGTACTAGTGGCTGACAATGCAGGAGTGGAGGCTGATGTCGATGCTATATCTGAAGGAACGGTACTGACAATGCAGGCTGGACATGCTATATATCTGAAGGAACGGTACTGCAAGGGGTGAGGCTGATGTCGATGCTATATCTGAAGGAACGGTACTAGTGGCTGACATTGCAGGAGTGGTGGCTGATGTCGATGCTATATCTGAAGGAACGGTACTAGTGGCTGACAATGCAGGATTGGAGGCTGATATCGATGCTATATCTGAAGGAACGGTACTAGTGGCTGACAATGCAGGGGTGGAGGCTGATGTCGATGCTATATCTGAAGGAACGGTACTAGTGGCTGACATTGCAGGGAGTGGAGGCTGATGTCGATGCTATATCTGAAGGGTACTAGTGGCTGACAATGCAGGAGTGGAGGCTGATGTGGATGCTATATCTGAAAAAACGGTACTAGTGGCTGACATTGCAGGATTGGGAGGCTGATGTGGATGCTATATCTGAAGGAACGGTACTAGTGGCTGACAATGCAGGAGTGGAGGCTGATGTCGATGCTATATCTGATGGAACGGTACTAGTGGCTGACAATGCAGGGTGGGAGGCTGATGTGGATGCTATATCTGAAGGAACGGTACTGGTGGCTGACAATGCAGGTGGAGGGATGTGGGCTGATGTGGATGCTATATCTGGAAGCTGATGTCGATGGAAGGACAATGCAGGGGTACTGATGTGGCTGAAGGAACGGACAAGTGGCTGTCAGGAGGGTGGAGGCTGATGTGGATGGTATATCTGGAAGGAACGGTACTAGTGGCTGACATTGACAATGCTGATGTCGATGCTATATATGATTGAACGGAGGCTGTCATTGTGGAGGGATGTCTATATCTGAAGGAACGGTACTAGTGGCTGACATTGCAGGGAGAAAAGGCTGATGTGATGCTATGTATCTGAAGGAACGGTACTAGTGGCTGACATTGCAGGAGTGGAGGCTGATGTGGATGCTATATCTGAAGGAACGGTACTAGTGGCTGACATTGCAGGAGTGGTGGCTGATGTCGATGCTATATCTGAAGGAACGGTACTAGTGGCTGACAATGCAGGGTGGAGGCTGATGTGGATGCTATATCTGAAGGAACGGTACTAGTGGCTGACAATGCAGGAGTGGAGGCTGATGTCGATGCTATATCTGAAGGAACGGTAATAGTGGCTGACAATTGAGGCTGATGTGGATGCTATCTGAAGAACGAGGTAGTAGCTGACATTGCAGGGTGGAGGCGTGTCGATGTATATCTGAAGGAACGGTACTAGTGGCTGACAATGCGGGAGTAAGGGGCTGATGTCATTCTGAAGGAACGGTACTAGTAGCTGACATTGCAGGAGCTGGAGGCTGATGTGGATGCTATATCTGGAAGGAACGGTACGAAGTAAGCTGACATTGCAGGAGTGGAGAGGCTGATGTGGATGCTATATCTGAGGAACGGTACTAGTAACTGACATTGCAGGAGTGGAGGCTGATATTAGATATATCTAAAGGAACGGTACTAGTCGCTGACATTGCAGCAGTGGAGGCTGATGTGGATGCTATATCTGAAGGAACAGGTATAGTGGCTGCAGGGGCGAGGCTGATGGATGCTATATCTGAAGGAACGGTTTAGTGGCTTAATGCAGGAATGGAGGCTGATGTGGATGCTATATCTGAACGGTACTAGTGGCTGACATTGCAAGTGGAGGCCAGGGTGGATACTATCTCTGAAGGAACGGTACTAGTGGCTGACATGCAGGAGTGGAGGCTGATATGGATGCTATATCTAAAGACGGTGCTAGTGGCTGTTGCAGTGGGCTATGGATGCTATATCTGAAAGGAACGGTACTGAAGTGGCTGACATTGCAGGAGTGGAGGCAGTGTGATGCTATCTGAAGGAACGGTACTAGTGGCTGACATTTATGGAGGCTCTGGATATATATCGAAGAAACGGTACTAGTGGCTGACGTACAGGAGTGGAGGCTGATGTGGATACTATATCTGAAGGAACGATGCTAGTGGCTGACATTGCAGGATTGGAGGCTGATGTGGATGCTATATCTGAAGCTGACAATGCCTGATGTACTATATCTGAAGGGAACTGACAATGCATGGGAGTGGAGGGCTGATGTGGATGCTATCTGAAGGAAACTAGTGGCTGACAATGCAGGTGGCTGGATGCTATATGGGAACGTGGAGGCTGACAATGCAGGAGTGGAGGCCAGTGGATGCTATATGAAGGAACGGTACTAATTGGCTGTCATTGCAAGGGTGGAGGCTGATGTCGATGGTATATGCTATATCTGACATTGGAACGGTGGAAAGTATGTGGCTGAGGATTGCAGTGGCTGTGCAAGGGTGGGCTGATGTCGATGCTATATCTGAAGAACAGAGTGGCTGACGGTACTGATGTGGCTATATCTGACAATGCAGGAGTGGGGGCTGATGTGGATCTGCTATCTCTGAAGGGAACGGTACTAGTGGCTGACATTGCAGGAGTGGAGGCTGATGTGGATGCTATATCTGAAGAACGGTACTGCAGGGTGGGCTGATGTCGATTATCGGGTACTAGTGGAGGCTGATGTGGCTATATGCGGTACTATGGCTGAAGGGTCACTATATATCGGTACTAGTGGCTGACATTGCAGGAGTGGTGGCTGATGTGGATGCTATATATCTGAAGGAGTTGTTATAGTGGCTGACAATGCAGGGAAGGGTGCTAGTGACAATACAGGAGCCTGATGTCGATGCTATATCTGAAGAACGGTACTAGTGGCTGACATTGCAGGAAGTGGAGCTGATGTCGCTTTATATCTGAAGGAACGGGTACTAGTGGCTGACAATGCAGGAGTGAGGCTGATGTGGATGCTATATCTGAAGGAACGGTACTAGTGGCTGACAATGCAGGATTGGAGGGCTGATGTGGATGCTATATCTGAAGGAACAGTACTAGTGGCTGACAATGCAGGGTGGAGGCTGATGTGGATGCTATATCTGAAGGAACAGTACTAGTGGCTGACATTGCAGGAGTGGAGGCTGATGTGTCGCTATGTCTGAAGAACGGTACTAGTATCTGAAGTGGGAATGTGGTATCTGGAACTGGTGGAGCTATATCTGAGTGGCTGACAATGCAGGAGTGGAGGCTGATGTGGATGCTATATCTGAAGGAACGGTACTAGTGGCTGACAATGCAGGAGTGGAGGCTGATGTGGATGCTATATCTGAAGGAACGGTACTAGTGGCTGACATTGCAGGGTGGAGGCTGATGTGGATGCTATATCTGAAGGAACGGTACTAGTGGCTGACATTGCAGGAGTGGAGAGGCTGATGCGGATGCTATATCTGAAGGAACGGTACTAGTGGCTGTCATTGCAGGGTGACAATGAGCTGATGTCGATGCTATATCTGAAGGAACGGTACTAGTATTTTGACAATGCAGGAGTGGAGGCTGATGTCGATGCTATATCTGAAAGGAACAGTACTAGTGGCTGACATTGCAGGGTGGAGGCTGATGTGGATGCTATATCTGAAGGAACAGTACTGAAGTGGCTGACATTGCAGGAGTGGGCTGATGTGGATGCTATATCTGAAGAACAGTAATAGTGGCTGACAATGCAGGATTGGAGGCTGATGTCGATGCTATATCTGAAGGAACGGTACTAGTGGCTGAAATTGCAGGTGGAGTGGGCTTATGTGGATGCTATATCTGAAGGAACGGTACTAGTGGCTGACATGTCGAGGCTATATATGAAGGTGGAGTGGCTGATGTGGATGTCGATGGTATATCTGAAGAACGGTACTAGTGGCTGATTGGGGAGTGGAGGCTGATGCTATATCTGGGTGGATGGCTGATGTGGATGATGCTATATCTGAAGGAACGGTACTGGTAGTGGCTGACATTGCAGGTGAGGCTGATGTGGATGCTATATCTGAAGGAACGGTACTAGTGGCTGATGACATTGCAGGAGTGGTGGCTGATGTCGATGCTATATCTGAAGGAACGGTACTAGTGGCTGACATTGCAGGGAGTGGAGGCTGATGTGATGCTATATCTGAAAAAACGGATAGCTGACAACGGTACTAGTGATGCTATATCTGAAGAACATTATAGTGGAGCTGACATTGAGGGTAATGTCGATGCTATATCTGAAGAACAGTACTAGTGGCTGACATTGCAGGGTGGAGGCTAATGTGGATGCTATATCTGAAGGAAACGTAGCTGACAATACAGGTGACTGACTTATATATCTGTACTATTGGCTGACAATGCAGGGAGGCTGATGTCGATGCTATATATCTGAAGGAACGGTACTAGTGGCTGACATTGCAGGATTGGAGGCTGATGTGGATGCTATATCTGAAGGAACGGTACTGATGGCTGACAATGCAGGATTGAAGGCTGATGTGGATGCTATATCTGAAGGAACGGTACTAGTGGCTGACATTGCAGGAGTGGAGGCTGATAATGGATGCTATATCTGAAGGAACGGTACTGGTGGCTGACAATGCGGAGTGGAGGCTGATGTGGATGCTGCTATATCTGAAGGAACGGTACTGAAGTGGCTGACAATGCAGGATTGGAGGCTGATGTGGATGCTATATCTGAAGGAACAGTACTATGACAATGCAGGAGATGTGGAGCTATATATCTGAAGGAACGGTACTAATGGCCTGACAATGCAGGAGTTGGAGGCTGATGTGGATGCTATATCTGAAGGAACAGTACTGAGTGGCTGACAATGCAGGGTGGGCTGATGTGGATGGTATATCTGAAGGAACGGTAATAGTGGCTGACATTTGCAGGAGTGGAGGGCTGATGGATGCTATATCTGAAGGAACGGTACTAGTGGCTGTCATTGCAGGGTGGAGGCTGATGTCGATGGTATATCTGAAGGAACGGTACTAGTGGCTGACATTGCAGGGAGTGGAGGCTGATGGATGCTATATCTGAAGGTACGGTACGTGGCTGACATTGAAGGGTGGAGGCTGATGTGGTCTATATCTTGAACGGTATAGTGGCTGGCATTGCAGGGTGGGAGGCTGATGTGGATGCTATATCTGAAGGAACAGTACTAGTGGCTGACATTGCAGGAGTGGAGGCTGATGTCGATGCTATATCTGAAGGAACGGTACTAGTGGCTGACAATGCAGGGTGGGGCTGATGTGGATGCTATATCTGAAGGAACGGTAATAGTGGCTGACAATGCAGGAGTGGATGTGGGCTATCTGATGTGGTCATTCTATATCTGGAAGGAACGTTACTAGTGGCTGACATTGCAGGAGTGGAAAGGCTGATGTCGATGGCTATATATCTGAAGGAACGGTTCTAGTGGCTGTCATTTGCAAGGGTGGGGCTGATGTGGATGGTATATCTGAAGGAACGGTACTAGTGGCTGACATTGCAGGGTGGAGGCTGATGTGGATGCCTATATCTGAAGGAACGGACGGTACTGGCTATATCGACAGTACTGACAATGCAGAATTGGTGGCTGATGTCGATGCTATATATGAAGGAACGGTACTAGTGGCTGACATTGCAGGGTGGAGGCTGATGTGGATGCTATATCTGAAGAACAGTACTAGTGGCTGTCATTGCAGGGTGGTGGAGGCTGATGTGGATACTATATCTGAAGGAACGGTACTAGTGGCTGACAATGCAGGAGTGGAGGCTGATGTGGATGCTATATCTGAAGAACGGTACTAGTGGCTACTGCAGGAGTGGTGGCTATTTGACATCTGCAGGGTGGAGGCTGATGTGGATGCTATATCTGAAGGAACGGTACTAGTGGCTGACATTGCAGGAGTGGAGGCTGACAATGTGGATGCTATATCTGAAGGAACGGTACTAGTGGCTGACAATACAGTTGTGGAAGGCTGATGTGGATGCTATATCTGAAGGAACGGTACTAGTGGCTGACAATGCAGGAGTGGAGGCTGATGTGGATGCTATATCTCAGGAACAGTATATCTGAAGGAACTGATGTGGACTTATATCTGGTGTACTAGTATTTTGACAATGCAGGGTGGAGGCTGATGTGGATGCTATATCTGAAGGAACGGTACTAGTGGCTGACAATGCAGGATTGGAGGCTGATGTGGATGCTATATCTGAGAGGAACGGTAATAAAGTGGCTGACAATGCAGGAGTGGAAGGCTGATGTCGATGCTATATCTGAAGGAACGGTACTAGTGGCTGACATTGCAACGGGTGTGGGCTGATGTGGATGCTATATCTGAAGGAACGGTACTAGTATTTGACAATGCAGGAGTGGAGGCTGATGTGGAGGCTATATCTGGAACTAGTGGCTGTCATTGCAAGGGGTGGCTGACAATCTGCAGGATTGGACTAGTGGCTGATGTGGAGTTCTGATGTCGATGCTATCCTGAAGGAAGGTACTACGGTACTTGTGGCTGGACAATGTTACGGTAGTGAGCTGATGTCGATGTCTATATCTGAAGGAACGGTACTGGTGGCTGACATTGCAGGTGGTGGCTGATGTCGATGCTATATCTGATGGAACAGTACTAGTGGCTGACAATGCAGGAGTGGAGAGGCTGATGTGGATGGATGCATCTGGAAAGACGGTAATATCTGGAGGAACGTTACTGATGGATACTACATCATTGCAAAGGGTGAGGCTGATGTCGATGCTATATCTGAAGGAACGGTACTAGTGGCTGACATTGCGGGATGTGGATATGTGAAGGAACGGATGTCGATGCTATATCTGGTAAGGAACGGTACTAGTGGCTGACATTGCAGGAGTGGAAGCTGATGTCGATGCTATATCTGAAGGAACAGTACTAATGGCTGCTATATCTGAAGGAACATTGCTGATGTGGGTGGAGGCTGATGTGGATGCTATATCTGAAGGAACGGTACTGGTGGCTGACAATGCAGGGAGGAGGCTGATGTCGATGCTATATCTGAAGGAACGGTACTAGTGGCTGACAATGCAGGAGTGGAGGCTGATGTGGATGCTATATCTGAAAAAACGGTGCCTGGTGGCTACAATGCAGGGTTAGGCTGATGTGGATGTTATATCTGGAAAGGAACGGTACTGGTGGCTGACAATGCTGGTTGGGAGGCTGATATCGGATGCTATATCTGAAGGAACGGTACTAGTGGCTGACAATGCAGGGGTGGAGGCTGATGTCGATGTTATCTGGAACAGTATATCTGACAATGCAGGAGTGGAACTGA
This sequence comes from Acanthosepion pharaonis, assembly GCA_903632075.3. Taxonomy (NCBI): domain Eukaryota; kingdom Metazoa; phylum Mollusca; class Cephalopoda; order Sepiida; family Sepiidae; genus Acanthosepion; species Acanthosepion pharaonis. The sequence goes on from CAHIKZ030001557.1 coordinate 116,114, forward strand.
TGTGGATGCTATATCGGAAGGAACGGTACTGAAGTATTTTGACAATGCAGGAGTGGAGGCTGATGTGGATGCTATATCTGAAGGAACGGTACTAGTGGCTGACAACTTGTTGTGCAGGAGTGGAGGCTGATGTCGATGCCATATCATATCTGAAGGAAGTGGCTGACATTGGCTGAAAATGCAGGAGTGGGGCTGATGTGGATGCTATATGAAGGAACGGTATTGAGTGGCTGACATTGCAGGAGTGGAGGCTGATGTCGATGGTATCTGGAAGGAACAGTACTAGTGGCTGACAATGCAGGAGTGGAGGCTGATGTGGATGCTATATCTGAAGGAACGGTAATAGTGGCTGACAATGCAAGGAGTGGAGGCTGATGTGGATGCTATATCTGGAAGGAACAGTACTAGTGGCTGAAATCATTGCAGGAGTGGGGCTGATGTCGATGCTATATCTGAAGGAACAGTACTAGTGGCTGACATTGGAGGTGGAAGGCTGATGTGGATGCTATATATATGAAGGAACGGTACTAGTGGCTGACATTGCAGGGAGTGGAGGCTGATGTGGATGCTATATCTGAAAGGAACGGTACTAGTGGCTGACAATTGCAAGAGTGGTGGCTGATGTGGATACTATCTGGAAGGGAAACGGTACTGGTATTTGACATTGCAGGAGTGGAGGCTGATGTCGATCGCTATATCAGAAGGAACGGTACTAGTGGCTGTTGACAATGCAGGATTGGGTGATGTCGATGCTATATCTGAAGGAACGGTACTGGCTGACAATGCAGGGAGTGGAGGCTGATGTCGATGCTGTATCTGAAGGAACGGTACTAGTGGCTGACAATGCAGGAGTGGGCTGATGGTGCTACTTATCTGAAGGAACAGAGTACTAGTGGCTGACAATGCAGGAGTGGAGGCTGATGTGGATGCTGCTATATCTGAGAACGGTAATAGTATTTGACAATGCAGTGGAAGCTGATGGATGCTATATATCTGGAAGGAACAGTACTAGTGGCTGTCATTGCAATGGGATGCTATATCTGAGGAGGTACTAGGGGCTGACAATGTCTGATGTGGATGGTATATCTGAGGGAACGGTATAGTATTTGGCAATGCAGGAGTGGAGGCTGATGTGGATGCTATATCTGAAGGAACAGTACTAGTAGCTTGTCATTGCAAGGGTGGAGGCTGATGTCGATGGTATATCTCTGAAGGAACGGTACTAGTGGCTGACATTGCAGGAGTGGAGGCTGATGTGGATGCTATATCTAAAGGGACTGGTACTAGTGGCTGACATTGCAGGGTGGGAGGCTGATGTGGATGCTATATATCTGAAGAACGGTACTAGTGGCTGACATTGCAGGAGTGGAGAGGCTGATGTCGATGCTATATCTGAAGGAACGGTACTAGTGGCTGACTAGTGGCTGACGGATTTGTCTGAAGGGGAAAGTACTAATTGGCTGATGTCGATGCTATATCAGAAGGAACGGTAGGGCAATGCAGGATTGGAGAGCTGATGTCGATGCTATATCTGAAAGACGGTACTAGTGGCTGACAATGCAGGAGTGGAGGCTGATGTCGATGCTATATCTGAAAAACGGTACTAGTGGCTGACAATGCGGGATTGAGCTGATCTCGATGCTATATCCTGGGGGAACGGTACTATTAGTGGCTGACATTGCAGGGGGTAGGCTGATGTGGATGCTATATCTGAAGGAACGGTAAAGTGACTGACAATGCAGGAGTGGAGGCTATGGATGCTATATCTGAAGGAAGGGTACTAGTGGCTGACATTGCAAGTTGAGGCTGATGTCGATACTATATCTGAAGGAACGGTACTAGTGGCTGACATTGTCGGGATTGGAGGCTATATATGAAGGAACGGTACTAGTGGCTGTCATTGCAGGAGTGGAGGCTGATGTCGATGGGTATATCTGAAGGAACAGTACTAGTGGCTGACATTGCAGGAGTGGAGGCTGATGTCGATGCTATATCTGAAGGAACGGTACTAGTGGCTGACATTGAAGGATTGGGCTGATGTGGATGCTATATCTGAAGGAACGGTACTGGATGGCTGACATTGCAGGAGTGGAGGGCTGATGTGGATGCTATATCTGAAAGGAACGGTACTAGTGGCTGACATTATTGCAGGAGTGGAGGCTGATGTGGATGCTATATCTGAAGGAACAGTACTAGTGGCTGACAATGCAGGAGTGGAGGCTGATGTGGATGCTATATCTGAAGGAACGGTACTAGTGGCTGACAATGGTACTAGTGGCTGACAATGCAGTGGAGGCTGATGTGGATGCTATATCTGAGGGAACGGTACTAGTGGCTGACAATGCAGGAGTGGGCTGATGTCGATGCTATATCTGAAGGAACGGTACTAGTGGCTGACATTGCAGGAGTGGAGGCTAATGTCGATGCTATATATCTGAAGGAACGGTACTAGTGGCTGACATTTGCAAGGGTGGGCTGATGTCTATGCTATATCTGAGGGGAACGGTACTAGTGGCTGACAATGCAGGAGTGGAGGCTGATGTCGATGCTATATCTGAAGGAACGGTACTAGTGGCTGACATTTGAAGGAGTGGAGGCTGATGTGGATGCTATATCTGAAGGAACAGTACTAGTGGCTGACATTGCAGGATTGGAGGCTGATGTGGATGCTATATCTGAAGGAACGGTACTAGTGGCTGACATTGCAGGAGTGGTGGCTGATGTCGATGCTATATCTGAAGGAACGGTACTAGTGGCAAACAATGCAGGAGTGGAGGCTGATGTGGATGCTATATCTGAAGGAACGGTACTGGTGGCTGACAATGCAGAGTTGGGCTGATGTGGATGCTATATCTGGGGAACGGTACTAGTGGCTGACAATGCAGGAGTGGAGGCTGATGTCGATGCTATATCTGAAGGAACGGTAATAGTGGCTGACAATGCAGGAGTGGAGGCTGATGTGGATGCTATATCTAAGGGAACGGTACTAGTGGCTGTCATTGCAAGGGTGGAGGCTGATGTCTATGGTATATCTGAAGGAAACTAGTGGCTGACATTTGCAGGAGTGGGCTGATGTCGACTATTTGAAGGAACGGTACTAGTGGCTGGGCTGACATTGGAGGCTGATGTGGATGCTATATCTGTATATCTGAAGGAACGGTACTAGTGGCTGACATTGCAGGAGTGGAGGCTGATGTCGATGCTATATATGAAGGAACGGTATAGTGGCTGACATTGAAGGAGTGGAGGCTGATGTGGATGCTATATCTGAAGGTACGGTACTAGTGGCTGACATTGAAGGAGTGGAGGCTGATGTGGATGCTATATCTGAAGGAACGTTACTAGTGGCTGACATTTGCAGGGAGTGGTGGCTGATGTCGATGCTATATCTGAAGGAACAGTACTAGTGGCTGACAATGCAGGAGTGGAGGCTGATGTGGATGCTATATCTGAAGGAACGGTAATGGTGGCTGACAATGCAGGGTGGAGGCTGATGTGGATTTTATCTGAAGGAACGGTACTAGTGGCTGACATTTGCAAGGGGCTGATGTCGATGCTATATCTGAAGGAACGGTACTAGTGGCTGACATTGCAGGAGTGGTGGCTGATGTCGATGCTATATCTGAAGGAACGGTACTAGTGGCTGACATTGCAGGAGTGGAGGCTGATGTGGATACTATATCTGAAGGAACGGTACTAGTGGCTGACAATTTTGGAGTGGAGGCTGATGTGGATGCTATATCTGAAGGAACGGTACTAGTGGCTGACATTGAAGGATTGGAGGCTGATGTGGATGCTATATCTGAAGGAACGGTACTAGTGGCTGACATTGCAGGAGTGGAGGGCTGATGTGGATGCTATATCTGAAGGAACGGTACTAGTGGCTGACATACTAGTGGAGGCTGATGTCGATGCTATATCTGAAGGAACAGTACTAGTAGTGACATTGAAGGAGTGGGCTGATGTGGATGCTATATATCTGAAGGAACGGTACTAGTGGCTGACATTGCAGGGGTGGAGGCTGATGTGGATGCTATATCTGAAGGAACGGTACTAGTGGCTGACATTGCAATGCTGGATTGGGCTGATGTCGATGGTATATCTGAAGGAACGGTACTGAAGTGGCTGACAATGCAGGATTGGAGGCTGATGTGGATGCTATATCTGAAGGAACGGTACTAGTGGCTGACAATGCAGGATGGGAGGCTGATGTCGATGCTATCTGAAGGAACGGTACTGAAGTGGCTGACAATGCAGGAGTGGAGGCTGATGTCGATGCTATATCTGAAGGAACAGTACTAGTGGCTGACATTGCAGGGTGGAGGCTGATGTGGATGCTATATCTGAAGGAACAGTACTGGTAGCTGACAATGCAGGAGTGGGGCTGATGTGGATGCTATATCTGAAGGAACGGTACTGGTGGCTGATGTGCTGATGTCGATGCTATATCTGAAGGAACGGTACTAGTGGCTGACATTTGCAGGAGTGGTGGCTGATGTCGATGCTATATCTGAAGGAACAGTACTAGTGGCTGTCATTGCAGGGAGTGGAGGCTGATGTGGATGGTATATCTGAAGGGAACGGTAATAGTGGCTGACAATGCAGGAGTGGAGGCTGATGTGGATGCTATATCTGAAGGAACGGTACTGGCTGTCATTGAAGGGTGGAGGCTGATGTCGATGGTATATATGAAGGAACGGTACTAGTATTTGACATTGCAGGAGTGGAGGCTGATGTGGATGCTATATGAAGGAACGGTACTAGTGGCTGTCATTGCAAGGAGTGGAGGCTGATGTCGATGCTATATCTGAAGGAACGGTACTAGTGGCTGACATTGTTTGGGAGTGGAGGCTGATGTCGATGCTATATCTGAAGGAACGGTACTATATTTTGACATTGCAGGAGTGGAGGCTGATGTGGATGCTATATCTAAAGGAACGGTACTAATTGGCTGACATTGCAGGGTGGAGGCTGATGTGGATGCTATATCTGAAGGAACAGTACTAGTGGCTGACATTGCAGGGTGGAGGCTGATGTCGATGCTATATCTGATGGAACGGTACTAGTGGCTGACAATTGCAGGAGTGGAGGCTGATGTGGATGCTATATCTGAAGGAACGGTACTAGTGGCTGACATTTGCAGGGAGTGGAGGAGGCTGATGTGGATGCTATATCTGAAGGAACGGTACTAGTGGCTGTCAATGCAGGGATTGGCTGATGTCGATGGTATATATCTGAAGGAACGGTACTAGTGGCTGACAATGCAGGAGTGGAGCTGATGTCGATGCTATATCTGAAGGAACGGTAGTAGTGGCTGACAATGCAGGGGTGGAGGCTGATGTCAGTGATGCTATATCTGAAGGAACGGTACTAGTGGCTGACAATGCAGGGTGGAGGCTGATGTGGATGCTATATCTGAAGGAACGGTAATGGTGGCTGACAATGCAGGAGTGGAGGCTGATGTGGATGCTATATCTGAAGGAACGGTACTAGTGGCTGACATTGCAGGTGGCTGATGTGGATGCTATATCTGAAGGAACGGTACTAGTGGCTGACAATACATTGTCGATGCTATATCTGGAAGGTACTGTAGCTGATGTCGATGTCGATGCTATGAAGGAACGGTACTAGTGGCTGACATTTGCAGGAGTGGAGGCTGATGTCGATGCTATATATGGAAGGAACAGTACTAGTGGCTGACAATGCAGGGGTGGAGGCTGATGTGGATGCTATATCTGAAGGAACGGTACTAGTGGCTGACAATGCAGGGTGGAGGCTGATGTCGATGCTATATCTGAAGGACAGGTACTATGGCTGACAATGCAGGGTGGAGGCTGATGTGGATGCTATATCTGAAGGAACGGTACTAGTGGCTGACATTTGCAGGAGTGGAGGCTGATGTGGATGCTATATCTGAAGGAACAGTACTAGTGGCTGACATTGCAGGAGTGGTGGCTGATGTGGATGCTATATCTGAAGGAACGGTACTAGTGGCTGACAATGCAGGAGTGGAGGCTGATGTGGACAATATCAGGGAAGGAACTACTAGTGGCTGTCATTGCAAGGGTGGGGCTGATGTGGCTATATCTGAAGAAACAGTACTAGTGGCTGACATTGCAGGATGGGGCTGATGTCGATGCTATATCTGAAAGGAACAGTACTAGTGGCTGACATTGCAGGAGGTGGAGGCTGATATCGATGCTATATCTCTGAAGGAACGGTACTGGTGGCTGACATTTGGGGAGTGGGCTGATGTCGATGCTGTATCTGGAAGGAACCATACTAGTGTCTTGACATTGCAGGAGTGGAGGCTGATGTGGATGCTATATCTGAAGGAACAGTACTAGTGGCTGACATTGCAGGAGTGGAGGCTGATGGATGCTATATCTGGAAGGGAACAGTACTAGTGGCTGACATTGCAGGATTGGTGGTGGCTGATGTCGATGCTATATCTGAAGGAACGGTACTAGTGGCTGACATTGCAGGAGTGGAGGCTGATGTCGATGCTATATCTGATGACACGGTACTAGTGGCTGACAATGCAGGAGTGGAGGCTGATGTGGATGCTATATCTGAAGGAACGGAACTAGTGGCTGAAAATGCAGGAGTGGAGGCTGATGTGGATGCTATATCTGAAGGAACGGTAGTAGTGGCAGACAATGCAGGAGTGGAGGCTGATATGGATGCTATATCTGAAGGAACGGTACTAGTGGCTGTCATTGCAAGGGTGGAGGCTGATGTCGATGCTATATATCTGAAGGAACGGTACTAGTGGCTGACATTTGCAGGAGTGGAAGCTGATGTCGATGCTATATCTGAAGGAACGGTACTAGTGGCTGTCATTGCAAGGTGGAGGCTGATGTCGATGGTATATCTGATGAACGGTACTAGTGGCTGACAATAGTGGAGGCTGATGTGGATGCTATATCTGTACTAGTGGCTGAAATTGCAGAGAAGCTGATGTGGATGCTATATCTGAAGGAACGGTACTAGTGGCTGACATTGCGGGAGTGGAGGCTGATGTGGATGCTATATATCTGAAGGAACGGCTGACAATGCAGGGTGGGTGGCTGATGTCGATGCTATCTGGAAGGAACGGTACTAGTGGCTGACAATGCAGAATTGGAGGCTGATGTGGATGCTATATCTGAAGGGAACGGTACTAGTGGCTGTCATTGCAGGAGTGGAGGCTGATGTCGATGGTATATAGAAGGAACGGTACTAGTGGCTGACATTGCAGGGGTGGAAGCTGATGTCGAGGCTATATCTGAAAAACGGTACTAGTGGCTGACATTGCAGGAGTGGAGGCTGATGTCGATGCTATATCTGAAGGAACGGTACTAGTGGCTGACATTTGCAGGAGTGGGAGGCTGATGTGGATGCTATATCTGGAAGGAACAGTATAGTGGCTGACATTGCAGGAGTGGAGGCTGATGTGGATGCTATATCTGGAAGGAACGGTACTAGTCGCTGACATTGCAGGAGCTGTCATTGCGTACTAGTGGCTGTACTAGTGGCTGACATTGACAATGCAGGAGTGGAGGCTGATGTGGATGCTATATCTGAAGGAACGGTACTAGTGGCTGACATTTGCAGGAGACAATGGAGGGCTGATGTGGATGCTATATCTGAAGGAACGGTACTAGTAGCTGACATTGAAGGTGGTGGCTGATGTCGATGCTATATCTGAAGGAACGGTACTAGTGGCTGACAATGCAGGAGTGGAGTACTAGTGGGCTGAGGCTGTGGATGCTATATCTGAAGGAACGGTACTAGTGGCTGACATTGCAGGAGTGGGCTGATGTGGATGCTATATCTGAAGGAACGGTACTAGTGGCTGACATTGCAGGGTGGAGGCTGATGTCGATACTATATCTGAAGGAACGGTACTGATAGCTGACATTGAAGGAGTAGGGGCGAGTGTGGATGCTATATCTGAAGGAACGGTACTGGTATTTGACATTACAGGATTGGAGGCTGATGTGGATGCTATATCTGAAGGAACGGTACTTATTGACAACATTGCAGGGATTGGAGGCTGATGTCGATGCTATATCTGAAGGAACGGTACTGGTGACATTGCAACATTGGATGTGGAGGTACTAGTGGCTGTGTGGATGCTATATCTGGATCAGAAGGAACGGTACTAGTGGCTGACAATGCTGGATTGGAGGCTGATGTCGATCTTTATATCTGAAGGAACGGTAATAGTGGCTGACAATGCAGGAGTGGAGGCTGATGTGGATGCTATATCTGAAGGAACGGTACTAGTGGCTGTCATTGCAAGGGTGGAGGCTGATGTCGATGGTATATATGAAGGAACGGTACTAGTGGCTGACATTGCAGGAGTGGAAGCTGATGTCGAGGCTATATATGAAGGAACGGTACTAGTGGCTGTCATTGCAAGGGTGGAGGCTGATGTCGATGGTATATCTGAAGGAACGGTACTAGTGGCTGACATTGCAGGAGTGGAGGCTGATGTGGATGCTATATCTGGAAGGAACGGTACTAAAGTGGCTGACATTTGAAGGAGTGGAGGCTGATGTGGATGCTATATCTGAAGGAACAGTACTAGTGGCTGACATTGCAGGGAGTGGAGCTGATGTGGATGCTATATCTGAAGGAACGGTACTAGTGGCTGATATTGCAGGGTGGAGGCTGATGTGGATGCTATATCTGAAGGAACGGTACTAGTGGCTGTGTAATGCTTGGGTGGAGGAGGCTGATGTGGATGCTATATCTGAAAGGAACGGTACTAGTGGCTGACAAGTATTGGCTGCAGTGGAGGCTGATGTGGATGCTATATCTGAAGGAACAGTAACTAGTGGCTGACAATGCAGGAGTGGACATGATGTGGATGCTGCTATATCTGAAGGAACGGTACTAGTGGCTGTCATTGCAAGGTGGAGGCTGATGTCGATGGTATATATGAAGGAACGGTACTAGTGGCTGACATTGCAGGAGTGGAAGCTGATGTCGTGGCTATATATGAAGGAACGGTACTAGTGGCTGACATTGAAGGATTGGGGCTGATGTCGATGCTATATCTGAGGAACAGTACTAGTGGCTGACATTGAAGGTGGAGAGCTGATGTGGATGCTTTATATCTGGAGGAACAGTACTAGTGGCTGACATTGCAGGGTGGAAGGCTGATGTCGATGCTATATCTGAAGGAACTGGTACTAGTAGCTGACATTGCAGGGTGGTGGCTGATGTGATGCTATATCTGAAAGGGAACGAAGTACTAGTGGCAAACAATGCAGGAGTGGAGGCTGATGTGGATGCTATATCTGGAAGGAAGGGTACTAGTGGCTGACAATACAGGATTGGAGGCTGATGTGGACTATATCTGAGGAACGGTACTAGTAGCTGACAATGCAGGGTGGAGGCTGATGTCGATGCTATATCTGAAGGAACGGTAATAGTGGCAGACAATGCAGGAGTGGAGGCTGATGTGGATGCTAGTATCTGACAAGGAACGGTACTAGTGGCTGTATATCTGCAAACGGGTGGGCAATGATGTCTGATGTGGGTATATATGAAGGAACGGTACTAGTGGCTGACATTGCAGGAGTGGAAGCTGATGTCGATGGTATATATGAAGGAACAGTACTATTGGCTGTCATTGCAAGGGTGGAGGCTGATGTCTATGGTATATCTGAAGGAACGGTACTAGTGGCTGACATTGCAGGAGTGGAGGCTGATGTCGATGCTATATCTGAAGGAACGGTACTAGTGGCTGATATTGAAGGAGTGGAGGCTGATGTGGATGCTATATCTAAAGTTACGGTACTAGTGGCTGACATTGCAGGAGTGGAGGCTGATGTGGATGCTATATCTGAAGGAACGTTACTAGTGGCTGACATTGCAGGGAGTGGAGGCTGATGTGGATGCTATATCTGAAGAATTGAACAGTACTAGTGGAACGGTACTGACATTGCAGGAGTGGAGGCTGATGTGGATGCTATATCTGAAGGACGGTACTAGTATTTGACAATGCAGGAGTGGCTGATGTGATGCTATATCTGAAGGAACGGTACTAGTGGCTGTCATTGCTGATGATGTCGATGCTATATCTGAAGGAACGGTACTAGTGGCTGACATTGCAGGAGTGGAAGCTGATGTCGAGGCTATATGTGAAGGAACGGTTCTAGTGGCTGTCATTGTGGAGGCTGATGTCAGTGGTATATCTGAAGGAACGGTACTAGTGGCTGACATTGCAGGAGTGGAGGCTGATGTGGATGCTGCTATATCTGAAGGAACGGTACTAGTGGCTGACATTGAAGGAGTGGCTGATGTGGATGCTATATCTGAAGGAACGGTACTAGTGGCTGACATTGCAGGAGTGGAGGCTGATGTGGATGCTATATATGAAGGAACGGTACTAGTGGCTGACATTGAAGGAGGGTGGCTGATGTCGATGCTATATCTGAAGGAACGGTACTAGTGTCTGACAATGCAGGAGTGGAGGCTGATGTGGATGCTATATCTGAAGGAACGGTACTAGTGGCTGACAATGGAGGCTGATGGATGCTATATCTGAAGGAACGGCTGACATTGTGGATGGATGCTATATCTGAAGGAACGGTACTAGTGGCTGACACATTGCAGGATTAATTGGCTGATGTCGATGCTATATCTGAAGGAACGGTACTAGTGGCTGACAATGCAGGATTGGAGGCTGATGTCGATGCTATATCTGGACAAAGGGGAACGGTACTAGTATTTGACATTGCAGGGTGGAGGCTGATGTCGATGCTATATCTGAAGGAACGGTGGTACTAGTATTTGACAATCTGCAGGAGTGGAGGCTGATGTGGATGCTATATCTGAAGGAAGGGTACTAGTGGCTGACAATGCATGATGGGAGGCTGATGTCGACTATATCTGTACTAGTGTCTGACAATGCAGGGTACTGATGTGGATGCTATATCTGAAGGAACAGTACTGAAGTGGCTGACAATGCTGGTGGAGGCTGATGTGGATGCTATATCTGAAGGAACGGTACTAGTGGCTGACAATGCAGGAGTTGCATGTGGATGCTATATCTGAAGGAACAGTACTGATGTGGATGCAAAGGGTAGGCTGATGTCGATGCTATATCTGAAGGAACGGTACTAGTGGCTGACAATGCAGGATTGGAAGCTGATGTGGATGCTATATCTGAAGGAACAGTACTAGTGGCTGTCATTGCAAGGGTGGGGCTGATGTCGATGGTATATCTGAAGGAACGGTACTAGTGGCTGACATTGCAGGAGTGGAAGCTGATGTCGATGCTATATCTGAAGGAACGGTACTAGTGGCTGACATTGAAGGGAGGCTGATGTGGATGCTATATCTGAAGGAACGGTACTAGTGGCTGACATTGCAGGAGTGGATGATGTGTCGATGCTATATCTGAAGGAACGGTACTAGTGGCTGACATTGCAGGAGTGGTGGCTGATGTCGATGCTATATCTGAAGGAACGGTACTAGTGGCTGACAATGCAGGAGTGGAGGCTGATGTGGATGCTATATCTGAAGAACGGTACTAGTGGACGACAAGGATTGGTACTGATGTCGATGCTATATCTGAAGGAACGGTACTAGTGGCTGACATTGCAGGAGTGGAGGCTGATGTCGATGCTATATCTGAAGGAACGGTACTAGTGGCTGACAATGCAGGAGTGGAGGCTGATGTCGATGCTATATCTGAAGGAACGGTACTAGTGGCTGACATTGCAGGGGTGGTGGCTGATGTCTATATCTGAAGGAACGGTACTAGTGGCTGACAATTGCAGGAGTGGAGGCTGATGTCGATGCTATATATGAAGGAACGGTACTAGTGGCTGACATTGCAGGAGTGGAGGCTGATGTGGATGCTATATCTGAAGGAACGGTACTAGTGGCTGACATTGCAGGAGTGGAGGCTGATGTCGATGCTATATCTGAAGGAACGGTACTAGTGGCTGACTTGTTGCAGGAGTGGAGGCTGATGTCGATGCTATATCTGGAAGGAACGGTACTGGTGGCTGACAATGTGGAGGCTGATGTGGATGCTATATCTGAAGGAACGGTACTAGTGGCTGACAATGCAGGGTGGAGGCTGATGTCGATGCTATATCTGAAGGAACAGTACTAGTGGCTGTCATTGCAGGGTGGAGGCTGATGTCGATGGTATATCTGAAGGAACGGTACTAGTGGCTGACATTTGCAGGAGTGAAAGCTGATGTCGAGGCGGTACTAGTGGCTGACATTATCTGATGTCTATGCTATATCTGGAAGGAACGGTACTAGTGGCTGACAATGCAGGAGTGGAGGCTGATGTGGATACTATATATCTGAAGGAACGGTACTAGTGGCTGACAATTAAGGGTGGAGGCTGATGTGGATGCTATATCTGAAGGAATGGTACTAGTAATTTGACAATGCAGGAGGGTGGAGCTGATGTGGATGCTATATATGAAGGAACGGTACTAGTGGCTGACATTGCAGGAGTGGAGGCTGATGTCGATGCTATATCTGAAGGAACGGTACTAGTGGCTGACAATGCAGGAGTGGAGGCTGATGTGGATGCTATATCTGAAGGAACGGTACTAGTGGCTGACAATGCAGGGTGGAGGCTGATGTGGATGCTATATCTGAAGGAACGGTACTAGTGGCTGACATGCAGGAGGGGCTGATGTCGAGGCTATATCTGAAGGAACGGTACTAGTGGCTGACATTGCAGGAGTGGAAGGCTGATGTGGATGCTATATCTCGAGTGGCTGACAATGCAGGATTGGAGGCTGATGTCGAAGGAACGGTACTAGTGGCTGACAATGCAGGAGTGGAGGCTGATGTCGATGCTATATCTGAAGGAACGGTACTAGTGGCTGACATTGCAGGAGTGGAGGCTGATGTGGATGCTATATCTGAAGGAACAGTACTAGTGGCTGACAATGCAGGATTGGAGGCTGATGTGGATGCTATATCTGAAGGAACGGTACTAGTGGCTGACATTGCAGGATTGGAGGCTGATGTGGATGCTATATCTGAAGGAACGGTACTTGTGGCTGACAATACAGGAGTGGCTGATGTCGATGCTATATCTGTACTAGTATTTGACAATGCAGGAGTGGAGGCTGATGTGGATGCTATATCTGAAGGAAAAGTACTAGTGGCTGACAATATGGAGCTGATGTGGATGCTATAAAGGAACAGTAATAGTGGCTGACATTGCAGGAGATGGGAGGCTGATGTGCAGGGATGCTATATCTGAAGGAACGGTAGTGGCTGTCAGTGGCTGATGTCCAATGAAGAACGGTACAGGGGACATTGCAGGGTGGAGGCTGATGTCGATGCTATATCTGAGGAACGGTACTAGTGGCTGACAATTGCAGGATTGGAGGCTGATGTCGATGCTATATCTGAAGGAACGGTACTAGTGGCTGACATTGCAGGAGTGGAGGCTGATGTCGATGCTATATCTGAAGGAAGGTACTAGTGGCTGACATTGCAGGAGTGGTGGCTGATGTGGATGCTATATCTGGAAGGAACAGGGTACTAGTGGCTGACAATGCAGGAGGCTGATGTGGATGGCTGTATGTGGGGAGGCTGATATCTGAAGGAACGGTACTAGTGGCTGACAATGCAGGAGTGGCTGATGTCGATTCTATCTGAAGGAACGGTACTTAGTGGCTGTCATTGCAAGGGGTGGAGGCTGATGTCGATGCTATATCTGAAGGAACGGTACTAGTGGCTGACAATGCAGGATATCTGGAAGGCTGATGTGGATGCTGGATATATCTGAAGGAACGGTACTAGTGGCTGGACATCTGCACTGGAGTTGGAGGCTGATGTCGATGCTATATCTGAAGGGAACGGTACTAGAAGCTGACAATTGCAGGGGAGTGGAGGCTGATGTCGATGCTATATCTGAAGGAACGGTACTAGTGGCTGACATTGCAGGGAGTGGAGGCTGATGTGGATGCACTATCTGAAGGAACGGTACTAGTGGCTGACATTGCAGGATTGGAGGCTGATGTCGAGGCTATATATCTGAAGGAACGGTACTAGTGGCTGACATTGCAGGAGGGGAGGCTGATGTGGATGCTATATCTGAAGGAACGGTACTAGTGGCTGACAATGCAGGAGTGAGGCTGATGTGGATGCTATATCTGGAAGGAACGGTACTAGTGGCTGACAATGCAGGGTAGGCTGATGTGGATGCTATATCTGGAAGGAACGGTACTAGTGGCTGACATTGCAGGGTGGGAGGCTGATGTCGATGCTATATCTGAAGGAACGGTACTAGTGGCTGACAATGCAGGAGTGGAGGCTGATGTGGATGCTATATCTGGAAGGAACGGTACTAGTGGCTGACTAGGGTGATGTCGATGCTATATCTGAGGAACGGTACTAGTTGACATTGGGGAGTGGAGGCTGATGTGGATGCTATATCTGAAGGAACAGGTACTAGTGGCTGTCATTGCAGGGGTGGAGGCTGATGTCGATGCTATATCTGAAGGAACGGTACTAGTGGCTGACATTGCAGAGTGGAGGCTGATGTCGATGCTATATCTGAAGGAACGGTACTAGTGGCTGACAATGCGGGGTGGAGGCTGATGTCGATGCTATATCTGAAGGAACGGTACTAGTGGCTGACAATGCAGGAGTGGGCTGATGTGGATGCTATATCTGAAGGAACGGTACTAGTGGCTGACATTGCAGGAGTGGTGGCTGATGTCGATGCTATATCTGAAGGAACGGTACTAGTGGCTGACAATGCAGGAGGAGGCTGATGTGGATGCTATATCTGAAAATGAACGGTACTGATGTGGCTGACAATGCAGGTGGAGGCTGATGTGGATGCTATATCTGAAGGAACGGTACTAGTGGCTGACATTGCAGGAGTGGAGGCTGATGTGGATGCTATATCTGAAGGAACGGTACTAGTGGCTGACAATGCAGGAGTGGAGGGCTGATGTGGATGCTATATCTGAAGGAACGGTACTAGTGGCTGACATTGCAGGAGTGGAGGCTGATGTCGATGCTATATCTGAAGAACGGTACTAGTGGCTGACATTGCAGGAGTGGAGGCTGATGTGGATGCTATATCTGAAGGAACGGTACTAGTGGCTGACAATTGCAGGAGTGGAGGCTGATGTGGATGCTATATCTGAAGGAACGGTACTGAGTGGCTGACAATGCAGGAGTGGAGGCTGATGTGGATGCTATATCTGAAGGAACGGTACTAGTGGCTGACATTGCAGGAGTGGAGGCTGATGTGGATGCTATATCTGAAGGAACGGTACTAGTGGCTGACATTGCAGGAGTGGAGGCTGATGTGGATGCTATATCTGAAGGAACGGTACTAGTGGCTGACAATGCGGATTGGAGGCTGATGTGGATGCTATATCTGAAGGAACGGTACTAGTGGCTGACAATGCAGGGGTGGGCTGATGTGGATGCTATATCTGAAGAACAGTACTAGTGGCTGACATTGCAGGAGTGGAGGCTGATGTCGATGCTATATCTGAAGGAACGGTACTAGTGGCTGACATTGCAGGATGGGAGGCTGATGTGGATGCTATATCTGAAGGAACGGTACTAGTGGCTGACAATGCAGGAGTGGGGGCTGATGTCGATGCTATATCTGAAGGAACGGTACTAGTGGCTGACAATGCAGGAGTGGCTGATGTGGATGCTATATCTGGAAGGAACGGTACTAGTAGTGGCTGACATTGCTATATCAGGAGTGGAGGCTGATGTGGATGCTATATCTGAAGGAACGGTACTAGTGGCTGACATTGCAGGAGTGGGGCTGATGAGGCTATATCTGGAAGGAACGGTACTGTGGCTGTCATTTGCAAGGTGGATGATGTCGATGATATCTGGAACGGTACTAGTGGCTGACATTGCAGGAGTGGAGGCTGATGTCGATGCTATATCTGAAGGAACGGTACTAGTGGCTGTCATTGCAGGGTGTGGATGCTATATCTGAAGGAACGGTACTAGTGGCTGACATTGCTGGAGTGGAGGCTGATGTGGATGCTATATCTGAAGGAACGGTACTAGTGGCTGACAATGCAGGAGTGGAGGCTGATGTGGATGCTATATCTGAAGGAACGGTACTAGTGGCTGACAATGCAGGAGTGGAGGCTGATGTGGATGCTATATCTGAAGGAACGGTACTAGTGGCTGACAATGCAGGAGCTGGAGGCTGATGTCGATGCTATATCTGAAGGAACGGTACTAGTGGCTGACATTGCAGGAGTGGAGGCTGATGTGGATGCTATATCTGAAGGAACGGTACTAGTGGCTGACATTGCAGGAGTGGGCTGATGTCGATGCTATATCTGAAGGAACGGTACTAGTGGCTGACATTGCAGGGTAGGCTGATGTCGATGCTATATCTGAAGGAACGGTACTAGTGGCTGACATTGCTGGGCTGATGTGGATGCTATATCTGAAGGAACGGTACTAGTGGGAGACATTGCAGGGTGGAGGCTGATGTGGATGCTATATCTGAAGGAACGGTACTAGTGGCTGACAATGCAGGAGTGGAGCTGATGTGGATGCTATATCTGAAGGAACGGTACTAGTGGCTGACAATGCAGGAGTGGAGGCTGATGTGGATGCTATATCTGAAGGAACGGTACTAGTGGCTGACAATGCAGGAGTGGAGGCTGATGTGGATGCTATATCTGAAGGAACGGTACTAGTGGCTGACATTGCAGGAGTGGAGTCTGATGTGGATGCTATATCTGAAGGAACGGTACTAGTGGCTGACAATGCAGGGTGGAGGCTGATGTGGATGCTATATCTGAAGGAACAGTACTAGTGGCTGACAATGCAGGAGTGGAGGCTGATGTCGATGCTATATCTGAAGGAACGGTACTAGTGGCTGACATTGCAGGAGTGGAGGGCTGATGTGGATGCTATATCTGAAGGAACGGTACTAGTGGCTGACATTGCAGGAGTGGAGGCTGATGTGGATGCTATATCTGAAGGAACAGTACTAGTGGCTGACAATGCAGGATTGGAGGCTGATGTGGATGCTATATCTGAAGGAACGGTACTAGTGGCTGACATTGCAGGGTGGAGGCTGATGTGGATGCTATATCTGAAGGAACGGTACTAGTGGTGTCATTGCAGGGTGAGGCAATGCAGGAACGGTACTGGGCTGACAATGCAGGATGTGGATGCTATATCTGAAGGAACGGTACTAGTGGTGACATTGCAGGGTGAGGCTGATGTCGATGCATATCTGAAGGAACGGTACTAGTGGGACATTGCAGGTGGAGGCTGATGTGGATGCTATATCTGAAGGAACGGTACTAGTGGCTGACAATGCAGGATTGGAGGCTGATGTCGATGCTATATCTGAAGGAACGGTACTAGTGGCTGACAATGCAGGAGTGGAGGCTGATGTCGATGCTATATCTGAAGGAACGGTACTAGTGGCTGACAATGCAGGAGTGGAGGCTGATGTGGATGCTATATCTGAAGGAACGGTACTAGTGCTGACATTGCAGGAGTGGAGGCTGATGTGGATCTATATCTGAAGGAACGGTACTAGTGGCTGACATTGCAGGGTGGAGGATGCTATATCTGAAGGAGTGGCTGACATTGTGGATGGGCTATATCTTGAAGGAACGGTACTAGTGGCTGACATTTGCAGGTGTGGAGGCTGATGTGGATGCTATATCTGAAGGAACGGTACTAGTGGCTGACATTGCAGGGTGGAGGCTGATGTCGAGGCTATATCTGAAGGAACGGTACTAGTGGCTGACATTGCAAGGGTGGAGCTGATGTCGATGGTATATCTGAAAGGAACGGTACTAGTGGCTGACATTGCAGGAGTGGGCTGATGTGGATGCTATATCTGAAGGAACGTACTGATGGCTGACATTGAAGGGTGGAGGCTGATGTGGATGCTATATCTGGAAGGAACGGTACTAGTGGCTGACATTGCAGGAGTGGAGGCTGATGTGGATGCTATATCTGAAGGAACGGTACTAGTGGCTGACATTGCGGGGAGGAGGCTGATGTCGATGCTATATCTGAAGGAACGGTACTAGTGGCTGACAATGCAGGAGTGGAGGCTGATGTGGATGCTATATCTGAAGGAACGGTACTAGTGGCTGACAATGCAGGATTGGAGGCTGATGTGGATGCTATATCTGAAGGAACGGTACTAGTGGCTGACATTGCAGGAGTGGAGGCTGATGTGGATGCTATATCTGAAGGAACGGTACTAGTGGCTGACATTGCAGGAGTGGAGGCTGATGTCGATGCTATATCTGAAGGAACGGTACTAGTGGCTGACAATGCAGGAGTGGGGGCTGATGTCGATGCTATATCTGAAGGAACGGTACTAGTGGCTGACATTGTGGAGGGATGTCGATGCTATATCTGAAGGAACGGTACTAGTGGCTGACATTGCAGGAGTGGATGTGGGCTGATGTGGATGCTATATCTGAAGGAACGGTACTAGTAGTGGCTGACATTTGCAGGAAGGCTGATGTGGATGCTATATCTGAAGGAACGGTACTAGTGGCTGACATTGCAGGAATGGAGGCTGATGTGGATGCTATATCTGAAGGAACGTAGTAGTGGCTGACATTGCAGGAGTGGAGGCTGATATGGACTATATCTGGAAGGAACGGTAGTAGTGGCTGACAATGCAGGAGTGGAGGCTGATGTGGATGCTATATCTGAAGGAACGGTACTAGTGGCTGACATTGCAGGAGTGGAGGCTGATGTGGATGCTATATCTGGAAGGAACGGTACTAGTGGCTGACATTGCAGGAGTGGAGGCTGATGTGGATGCTATATATCTGAAGGAACGGTACTAGTGGCTGACATTGCAGGAGTGGAGGCTGATGTGGATGCTATATCTGAAGGAACAGTACTAGTGGCTGACAATGCAGGAGTGGAGGCTGATGTGGATGCTATATCTGAAGGAACGGGTACTAGTGGCTGACATTGCAGGAGTGGGGAGGCTGATGTGGATCTATATCTGAAGGAACGGTACTAGTGGCTGACAATGCAGGAGTGGAGGCTGATGTGGATGCTATATCTGAAGGAACGGTACTAGTGACATTGCAGGAGTGGAGGCTGATGTGGATACTATATCTGAAGGAAGGAGCTGACATTGCAGGAGTGGAAGGCTGATCGATGCTATATCTGAAGGAACGGTACTAGTGGCTGACATTGCAGGAGTGGAGGCTGATGTGGATGCTATATCTGAAGGAACGGTACTAGTGGCTGACAATGCAGGAGGAGGCTGATGTGGATGCTATATCTGAAGGAACGGTACTAGTGGCTGACAATGCAGGAGTGGAGGCTGATGTGGATGCTATATATCTGAAGGAAACGGTACTAGTGGCTGACATTGCAGGGAGTGGAGGCTGATGTGGATGCTATATCTGAAGGAACGGTACTAGTGGCTGACATTGCAGGAGTGGAGGCTGATGTGGATGCTATATCTGAAGGAACGGTACTGGTAACTGACATTGCAGGAGTGGAGGCTGATGTCGATGCTATATCTGAAGGAACGGTACTAGTGGCTGACATTGCAGGGTGGAGGCTGATGTGGATGCTATATCTGAAGGAACGGTACTAGTGGCTGACAATGCAGGAGTGGAGGCTGATGTGGATGCTATATCTGAAGGAACGGTACTAGTGGCTGACATTTGCAGGAGTGGAGGCTGATGTGGATGCTATATCTGAAGGAACGGTACTAGTGACTGATGTGGATGCTATATCTGGAAGGAACGGTACTAGTGGCTGACATTGCAGGAGTGGAGGCTGATGTCGATGCTATATCTGAAGGAACGGTACTAGTGGCTGACAATGCAGGAGTGGAGGCTGATGTCGATGCTATATCTGAAGGAACGGTACTAGTGGCTGACATTGCAGGTGGAGGCTGATGTGGATGCTATATCTGAAGGAACGGTACTATGGCTGACATTGCAGGAGTGGAGGCTGATGTGGATGCTATATCTGAAGGAACGGTACTAGTGGCTGGACTGATGTTGCTGAAGGAACGGTACTAGTGGCTGACATTGCAGGGCTGATGTGGATGCTATATCTGAAGGAACGGTACTAGTGACAATGCAGGAGTGGAGGCATGTGGATGTATATCTGGAAGGAACGGTACTGGAGCTGACATTGCAGGATGGAGGCTGATGTGGATGCTATATCTGAAGGAACGGTACTAGTGGCTGACAATGCAGGAATGGAGGCTGATGTCGATGCTATATCTGAAGGAACGGTACTAGTGGCTGACATTGCAGGAGTGGAGGCTGATGTCGATGCTATATCTGAAGGAACGGTACTAGTGGCTGACATTGCAGGAGTGCTGAGGATGCTATATCTGAAGGAACGGTACTAGATGACATTGCAGGATGCTGATGTGGATGCTATATCTGAAGGAACGGTACTAGTGGCTGACAATGCAGGAGTGGGCTGATGTCGATGCTATATCTGAAGGAACGGTACTAGTGGCTGACAATGCAGGAGGGGAGGCTGATGTGGATGCTATATCTGAAGGAACGGTACTAGTGGCTGACATTGCAGGAGTGTGGAGGCTGATGTGGATGCTATATCTGAAGGAACGGTACTAGTGGCTGACATTGCAGGAGTGGAGGCTGATGTGGATGCTATATCTGAAGGAACGGTACTAGTGGCTGACATTGCAGGAGTGGGAGGCTGATGTGGATGCTATATCTGAAGGAACGGTACTAGTGGCTGACATTGCAGGAGTGGAGGCTGATGTGGATGCTATATCTGAAGGAACGGTACTAGTGGCTGACATTGCAGGAGTGGAGGCTGATGTGGATGCTATATCTGAAGGAACGGTACTGCAGTGGCTGACATTATCTGAAGGAACGGGAGTGGAGGCTGATGTCGATGCTATATCTGAAGGAACGGTACTAGTGGCTGACAATGCAGGAGTGGGGGCTGATGTGGATGCTATATCTGAAGGAACGGAAGGGCTGACATTGCAGGAGTGGAGGCTGATGTGGATGCTATATCTGAAGGAACGGTACTAGTGGCTGACATTGCAGGAGTGGAGGCTGATGTGGATGCTATATCTGAAGGAACGGTACTAGTGGCTGACATTGCAGGATGTGGATGCTATATCTGGTACTAGTGGCTGACATGTGGATGATGTGGATGCTATCTGAAGGAACGGTACTAGTGGCTGACATTGCAGGAGGAGGCTGATGGAGGCTGATGTGGATGCTATATCTGAAGGAACGGTACTAGTGGCTGACATTGCAGGAGTGGAGGCTGATGTGGATGCTATATCTGAAGGAACGGTACTAGTGGCTGACATTGCAGGAGTGGAGGCTGATGTGGATGCTATATCTGAAGGAACGGTACTAGTGGCTGACAATGGAGGCTGAGGATGCTATATCTGAAGGAACGGGAGTGGCTGACATTGCAGGATGGAGGCTGATGTGGATGCTATATCTGAAGGAACGGTACTAGTGGCTGACATTGCAGGAGTGGAGGCTGATGTGGATGCTATATCTGAAGGAACGGTACTAGTGGCTGACATTGCAGGAGTGGAGGCTGATGTGGATGCTATATCTGAAGGAACGGTACTAGTGGCTGACATTGCAGGAGTGGAGGCTGATGTGGATGCTATATCTGAAGGAACGGTACTAGTGGCTGACATTGCAGGAGTGGAGGCTGATGTGGATGCTATATCTGGAAGGAACGGTACTAGTGGCTGACATTGCAGGAGTGGAGGCTGATGTGGATGCTATATCTGAAGGAACGGTACTAGTGGCTGACATTGCAGGAGTGGAGGCTGATGTGGATGCTATATCTGAAGGAACGGTACATTGCAGGGTGGCTGATGTCAATGAAGGACGGTACTAGTGGCTGGCAGGAGTGGAGGCTGATGTCGATGCTATATCTGAAGGAACGGTACTAGTGGCTGACAATTGCAGGACATTGAGTGGAGGCTGATGTGGATGCTATATCTGAAGGAACGGTACTAGTGGCTGACATTGCAGGAGTGGAGGCTGATGTGGATGCTATATCTGAAGGAACGGTACTAGTGGCTGACATTGCAGGAGTGGAGGCTGATGTGGATGCTATATCTGAAGGAACGGTACTGAAGTGGCTGACATTGCAGGAGTGGAGGCTGATGTGGATGCTATATCTGAAGGAACGGCTGACATTGCAGGAGTGGAGGCTGATGTGGATGCTATATCTGAAGGAACGGTACTAGTGGCTGACAATGCAGGAGTGGAGGCTGATGTCGATGCTATATCTGAAGGAACGGTACTAGTGGCTGACATTGCAGGAGTGGAGGCTGATGTGGATGCTATATCTGAAGGAACGGTACTAGTGGCTGACATTGCTGACATGTTGCAGGAGTGGCTGTGGAGGCTGATGTCGATGCTATATCTGAAGGAACGGTACTAGTGGTGACAATGCTGGACTGATGTTGCTAGGAAGGAACGGAGTGGCTGACATTGATGTGGAGGCTGATGGATGCTATATCTGAAGGAACGGTACTAGTGGCTGACATTGCAGGAGTGGAGGCTGATGTGGATGCTATATCTGAAGGAACGGTACTAGTGGCTGACATTGCAGGAGTGGGCTGATATGGATGCTATATCTGAAGGAACGGTACTAGTGGCTGACAATGCAGGATTGGGGCTGATGTGGATGCTATATCTGAAGGAACGGTACTAGTGGCTGACAATGCAGGAGTGGAGGCTGATGTGGATGCTATATCTGAAGGAACGGTACTAGTGGCTGACATTGCTGGAGGCTGATGTGGATGCTATATCTGAAGGAACGGTACATTGCAGGAGTGGAGATGTGGAGGCTGATGTGGATGCTATATCTGAAGGAACGGTACTAGTGGCTGACAATGCAGGAGTGGAGGCTGATGTGGATGCTATATCTGAAGGAACGGTACTAGTGGCTGACATTGCAGGAGTGGAGGCTGATGTGGATGCTATATCTGAAGGAACGGTACTAGTGGCTGACATTGCAGGAGTGGAGGCTGATGTGGATGCTATATCTGAAGGAACGGTACTAGTGGCTGACAATGCAGGAGTGGGGGCTGATGTCGATGCTATCTCTGAAGGAACGGTACTAGTGGCTGACATTGCAGGAGTGGAGGCTGATGTGGATGCTATATCTGAAGGAACGGTACTAGTGGCTGACATTGCAGGAGTGGAGGCTGATGTGGATGCTATATCTGAAGGAACGGTACTAGTGGCTGACATTGGAGGCTGAGATGCTATATCTGAAGGAACGGTACTAGTGGCTGACATTGTGAGGCTGATGTGGATGCTATATCTGAAGGAACGGTACTAGTGGCTGACAATTGCTGAGGATGCTATATCTGAAGGAACGGAGTGGCTGACATTGTGGATGTGGATGCTATATCTGAAGGAACGGTACTAGTGGCTGACATTGCTGATGGATGCTATATGGAAGGAACGGTACTAGTGGAGGCTGATGATGGATGCTATATCTGAAGGAACGGTACTAGTGGCTGACATTGCAGGAGTGGAGGCTGATGTGGATGCTATATCTGAAGGAACGGTACTAGTGGCTGACAATGCAGGAGTGGAGGCTGATGTGGATGCTATATCTCTGAACGGTACTAGTGGCTGAATTGCAGGGTGGAGGCTGATGTGGATTCTATATCTGAAGGAACGGTACTTGGCTGACATTGCAGGAGTGGGCTGATGTGGATGCTATATCTGAAGGAACGGTACTAGTGGCTGACATTGCAGGAGTGGAGGCTGATGTGGATGCTATATCTGAAGGAACGGTACTAGTGGCTGACATTGCAGGAGTGGAGGCTGATGTGGATGCTATATCTGAAGGAACGGTACTAGTGGCTGACATTGCAGGGAGGCTGATGGATGCTATATCTGAAGGAACGGTACTAGTGGCTGACATTGCAGGAGTGGAGGCTGATGTGGATGACAATGCTAGGCTATCTGAAGGAACGGTACTAGTGGCTGACATTGCAGGAGTGGAGGCTGATGTGGATGCTATATCTGAAGGAACGGTACTAGTGGCTGACATTGCAGGAGTGGAGGCTGATGTCGATGCTATATCTGAAGGAACGGTACTAGTGGCTGACATTGCAGGAGTGGAGGCTGATCGATGCTATATCTGAAGGAACGGTACTAGTGGCTGACATTGCAGGAGTGGAGGCTGATGTGGATGCTATATCTGGAAGGAACGGTACTAGTGGCTGACATTGCAGGAGTGGAGGCTGATGTGGATGCTATATCTGGAAGGAACGGTACTAGTGGCTGACATTGCAGGAGTGGAGGCTGATGTCGATGCTATATCTGAAGGAACGGTACTAGTGGCTGACATTGCAGGAGTGGAGGCTGATGTGGATGCTATATCTGAAGGAACGGTACTAGTGGCTGACATTGCAGGAGTGGAGGCTGATGTGGATGCTATATCTGAAGGAACGGTACTAGTGGCTGACATTTGCAGGAGCTATATCTGAAGGAAGGCTGATGTGGATGCTATATCTGAAGGAACGGTACTAGTGGCTGACATTGCAGGAGTGGAGGCTGATGTGGATGCTATATCTGAAGGAACGGTACTGAAGTGGCTGACATTGCAGGAGTGGAGGCTGATGTGGATGCTATATCTGAAGGAACGGTACTAGTGGCTGACATTGCAGGAGTGGAGGCTGATGTGGATGCTATATCTCTGAAGGAACGGTACTAGTGGCTGACAATGCAGGAGTGGGGCTGATGTGGATGCTATATCTGAAGGAACGGTACTAGTGGCTGACATTGCAGGAGTGGAGGCTGATGTGGATGCTATATCTGAAGGAACGGTACTAGTGGCTGACATTGCAGGAGTGGAGGCTGATGTCGATGCTATATCTGAAGGAACGGTACTAGTGGCTGACATTGCAGGAGTGGAGGCTGATGTGGATGCTATATCTGAAGGAACGGTACTAGTGGCTGACATTGCAGGAGTGGAGGCTGATGTGGATGCTATATCTGAAGGAACGGTGACATTGCAGGGTGGTGGCTGGACATTGCAGGAGTGGAGGCTGATGTGGATGCTATATCTGAAGGAACAGGAGTGGCTATATCTGAAGGAACGGTACTAGTGGCTGACATTGCAGGAGTGGAGGCTGATGTGGATGCTATATCTGAAGGAACGGTACTAGTGGCTGACAATGCAGGAGAGTGGAGGCTGATGTGGATGCTATATCTGAAGGAACGGTACTAGTGGCTGACATTGATGTGGATGCTATATCTGAAGGAACGGTACTAGTGGCTGACATTGCAGGAGTGATGATGTGGATGCTATATCTGAAGGAACGGTACTAGTGACATTGCAGGAACGATGCTATATCTGAAGGAACAGTACTAGTGGCTGACATTGCAGGAGTGGAGGCTGATGTGGATGCTATATCTGAAGGAACGGTACTAGTGGCTGACATTGCAGGAGTGGAGGCTGATGTGGATGCTATATCTGAAGGAACGGTACTAGTGGCTGACATTGCAGGAGTGGAGGCTGATGTGGATGCTATATCTGAAGGAACGGTACTAGTGGCTGACATTGCAGGAGTGGAGGCTGATGTGGATGCTATATCTGAAGGAACGGTACTAGTGGCTGACAATGCAGGAGTGGAGGCTGATGTGGATGCTATATCTGAACGGTACTAGTGGCTGACATTGCAGGAGTAGCTGATGTGGATGCTATATCTGAAGGAACGGTACTAGTGGCTGACATTGCAGGGTGGAGGCTGATGTGGATGCTATATCTGAAGGAACGGTACTAGTGGCTGACAATGCAGGAGTGGAGGCTGATGTGGATGCTATATCTGAAGGAACGGTACTAGTGGCTGACATTGCAGGAGTGGAGGCTGATGTGGATGCTATATCTGAAGGAACGGTACTAGTGGCTGACATTGCAGGAGTGGAGGCTGATGTGGATGCTATATCTGAAGGAACGGTACTGCAGTGGCTGACAATGCTATATCTGAAGTGGAGGCTGATGTGGATGTGGATATATCTGAAGGAACGGTACTAGTGGCTGACATTGCAGGAGTGGAGGCTGATGTGGATGCTATATCTGAAGGAACGGTACTAGTGGCTGACAATGCAGGATTGGAGGCTGATGTGGATGCTATATCTGAACGAACGGTACTAGTGGTGGCTGACATGGATGCTATATCTGAAGGATTTGAGGCTGATGTCGATGCTATATCTGAAGGACATTGCAGGAGCTGATGTGCATCTATATTAAGCCATAATGTTAATTTTGGATGTTTTCCTATTTTCTCCTTCTTTTCTGCACTTCTCTCCTTCTATGCTCCACCCAAAACTTTACGTTTCATTTCTTGTAAAAGCGTTATTCACCTGGAAATATTTATCTTAAATATTTAGTATTTAGCCCTGCACCAGGATGTAAGGTTATATTATATAAATGTACTTGCAACAAAACGTAAATATTTAAACATTCTGCTCCCATAATGAACATTACCTTCCTTAAATTGTATGAACAATATTTATTCTTAATACAAACTCTCTACTTTGTACTGATTCATAAAACTACCAGACAAGACCGAGATCTAGCTTAGTGGCATAGCTAGGGTGTCTGGCACTGATCTAGCCTCATCTATGTATAGGTCTACAAGACTACATTCAACATTTTTCTCAACTTGCATAATTAAAAAGCTTTTCTATTCACAAACTATCAATAACTGGTAATTAGATTACTAGTAATTAAATTCATGATCTTAAATAACTACTACATGCTTACTGTACAAGTGTTCAATGTTGTGATTGAATCTCAGGTTCGATCACTAATAAGCTATGCATAGCCCTATACCTGAGTTCATATACAATGTCTACATATCCAAATCATATCATTGCTATTAATAATGCTACATTAGGTAATGTTACTTCGGCTTTTTCATATTTGCATTAATGTTTAAATCAAAATATGTAGCTAGTTGCATTAACAATATTTTGATAAGTGAAATTGGGTAAAAGAAATAAATTCTTCAACATGAACATCAAATACGAAAATTGTTTTAATTAAGATGTCTGAATTGTTGTTTTTATTTTGAAATGAACATTAAAGCTTAAGACGTGCTCCCCCCCATTTCGTCACGATTGCGACAAAAAAAGGGAGAGAGAGATGGGGAGGGAGAGGGTGAATGAGAGGGAGAGTGGGAGAGAGGGATAGAGGGAGAGGGGGAGAGAGAGGGAGGGAAAGGGAGAGTGGGGGAGAGAGGGAGAGGGAGAGAGATAAAGGGAGAGAGGGATAGGGGGAGGGAGAGGGAGAGAGAGAGACAAAGGAAAGAGAGAGAGAGAGAGGGAGGGTGAAAGAAAAGGGGCATAAAGAAATACGATCAATGCTAGAGTTTTCAACAATAAAAATAATGCATTTACAAAAGTAAAAATTACAATTAAATATTCAAAACAATATTCATTCAGTTTATGGGGAAATATAAGAATTAAATCAAACCAGAGACAAAAATAAAACTAAAAGATAATATTATCTCAAACAGAAAGTCAACAGTAGTTTTGGTCTTTTACTTTGTTTTCCATTGTGGACTGTATTGAAAGCTTCATTGAATTTAATTGCTCTAGCAGTAAGTGTACATCTTTCAGGTGAAGCCAGAATATTATGGTATCATAAGGAATCCCAGCCATATAGTGTTTTCAAGTTTAAAGAGATTCTCTCAGAATGTTCATTGTATATGTTTTCGATCACTGGAAATATTTTTTTAGGATTTCATCGGACTAAGTTTGTTATGTTGTCTCCACTGCACATGCGTACAAACGAGGGATGCTGGGAATTTTTAAATTTTTTTTTTTAATCTAGCCGATTTCATTTAGATTCTTTTACTTTTTCTTTTCATCACTTTTGTTATAAGACATCCTACACTGCTATAGTAGATGTTCCACCAGAAATGGTAAAATGTAAGAACCACGACACAAATTTACTGTGGATGACTTTGCAATCTCTAAACATTTTCAACGTAGTGAATTGTTTTCTCTTTTGATCAGAGTCAAAATTTTTATGTCAAAATTGTGGTCAGTTTCTAAAAAAAAAAAAAAAATTAAATTAAAAATTTCCCAGCATCCCTCGTTCGTGCGCATGTGCAGTCGCACCAATATAACAAATACAGCTCGATAAAGTCCTAAAGGGCGAAACGCATCAAAAGAAAAAAAATTCCACTTTGTCATACTATTTTCCTCAATATTGTTCTCGATATATAAATCTATATATCGTTATCTTATTCATATATATATATATATATATATATATATATAAGTGAACATAGAAGTCAACATTTAGAGGCGACAGTCTATTTCATGCTATATGCAATCGTGGCCTGACGATTGCATATAGCATGAAACAGACTGTCGCCTCTATGTTCACTTTTCACTATATTACACACGCTCTATCTCTGATATTGAGCACTTTATCCCATAAATATAGCATACCTTAGAGTATATTTCTTCATATATATATATATATATATATATATATATATATATATATATATATATATATTATATAGACACGAATTCATTCACTTCACTAAATCTACTTTTAAAATCTACCACGACTCCAACTGTAGAAGTCATAACATAATTTACCTCTTAGAATGCACACTATGCCAGAAACAATATGTAGGAAAATCTGAATGGCCCTTTCACTACAGAATTAATAATTATCGCAATCCAATTAAGTCGACTCACCATGAAAGATTATTACCTGTAGAAAAACATTTCCGCCTAGAAACACACACACACACACACACACACACACACACACACACACACACACACACACACACACACACACACACACACACGATTTTAAAACTGTCATGGGTCCTTACCTATAACTACAGAATGAACTCTTCCTAACACTATGTATACTACGCCTCTCAAGAGAGAGGGACGAATCGAGTCGAGCCGATAGTAGTTCACTCCAAACCAGACTGACAGTCATACTCACATCTTCCACATCTTGTATAATTATTTTGTGTAATATACCTTCGTTATTTCTACTCTTGTGTTCGTGTTGTTCTTCCTTGGTCCTAACCTGGACCATAACAGATAGATAGATAGATAGATAGATAGATAGATAGATAGATAATGACCAGCCTAACATAGCGAAATAAGATAGTGTCATGGGTCCTTTACCTATAACTACAGAATGAACTCTTCCTAACACTATGTATACTACGCCTCTCAAGAGAGAGGGACGAATCGAGTCGAGCCGATAGTAGTTCACTCCAAACCAGACTGACAGTCATACTAACACCTTCCACATCTTGTATTATTATTTCGTGTAATATACCTTCATTATTTCTACTCTTGTGTTCGTGTTGTTCTTCCTTGGTCCTAACCTGGACCATAACAAAAACTCATGCCAAATTCGTTGAGAGAATAGAAAAGTTCAGAGCAGATAACATTAGAAAGATTTTAGAGTTCCATGAAAATAAGTGGATACAATGTTTAAAAACGCACTATCCAGACGGGCTTAATCACAAATTTAACAATATAGATAGTATTAATATATAACCCCACAAATCAGGACCTACCCACATTTTTCACCCACACAAGACAGGCATGCTTACGGAGGTATTGAGGCCTCATATTTATACACACACCCACACGAATATACACACATCATACTCACTCACTCCCTAAGGACCAAATAACGCACACACACTTAACAGAGACACATCCCCTTTCCAGGAACCAATAAAACTGTCAAAATGACCAAGGGAATTCAGAGCAGCATGAATCTATCCAACTCTTATCTCAAATAACAACTTAAAAGAGACTGTTTGACCAACACAAGGACTGGCCAAAATTCATGTTAAAAAAATAAAAAAAACAAATGAAAACTACAGACAAAAGTTCATTCTCTCCATCAAGACATTCATTTCTGTAGTTTACTTATTATTTTTCTCCTGATGATGGCCATGTTGGCCGAAACTAGTCGAGGAGTCTAAATGAAATAATAATAAAAACGAAGGAATATTATACAACCAGTGTGTCTGAAGATTTTAATTTTTTAATGTTTTTTATTGTTCAATATATATATATATATATATATATATATATATATATATATATATATATATGTATATATATAAATGACAACTTCTTTGTGAATGGGTCGAAAATAAAATCCAAAATAAGATTAGAAAATTGTATATGTGAAGAAAATGCCGGACGAAGTAGAAGACAGATTAGGAGTGATAAAAAGAGAATTTTCAATCAATGACTAAACTGAGTAAATGGAAAAAAAAAAAATTTTGAGTTGATCTGAAGGCAATTAAATACGAGAATTTGCAACAGGTCAAAGAATCAATTAAAAATGCCATCTCGTTTGGACACATCTACTCCAAACGACTTTCCCCCACCAAAGACGAAAGAAAATTGGCTAGAGATAAAAAAAAAAAAAAAATAAATAAATAAAAATTACTGACCTACATCTAAAACAGCATGGTACGTTTTTTGAATCAAAACGACAGCTACTTCTTTTTCTCTTTTATTACAGATAAGACATTCAATTGTGACTAATAGCATTTAATATGTATTAGGCTGGCCAGAATGTCTTGACTCAGGAAGCGGAAAGAAAACAAGAAAATTTTATGGAGCAACACCAACATTTTTTAAAGTCTATCATTCTCGCCGATCTTTTGCTAGCATCCTAATCTGTCTTAGATAGCAGTCCGCTGGCTTTGAATAAAAAAAACAAAAAACTGTAAACAATCTTCATTCACTTTTATTAGTATAGGTTATCGTCCACACAGAGTTTACCGACTATTTCGTGTTAGGAAGAATAACGTGTATTTAGTCTTTCAGTAGCACACCGATACTAATATCAGCATTAGTGTAGCCATCGATACACTAACACTGAATACGAATATAGAAAGACAAAATACGCAAGCGTAACAAGCAAAACATTTAATAAGGCAAACAACTTACATACATATATTCAAAAGATTTACATATGTCCCAAAACAAATGATTGTCCATATTGTCCCAAAGGAATGAGGAGGTTTACAGAACGAGAACAAAAAAATAACATACGAGCTATATGGCCTTTGATAGTCCGCAGGTAAGTGAATAGAAATTACTTTTTTCTTTCGCTAGGCCGTGCACATGTTGACCAGTTTCCACGTGTGTCGACACCCTGATGGTCAGGAAGGTAAAAGAGACCGTTCCTCCAAAAAACGGAAGCAAAAACTAAAATGGACAGAAGAATTCCCCTCTCTAAAAGGGGCCAAGCTCACATGAGCTCAACCCAAGGGAAAACAACTGTGGTCTCCCTACAACTTTATCAAAAGCGTTGAATCGTTAGTCGCGGAGGAAGTGTGCCATAGTCACTCGGAATAGCATCGAGACTGAATAGTGGATGTGGATAAATCTCAACACCCTCCATCTCTTTCAACTTCTCCATAGCCAACCTGGCAGCGTATGGGCTCGCTTTGTCTTGCTGAAACAAAGAAGGATGCACCTTCTTTAGTTTGTCGTACACGCGGTCTAGTTGTTGTCAATATAGTTTGGCCTTGATGGCACGATCTTATAGAACAAGCTGGAAATTCAGTACTCTTTGGAAATTCAGTACTCTTTGGAAATTCAG
Source organism: Acanthosepion pharaonis (assembly GCA_903632075.3). Classification (NCBI taxonomy): domain Eukaryota; kingdom Metazoa; phylum Mollusca; class Cephalopoda; order Sepiida; family Sepiidae; genus Acanthosepion; species Acanthosepion pharaonis. Next base: position 147,740 of record CAHIKZ030001557.1, read on the forward strand.
TACTCTTTGGAAATCCAGTACTCTTTGGAAATTCCAGCTGACAGAGATCAAGATTTGTTGTTCTCTTTCCGCTTCCTAAGTGAGTCAGGACTTTCTGTCCAAACCCAATAAATGGATGAGAGAACAGGAAGCAGGAAAGATAGTAGGACAAACATTGTTAAAAGGTACAAAGGAGAGAAAGTTGTGGAGAGCTAGGATGTCCCACGTCCTGAAAGGACATGTATTTTGAAGAAGTTTTATAACTGTTTTTTAATATTTCACTCATCAAAAAAAAAAAAATTATGCTTAAATTTAAAATTCCCAGCATCTGTCATTTGTGTACATGTGTACTCACATCAATGTGAGGCCACAAACTACCAGGTTGACTAAGGAGAAGTTCAAACAGATGGAGAGTGTTGAAATTCTTCCACATCCACCATTCAGGCCCGATGCTGCTCCGAGCGACTATGACAACTTCCGCTCAATGGCACACTTCCTCCGTGACCAGTGATTCAACACTTCTGATGAAGTGAAGGAAGCTTGTTTACAGTTTTTTGATTCAAAGCCAGCAGATTGGTTTCTGGGACAGATTCAGATGCTAGCTGATCACTGGCAAGAGATTGTCGAGAATGATGGACTTTATTTTGAAGAATAAATATTGGCATTGCTCCATAAAATTTTGTTGTTTTCTTTCTGCTTCCCAAGTGAGCCAGGACTTTCTGGCCAACCCAATAAATGGATAAGAGAACAGGAAGCAGGAAAGATAGTAGAAGGACAAGCATTGTTAAAAGGTAAAAAGGAGAGAGAGTTGTGGGGAGCTAGGATGGCCCACGTCCTGAAAGGACATGTATTTCGAAGAAGTTTTTATAACTGTTTTTTAATATTTCACGCATCAAAAAAAAAAAAATCATGCTTAAATTTAAAATTCCCAGCATCTCTCATTTGTGCACATGTGTACCTACATCAATGTGAGCCAAAGCGTTTGATAAGGTTTGGCATGCCGGCCTTCTTTGCAAGCTTCAGGGTTATGGAATTTCAGGTTGATTGTTTGACTTAATACAATCATTCCTGTCAAAGCGTGTATTGAAGGTTATTCTCAACGGATTCTCCTCCAGCTCCTATCCCACGAACGCAGGTGTTCCCCAAGACTCCATCCTAGGCCCTACTCTGTTCCTTATCTTCATTAACGATCTTCCTGATGTCATAGATTCCCAAGTAGGCATCTATGCAGATGACACTACTATTTACTCCTGCCTCAAAAACAAATCTAGTGTCGCCGACAAAACTAACCTGGCCGTTTGTCTTGAAAGGGATCTCGAATCGGTTGTGGACTGGGGCAGGAATTGGTTCGTTAACTTTAATGCCTTAAGAACAAAACTATTCTCTATTACTCACAAATGCTTTCACGGTAACTGCTCCGATGAGTTGCTTTCGCTGGTTCCCAGACTTCATGAATTTAAGCGCTCAACTAGGCTGGCATCTCGCTCTCTTTCACTATCGAAACTCTTAAATGTAGCCGTCTCTTCGACTCCAGTAGCTTCATGTCTCGCAATTCTCGCCTGTGGAACTCCCTCTCCTTTTCCTGTTTCCCTAATAGCTATAATCTTCAACTATTCAAATGTAACGTTAATCGACATCTCCAGATGCCCTGATCTATCCCCTAACCGTCTCTTCATCCTTTCCTCTATCACACCTCTTTGTTCTCGCTCCTACTCTGAAACCCTTTGCGTGCTAGTGGCTTCCTGTCTTGCTTGGATTTGAATGCTTAAAAAAAAAAAAAAAAAAAACACTGCCAGGTTGACTAAGAAGTTCAAATGATGAACTTTATTTTGAAGAATAAATATTGGCGTTGCTCCATAAAATTTTGTTATTTTCTTTCCGCTTCCTAAGTGAGTCAAGACTTTCGGGCCAACCTTATATATCAGACTCGTGTCCATTTCTACGAACATTATATTAACAAGACTGTTTATGAAAGAATGCATACACGGACCTTCCTGTACAAAACTTTGTTGTAAAATGTAAATGAATGACAGGTTTGAATTTTAAAACAATTAGTGAAATTTTATTTTTGATTTTAATTATGACCATGACAAACTACTAAGTATAAATATACATACTCAAAATATTAATTAAATATGAAAACCTATGGCAAATAATATTTGAAACTTTAGAAGTTGAAATGTAAGTCATTTTCATTTAGTTGCGGTGGAAGAAAAATAAACAGTGCACTGGTCTTCAAAATATTGCATTTGTGTTAGACAAGTTGTTCATTAAATGTTAATTTATTCAAGAGTTAAGTTATTTTAATGCAGTCATAAAGAACCTTGTAACTTATTCTTAAAATATGTATGGCTATATAACTTTTAATGAATTTAAATCTTCATGAGATCTTGCTTCGAATCTCACCATATACGATTTGTCACGGAGGTGACTTCTTCATAATATTGGCCAGGGACTCTGACAACCATACCACGCGTTGCTCCTTATGATTGAAATTGGGTAAACCAACTGTTCAGACGTCATCGATGGTTGAGCTAAAATGAAATTACAAGTCATCGTGGCCGAGCGTTTGAGCCTGATGGTCTTGTTGATCATGCCAGATTATGCGCTCTCTCCAAGAAACTGTATCTAAGACCCGCTCAATAGAGTTGCATTACAAAGCACGGGGTGATGAACAAACACATACGTGCCTGAGCAGGCGCCAGCAACGGGGATTAGCTAAAAAGGATACAAGCAGTCAGCCATACTAACGAATTTAAAATATGTTTCTTGTTTAAACCAGATACTTATAGTATTCTGCTTCTTCTTAATTCTGCCGTGTCGGCCATAAAAGCTGTACCCGATGTCTTTCGCCGTAAAAGGTGAAAAAGACATCCTTCTTCATAAAAGATGTACAAAACGCCTTTCACCATAAAAGATGTACAAAACACATGTCTCCATAAAAAGATGTACCAGACGTCTTTCTCCATAAAAGGTGAAAAAGACATCCTTCTTCATAAAAGATATATAAAACGCATTTCACCATAAAATATATACCAGACACCTTTCCTCATGAAAATATGTAGAAGATACCTTTTCCTATAAAAGATGTACCAGACGTCTTTCCCCATAAAAGATGAAAAAGATATCTTTCTCCATAAAAATGTACAAGATGCCCCTCTCCATAAAAGATAAAAAGATACTATATGTGCTTATGTCTCTCCAAAAAAACGACACCTAAGGTTTAAAATGCATTTTTAAAATGAAAAATCTTTCTTGAAGATTTTAGTTTAGTTTTAATTCCAAGTTAACGGATTAAATTTCATATTCCTAATAAGCAAAATTCATTTGCTATATTTCAAACCAAATTTAAATTGTTTGGAATGATTCCGTTTTGAAATCGTTAAAATCGGCCATGTTGAAAAATATATCAACAGAATATAATTCTCTTCATCAAAAAATCTTTAAAAATAACATACTTTTCTGAAACTTTATTTAAGGAAGATTAACTGATTTAAAGAGGTACGGTTGAGTAATGGATAGCGGCAATCGGAGAGCCGAGTTCGTATTTCAGTCGAGTCCATTACATTCACTTAGGTGCTAATACCCTTGGGAAAGGTATGAACCCTCTTCTTCTCCCTCCACCCTCAGCTATGGGTAAATAGCAGGACAGACCGGGATCTATAGCTTTGGATGGCAACTGGTCTACCGCGGAAAGAAATGGCAACTTACTGCGGGAAAAAAATCTGCCTCGTCAGTCATGTATCGAAAGATACATGATCGCCTAAGCGTGTATCACGCATGGCACATAACTGACTGACCCTTGGGAAAGGTATGAATCCTCTTCTTCCCCCCTCCCAGCTATAGGTAAACAGCAGGGCAGACTGGGTTCTATAGCCTTGGATGGCAACTAGTCTACTGCAGAAAGAAATGGCAACTGACCCTTGGGAAAGGTATGAATCCTCTTCTTCCCCCCTCCCAGCTATAAGTAAACAGCAGGGCAGACTGGGTTCTATAGCCTTGGATGGCAACTAGTCTACTGCAGAAAGAAATGGCAACTTACTGCGGAAAAAATCTGCCTCGTCAGTCATGTATCGAAAGATACATGATCGCCTAAGCGTGTATCACGCATGGCACATAACTGATTAAACTGATTTAAAGTTTAATCTGAATCGAAACAAATACTGTGTAACCCGGATATAAGAGACCCGGATATAAGAGAAACCCGGATATAAGAGAGATTTTCTCTGGTCCCAAATTAGAGCCTGTGTTAATGTATATAAGATAGACCAAACCCGGATATAAGAGAAACCCAGATACAAGAGACTTCTTCTCCGGTCCCGACAACTCTCTTATATCCGGGTTACACTGTATTACTTACTTTTTGTTTAAAATATCGCAGAAAAGTATTTTTTTAAGATGGCGACGGGTATTTTTATGAGGCGTTGATTGATTTGGCTTAACGTGTGGTATTTTTAAGTAAAGAGTACATAACTGTAAAAATTACTTGACGAATACAACGTCAACCCTTTTTTAATATAATTTTAACTACCCAGTAATCTTAAAAATTTAGGAAAATATTCTAAGTCATCTAATGATTTTTTTTAAAATATTCGTAAGGCTATAAACTCAAAGTACCTAATACTTTGGTTTTATAGTCTTACTTATGAAGACACGTGCTAACAAAATGTTAGAAAATTACCAATGAATTTTAAATTTACTATAGTTACCGCATTTCTCTGATAATGTCGTGTATGGACATCCGTATTTATAAAAATCGGTGCGTTTAATAGGCACAAAAAAAATTCAAAATTGTTCTTAAAATATTGGAGGTTTTCTGAATTCTAGTAAGCTTTTCCCATTTATGATTAGTAAATATAGTTTTTACTTATTAACAATATCACGTAACCGCTACAAATTAAAACAAAATTTTAAAAGATTTAAAACTTTATAAATTGTTATAATTTAAAAAAAAAAAATTCAAAAAGACGGTAAAAATTTCTTACGGTTACCCGTTGACGCAAAAAAAACAAAAATTTTAACAAATTTTCCAAAAATTCAAAAAAAGATAAAAAAAATACAATTTCATAATCAAAAAATCCTTTGGTCTTTCCTTTTAATAATAGCATAAATATTTTTACGATAAAAATTTGTTTTTATAAGGTTTGGGATATTTTTTCATCATACATACATATTCATTTTTAGTGGAACTTCGAACTTTATATGCCTATACTAAATGAAAAAGACGTTTTTCTCTATAAAAGATAAAAAAAAAGATATCTTTCTCCGTAAAAAGATGCACAAAACACGATTTTCTATAAACAATTTGCAAAACATCCTTCGGCATAAGCGATAAAAAAACGTTTTTCTCTATAAAAGACGTACAAAACACCTTCCTCATAAAAGGTATAAAAACACCTTCCTCATAAAAGATGTACAAAACACCTTCCTCATAAAAGATGTACAAAACACCTTCCTCATAAAAGATGTACAAAACACCTTCCTCATAAAAGATGTACAAAACACCTTCCTCATAAAAGATGTACAAAACACCTTCCTCATAAAAGATGTACAAAATACCTTCCTCATAAAAGACGTACAAAATACCTTCCTCATAAAAGATGTACAAAACACCTTCCTCATAAAAGACGTACAAAACACCTTCCTCATAAAAGATGTACAAAATACCTTTCCCCATCAAAACTGTACCAGACACCTTTCTTCATAAAATATGTAAACGATGCCATTTTCCACAAAAGGTACACAAGGCACTTTTCCTTTTAAAAAAATAAGAATTTTAATTTATAAAATGATTGGTGCTGGAAGACAATAAGATAAATATATGAACGCCATGTTTTTCTCTTGAAATACTTAACCCTTTTCATAAAACTATATTTATTTCAGAAAAATAGATTTTAAAATTATTTGTTATTTTTTCTGGGTTGTTATTCTAAATATAAAACATTTGAGTGAGAAAAAAAAAAGGAAATCCTTTCAATGGAAAAAAAAAAGAGTAAGTTTCCAATTGCATTAAATGCCTTAAGTATATAAAATCATTTGTACAAATGATTTTAATTAATTTTGATAATTGTTACGCTAAATATAGATCAGACAAAATGCAATTTACCTACGGCAGTTTATATTGGATGCAAATATTAATTTCATTTCAAGAAGTAAGGTTAATAAAAAGTAACAACACTGAAGCAAAAAAGGAAAGAGAACATTCATTTTGGCTTGGGGTGTTCGTCCTGGTTTACGATATGAACCTCCGTCCACAGAAGCCACCCTCAATCCTACCCGCGAAATCATCACAGTCTGTCCCCACCAACTAACAGCTTTGGTTTGGGCTTGCATTCCTCCATACTAAAATTCAGGGAACAGGTTACTCGTGAGAAAGAGGTGCGTGGGACAAGGGCCGTAGAAAGAAAGCAAATAAAAAAAAAAAAAAAAATGAAAAGATCTCGCCCAATCCCCCCCCAAATCCAATAACCTGGTTGCTATGGAGATTTTGTTATTTGCAGGTAGGTAAAAAGGAAAGAGCGACACAGGAAACGGGGGCTTAGGACAGTCTTTACTTTTGCACGGAGGGGCAAGCGTGGTGGGGAGAAAATAAATGTGCGGGTAGTCGTACGTGTACGTAACCCCAAAGCTGCAAAGGTAACAATAAAGAGAAATTTAACATATCCACCTTGAAGAAATTTAGCAGAGCGGGGGATAAAGAAAGTAAAATAGTATATATATATATATATATATATATATATATATATAGGAGCGGTGTTTTGGATAAAAACGGAGAGTGAGTGAGTGAGTGAGAGTGGGAGAGAGAGTGTGTGTGTGTGTGTATGTATGAGAGAGAGTGAGGGGAGTCTGTATGAAGAGGCTTGAGACAGGAAAGAACGCTGATTTATAAAATGAAGAAAAGAAAGGTAAAAAATACGCCAGACATTGGAGAAAAAAGTAAAAGATAGACAAGAAGTCTTTGAAAAGAGAGAGAGAGAGAGAGAGAGAAAGAAAGAAAAGGAAAAATAAACTCATGAATTAAAAAAAAAACAGAGAGGGAAGGAAGAAAAAGTAAAGGAATGCGTTCAATAAAGATTGGAAAATAAAGGTAATCAGGAATAGAGAAAGAAAAGACATACGAAAAAAAGGGGAACAAACGGAAGAAGAAGAAGAAAAGGAGAAAGATAGTTTAAGGGAAAGAAAAAGAAGAAAAGAACAACGAAGGAACATAAAGATAAATGAATAAGCAAAGAGACGAAAAGAAGGAAAAGCTTTCAAGAGAAACCAAAGATAAAAAAAGAAGAAATGAAAGAAGGCCATTCCTGATTTTTTAAGTCTGAAAAAAAGTCAGAAATGGCGACAAGAAAATAAACGAAATGGCAAAGGATGGAATTAAAAAGAAAATAAATAATCCTTGCCCGAAAAGGACTAGAGAATTAAAAGGTTTGGAAGCTGAATTATTTTCCCCTTAAGTTTGTTCTTTTGTTATTTTCACCTCCTTAACCCTAACCTACCTGTCATCATCCAGACCTTGAACGTAACCACTGTAAAAGGCAACAGAATGGCTGCAATTTGAAAAGCTCAGCCTTTGATAAAGAACTATTTCGGATGTGTTCGTTTTGGTCACGACAGTGCTTGTTTTTTTTGTGTTGTTTTTTTTTTTTTTCGTTTTTTAATACCATGTCCTCTCCAGGCCTAGGTAATCCCTGCTTTTCACGGATTCCTATTGCTTTGTTTTCCGTGAATTGCCGAGTTCGAATTCCAGTCGAATTCATTATATTTACTGACGTGCTTATACCCTTGGGAAATGTATGACTCCAACACTTCTCGCCCCTCCAGCTATGGATAAATAGTAAGACAGACTGAGTTCTATAGCCTTGAGTGGCAACAGGTCTAGAAGAAGTATAACTGAATTCAAAACTATACATAGCACATACTATGGAGCTAAGGAAAGAATCGCTCGCATCGACTCGATGATCCCGACCACGGTCGACTCCTTGGGAAAGATAGTGGAGAGGTTTCCCGTTCCTTTCGTCAGTGTTTTGAGTTTAGAGTTTTCCTTATCCCAGATTAGCTACCATATCTGGCTAGAGGGCTCTTAGCTGAGACAAGAATGAATTCATTACTTTCCCAAGGGTATTAGTGCGAAAATGAACGTGGCAGATTAGGTTGGAATTTGAATCAAATAATGCTAGTAACCGTAACATTAACCACACATATTCTCCAGAGCCGAAAATGGAAAATTAAAACATTTTTGGTATTCAAATTCTTTCCTATCCTTCAGGTAGAAAATCCACAAAATTTGAGATATTTTTCTAATTTTGCGCTAATTTTTGAAAATAATTTTATATCTCGTTTACTTCAAATCTTTTGATTAAAAAAATCCACAACATACCTGTCTTCAGTAACAACTAGAGTTATTGAATTATAACATTAAAAAAATTATTTTTTCCGTAACCCACTGCAAGTATTTTAAAACAAAATAACCTTGTTAAAAATTTTACACTTAGCAAGCATTTAGATATATGAGCGCAGATAAAAAAAAAAAACTCAAAATATCGAATGCTTCATTTCCCGAGCAGGTCCTCTTCATTTGGAAGATTGGCAGAACATAATTTGCTGCATTCACGGCAGTCTGTACATTCGTAGAATTAGGCATATAAATTAAACAATCATTCAAACTTTTGCACGTACCTTTCTTTTCGTTAAACAGAAAAAAACGCTTGTTAAAGAATAAAAAAAGATTTAATAGCTATAATGAACAGTAGAGAATAAATTCAGCTGAAAAGAGTTGGGACGGGTAGCTTTATTGAGTAAAGTGGGACATTTGTTTAAAAGGGTGGCTGTGAAGAACGAGCAAGATATATTGTAATGTGTAGGATTACCCCTACCTTTCTCTACCAACGTTCCTTATAAGAAAACATTCGGTATTCGAGCAACTAGTGTTGGTTTAAATTTATAAAACTTTTATCTTAAAACAATTTTTTTAGAAAAATAGGTTTCAGAGGTTCAGTAACTGTTATCGCTCTTTCAACCACTGATGGGGGTTTCCTTCCTAACCTTTTGTTTGAAGTAGTGTGGAACATCTACATCTTGAATATGTCATTATTTTTTTACAGTAAGTTAAAAAAAAAAAATGATGATTTAAATTCTCCAAGAGTTCTGCGTAATATAAATATTATGCAATACAAAAATTAATTTTTCGAAATTTCATAAAATGAAATAAGTGGTCCGCAACAGATGTTAAAAAAATTAATTTTTTCTAAAAAAGAAATATTATTTTCATTTCCTTCATTTCTGAATAAGTCCTAAAAATTTATTTAAAATCTGACAAGAGTTTGATTTTTGCAAGATTTTTTAACCAAAATTTTGAACGTTCTAAAAATATCCAAAAAATCCTTTGGTCTTTCCTCTTAATAATAACATTGAGATTTCGACGATAAAACTTTATTTTTATTAGGTTTGGAGAATTTTTTCATCATGGTATGCTCATTTTTTAGCGAATTAGTGGAGACACCTAAATTAAAGCATTTAGGGCACATAGACGTAGTGTAATGTTAGCAATCGTGCTTTGCGAGATCGATTTTGGCTGATTTTGAATCTCACAGTGTGCTCTATACTTTCGGCGATGTTCCACATGTAATGTTCGCTTTGTAAACTGCTTTGGGCGCTTTGACGTAGTGTAAATGGTTAGCAAATTTGTCTTGCAAAATCAGTTACGACTGAGCAGCGAGTTTGATTGTCACCGAGTGTTTCATATTTTCGGTGTTGTGCCACATGCAAACTATGTTTAGTTACGCACTTTGGGCACCTCGAGGGGGTGTAATGGTTAGCAAGCTTGTTTCGCTAGATAAATTTGCGACTGAGTAGTGAGTTCGATCCTCACTGGGTGCTTCATACTTTCGACCTTGTGTCACTGCTAGGCTTAGTAATATAATTTCTGTGAAGAGAAATGCGCTGGTATGTTTCAGTTTATATAGGAAAATAATTTCGACCAATAAGCTCTTAGAGACGGGGGAAAATGTCCTTGTTTTGGCTTTCAGATAAATTTCCTTCCATTTATATTCCTTCGCAAGAAATCGAAATAATTCTTCGCTTCTCTCACTTTGATTTCCTCATAGCTTCTTCGGATGTTTTCTGATAATTCACCTCAAAATAAAAAGACTTTATATTTACTAAAATTCACACCAAATTCTTCCCCAGCGAGGTCCTTCTATTGTAGTCCGGTTGGGGTATTCTTTGAAGCTGAGGAATTTTAATGTCAAGACATTTGTAGCGGACGCGGTTAACATTTGTGAAGGGAAAAGGTTGCTGTCTTTCAATATAAACGATTTCAACATTTTCTAAAGAAATGAATTCAACTCGTACGTGGTTTTCATATATTTATATAAAAAACAATATATATATATATATATATATATATATATATATATATATATATATATATATATATATAAAGAAAGAACAGTAAGATATATAATCCGGTGTTCTTATTGATATTTTTTAATTTTACACAACAGTGCTCAAAGTAAATTTACAGAGCATAAATATTATAAATTAACTGATTTAAAATATGGTTTCTTCACTACACAGTAATAACCATGTTTCAAAAACTGAAGCTAAAAACTTCAAATTTAATTATGTAATTAAATTAAAAGCATTAGTTCTGTTTCATCTTCAAGCGAATTTTGGAATTTTGTTTTGAAAAAACAATATAGCTTACAAAATGGAGAGAAATCTCTCCCACCGTCTAGTATTATCAAGTTTGGAACGTTTTGTTTTACGGCATATCAACCTCAATGGGTTATTTAATGCCGACAACATTTTTATTGCTGGTAATGTGTTTTTCTACAAAAATCTATTTCTGGGAATATTTTTCCTTGAAGAAATCTATAGCTGGTCATATTTTTTTCAAAGAATATATAACTGGTATTTTTGCTGGTATTTTTGTAAAAGTATTGCTGATAATAATTTTTCCTTCAAAAATTATTGATGGTAATATTCTTTTCATTACAAATATTTCTGGTATTAAAACCTATTTTTACACAAGTTAACTATTCGCCCATAGCTGGGACCCTAGCAGGTGCTACCACACCGGATTAGGGTGGACCTTGGAACACCAGCAATTAAAAGCTACGCTTAGGGTGGACCTTGGAACACCAGCAATTAAAAAGCTACGCTCCTCAAAATCTCCTGATAAGAGGCCTTGTTGTTGGACGTAGTTTATCGTCTTTCCCAGGACGCGGATGTAGCTTATCGTCTTACCCAGGACGAGCGACTATTATTAGATACGGATTCTACCTACCACATCCTGTGACTGAATGAGCAAAAGAAAGAGAGGGGGGTATGTTCCTTCCCTTTATAGTCTTGAATATAACGTGAGTAGTGTTTTAAGCGAAGTCCATACCAAGAAATTGGACTCAAAATAAACATTTGAAAAGCAGAAACTATGATCTAGAATTGGAATGAAAGCAGTGATACCATATACCACGAATCTATAATAAGAATTCAGAATAAATGAATACTAAATACTTCAAATACCGCGGTGTATGGATCAATTATAACAAATTTGGAGGCACGGTGGAGTAATGGATAGCGGCTCGGATTGAGGAACCGGAGAGCAGTTCGAATTCCAGTCGAATCCATTACATTCACTTTGGGAAAGGTATGAATTCTCTTATTCTCCCCCCAGCTATGGGTAAATAGCGGGACAGACCGGATTCTATAGCTTTGGATGACAGGACAGACCGGCTTCTATAACCGCAGAAAGAAATGGCCCATAACTGACTGTTTGCAACAAAAATTCATAGTAAATCGATTCAACCTCTAAAAAAACGTTTCCTGACAATGTTACGGTCACATATTCGACAAATTTCAAAGTTAGGGAGTCCTAGATCCATTACATTCACTTACGTACTAATAGCCTGGGGAAAGGTATGAATCCTCTTCTCCCACCAGCTATGGGTAAATAGCCGGACAGACCGGGTTCTATAGCCTTAGATGGCAACTGGTCTACCGTAGAAAGAAATGGCAACCTACTGTGCGAAAAAAATCTGCCTCGTCAGTCATGTATCGAAAGATACATGATCACCTAAGCGTGTATCACGCATGGCACATAACTGACTGACTGACCCTTGTGAAAGGTATGAATCCTCTTCTCCCCCTCCTCCCAGGTATGGGTAAATAGCTGGACAGATTGGGTTCTATAGCTTTGGATGGCAACTGGTCTACTGCAGAAAGAAATGTCAAACTACTGCGGGGAAAAAATCTGCCTCGCCAGTCTTGTATCGAAAGATACATGATCGCCTAAGCGTGTGTCAAAGGGAATTCCAAAAATCTTATGGAAGTTAAACTGTTCATATACTTCTATTTACCAAAATATACTCTATTAAAACACGAAATAGATTTTAAGAAACGTGGAACCACGTCTTAACTGTTGCTGTTTCCAGGTCCAAACTGGCCTGGGGTGGTAGCACCTGTTAGGGTTCTAGCTATGGGTAAATAGTGAACACCCAAACAAAAACAAAACACAATGAAAGTCTAAAAATGCATGTTTTATATTAAAAATCTGACCAACAATATATATTTATAGTAAAATGACCAACGATACTTATTTTATAGTAGACTGTCAAGTAATACATTTTATTTTATTACCAACAATGCATTTTATATCAAGATGACCAACAGTACATTTTATCTCTAGTTGAAGCCATAAAATTGTGTTCAAAATATTAAGATTTCGACATTAAATAACACAGAAGTTGATATGCCGCAAAAACAAAATCAACCAACCAAAATCCAAATATTTAGATTTCGGCATTAAATAACCCATAGAGGTGTTGATATGTCGCTAAACAAAATCAACCAACCAAAATCCAAATATTTAGATTTCGGCATTAAATAACCCATAGAGGTGTTGATATGCCGCTAAACAAAATCAACCAACCAAAATCCAAATATTTAGATTTCGGCATTAAATAACCCATAGAGGTGTTGATATGCCGCTAAACAAAATCAACCAACCAAAATCCAAATATTTAGATTTCGGCATTAAATAACCCATAGAGGTGTTGATATGCCGCTAAACAAAATCAACCAACTAAAATCCAAATATTTAGATTTCGGCATTAAATAACCCATAGAGGTGTTGATATGCCACTAAACAAAATAAACCAAACAACTAACACGAAAGAACTCTTTTTTGACATTAATCTATAGAATATTCTATAATATCTTAAAACACACATATCACCGCCTCTAGTAATTATATCCACACAAACATGTATATGAACAAAAGCTGAGTATCATCTACCATGTATTCAATTGTGAAAGCAGAATAACCTATATCATAAAATACACACATATCACCGCCTCTAGTAATGATGTCCATAGAAACATGTATATGCACAAATGCTGAGTATCATCTACCATGTATTCAATTGTGAAAGCAGAATAACCTATATCATAAAATACACACATATCACCGCCTCTAGTAATGATGTCCACACAAACATGTATATGCACAAAAGCTGAGTATCATCTACCATGTATTCAATTGTGAAAGCAGAATAACCTATATCATAAAACACACACATATCATCGTCTCTAGTAATGATGTCCATAGAAACATGTATATGCACAAAAGCTGAGTATCATCTACCATGTATTCAATTGTGAAAGCAGAATAACCTATATCATAAAACACACACATATCACCGCCTCTAGTAATGATTTCCATAGAAACATGTATATGCACAAAAGCTGAGTATCATCTACCATGTATTCAATTGTGAAAGCAGAATAACCTATATCATAAAACACACACATATCACCGCCTCTAGTAATGATGTCCACACAAACATGTATATGCACAAAAGCTGAGTATCATCTACCATGTATTCAATTGTGAAAGCAGAATAACCTATATCATAAAACACACACATATCATCGTCTCTAGTAATGATGTCCATAGAAACATGTATATGCACAAAAGCTGAGTATCATCTATCATGTATTCAATTGTGAAAGCAGAATAACCTATATCATAAAACACACACATATCACCGCCTCTAGTAATGATTTCCATAGAAACATGTATATGCACAAAAGCTGAGTATCATCTACCATGTATTCAATTGTGAAAGCAGAATAACCTATATCATAAAAACACACATATATCATCGTCTCTAGTAATGATGTCCATAGAAACATGTATATGCACAAAAAGCTGAGTATCATCTACCATGTATTCAATTGTGAAAGCAGAATAACCTATATCATAAAACACACACATATCATCGCCTCTAGTAATGATGTCTACAAAAACATGTATATGCACAAAAGCTGAGTATCATCTACCATGTATTCAATTGTGAAAGCAGAATAACCTATATCATAAAACACACATATATCACCGCCTCTAGTAATGATGTCCATAGAATCATGTATATGCACAAAAGCTGAGTATCATCTACCATGTATTCAATTGTGAAAGCAGTATAACCTATATCATAAAACACACACATATCATCGTCTCTAGTAATGATGTCCATAGAAACATGTATATGCACAAAAGCTGAGTATCATCTACCATGTATTCAATTGTGAAAGCAGAATAACCTATATCATAAAACACACACATATCATCGCCTCTAGTAATGATGTCCACACAAACATCTATATGCACAAAAGCTGAGTATCATCTACCATGTATTCAATTGTGAAAGCAGAATAACCTATATCATAAAACACACATATATCATCGCCTCTAGTAATGATGTCCATAGAAATATGTATATGCACAAAAGCTGAGTATCATCTACCATGTATTCAATTGTGAAAGCAGAATAACCTATATCATAAAACACACATATATCACCGCCTCTAGTAATGATGTCCATAGAATCATGTATATGCACAAAAGCTGAGTATCATCTACCATGTATTCAATTGTGAAAGCAGAATAACCTATATCATAAAACACACACATATCATCGTCTCTAGTAATGATGTCCATAGAAACATGTATATGCACAAAAGCTGAGTATCATCTACCATGTATTCAATTGTGAAAGCAGAATAACCTATATCATAAAACACACACATATCATCGTCTCTAGTAATGATGTCCATAGAAACATGTATATGCACAAAAGCTGAGTATCATCTACCATGTACTCAATTGTGAAAGCAGAATAGCATATATCATAAAACACACACATATCACCGCCTCTAGTAATGATGTCCATAGAAACAATTATATGCACAAAAGCTGAGAAATTCAATTGTGAAAGCAGAATAACCTATATGCACAAAATGTCCATAGAAACATGTATATCATCTACCATGTATTCAATTGTGAAAGCAGAATAACCTATATCATAAAACACACACATATCATCGTCTCTAGTAATGATGTCCATAGAAACATGTATATGCACAAAAGCTGAGTATCATCTACCATGTATTCAATTGTGAAAGCAGAATAACCTATATCATTTTTTTTTCATTAATTCAAAGCTCACAAGAAAATTAAACTTCGGCATTGCATGACCCATAATGTGTTGATATACCGTTAAACAAATTAAAAAAAAAAATAAAATCATATAGGAATAAACTGGTCATCGTCAGATATACTAATTATATTAATAATTATAGCAAAATTACCAACAATACAATTTATAGTAGGATTACTAACAAAACTTATTTATAACAAAATGACTAACAATACATTTTATCTTTAGTTGAAGGCATACATTTACGTTCAAAATATATTTAGTTGAAGCCATAAAATTGTGTTCAAATTATTTAGATTTCGGCATTAAATAACCCATAGTAGTTGATATTCTTCAAGTCTACAAATCAATCATTCGCCCTTGCATGGAGTATTGCTGCCAATATATGGTCTGGAGCCCCTTATGTTTGTCTCAAGGTCCTTGATAAAATCCAAAGACGGATATGCAATGTAATTGGCCCTGATCTGGCGTCTCGTCTGTAGTCGCTCTCTCACAGACATGTCGTTGCCTCCCTCTGTCTTTTTTACAAATACTTTTATGGTAATTGCTCCGATGAGCTTCTTTCGCTGGTTCCCAGACTTCATGAATTTAAGCGTTCAACTCGGCTGGCATCTCGCTCTCACGCTTTCACTGTCGAAACTGTTAAATATAGCCGTCTCTTCTACTCCAATAGCTTCATGTCTCGCACTTCTCACCTGTGGAACTCCCTCTCCATTTCTTGTTTTAACTATAATCTGCAACTATTCAAATGCAACGTCAATCGACGTCTCCAGATACCCTGATCTATCCCCTATCCTTCTCTTCATCCTTTCCTCTATCACTTCTCTTTGCTCTCGCTCCAACTCTCTGTAACCCCTTCCCGCCTTGGTTGGGGCTGAATGCTTAAAAAAATACATACGGCTAAACAAAATCAAACAACCAATACGACAAAAAACTCTTTCATGATGTTGATCCATATCATATCCAACAATCTATAGTTAATAGACTCACCCACCTATAATAAGTAAGATTAACGAGTTAGTCGGTCGGTCAGTGAGTCAGTGGATGTCGGACGACAGTTAGTCGAATACTAAAGTATCAGCGACCACAACTAGATTACTCTGCGTTATACCTATTATATCAAGTTCCTAACGTTTTGTACGTCGAACCTATTTTAGGACCGACTTAGTACAAATACAAGCCTCCACTGTGAAACCGCTCCACAACACAATTTCTTAAAGAAATCAAACTGTAATACAAAATATAAGTTCAACAAAACCATAACATAAAAACACACATATCAGTGCCTTTAGCAATTGTGTCCACACAAACATGTATATACACATTAATCTATATAATATCCGACAATATCTTAAATAAATCAAACTGTATTCAAAAATATAACTTAACAAAACTACAACAGAAAACACACATATATTTATAACCTCATGGCCTCATGAACAGCGAAAGAAATTAAGGTTTAAAATAGACGTGTAGACGTTCTGATAACTTGGCATCAACTGGCGAGTCGATTAACATTTTACACATCTGGCCAGATTTTCACGTTATGCATGTCTTACTCTTTGACATGCGCAGAAAGTATAGATGAGTCAAGGGCAGATAATTAACTTTTGTAACGCTACAATGATAACAAGGGAAAGGAGATATAGTAGAAATAATGTGTGAAAGGAGACGAAAGAATGGCAAGCTTGTTGGCTTGAGTGTTAATAACCCTTCCTTTATTCATTTAAAGTGAGTTAAGCTTTATTTTTTATTTTGGAGAATAAATATATAGATTTGGGGCTTAGGTGTTAAAATGAACACTTGATTTACCCACGCCAGGAAGGTGTCGGAGTTAACTCCACCTTAATTGCCCAAATTATTCACTACGGGGCGCTCTCCCTATACTATAAATACTGGGCGACTTCTTGCCTCGTTCTCTTTTTACTTTGCATTTCAGCGGACACATTTAAAAAATGTGATCTCTCACAGAGACCTGCGTTTTGCCCAATTGTGAGAAAACGCCATGAAACACACATACACGTAGGTACGAATATTCACCAAAATGCAAACTCTTTACGTTCACATACAAACACACATGTTAATGCCGATGTTCATTGTAAAATTCTGTCGTTTAATACATATATTTGTTGATATATATATCGGTCTTGTTGGCTTTCTTTACACTTCTTTATGGTGGATTCATTCTTTGAGTCCGCCATGTTCTTGTAGTGGACTTCTTCTAGCAGGAATAAACACAGGTGTTCCTAATTTAACAACACATAAACCCACGGTCCGCTACAAAGGTTAATGAAGGATGGTAATGAGGAAAAACGGGTAATTTTATCAAAACAAGATAAGAAATTTACTCACACGCTTAAAGTCGTATCAATAGCTCGTTTCGGGAAATTAAATCTGTAGTTTTAACATTGTCACCAAGAGGAAATGTTCATACAACAGATTAAATGACCTGACACAAAATAATCTTAAAAACTAGCAGTAGAGCCCGGCGGTCCCCAGGGATGTAACAGTAAGAGATAGATCAAGTATCGACCATCATAAAGACTGAAAAATAAAATTGACAAAGATTATTGTTTAAGGTTGACGGACACGCATGTCTTAATTAGTTTTATCTTTTTTATTTTTTTTTATTTTTTTATGAATTGGTCAAGCCCAAACTCAAATTGTTTTCAATCATTATGAGTCTACCGATTGAATAGAATTTTATTATAAATAATTGTCTTGTAAATGGAATTTTTAAAGCATTCTGAATGTAAAAATAAAGAAAAAAGTGTGTAAGACAATAAGAAACACTACATGCCAAAAAAAGGGAAGTTTTGTTGAAATCGGTTGAAAAATGTAGGAAATCCGATCCCATATATAAACGAACACACACACACACACACACACACACACACACACACACACACACACACACACAACCAACCTGGGTTTTATAATAATTATAACTCGATATGAGTTGTCCCCTTTCCTTAATGCCTCTTAATCGTGTTTTGAAATTGATTTCGTGCAAAAACAATTGCGTTTTTCCGATTTTTGGCGCTATCAGAACCACCGCAAGGTAATTTTACGTAGTCCTGTGAAGTTTTGTTGAAATCGGTTGAAAAATGTAGGAAATCCGATCCAATATATAAACGTACACACACACATACACACACACAATCTGCGTTTTATAATAAGTAAGGTGTTTAAACCAAAAGAGAGTTTGTTGCTCACTGAAGGGATATATGGTTGCATACGTTCAAAAATAAACGAAGAGATATAGTTCGAAATACTTAGCTTTCTTAGATTGTTGAAAGAAAATTCTTTGAAGTGCCGCGTGCTGGTTAAAGGCCGATAATATAATTGGTGAATATTTTTACATTGGCGAATACTTCAACGCTGGTCGCGACGACCGGAAACAAAACTTTTCATAATAACTTCAGACACTCTTCTCATTAATTTAATTTTTATCCTCATTTTATATCAAAAAGAATTTCGCATAGGCTCGCTACTTTCTTTCCGTCTTGGCTCGCTTGCTAATTTCTGTGAAGGCAGGGTTTTCATTTGTTCAAAAACAATTTCACATAAGCTCGGGAATTTTTCTTTCTTCCCGGCTCATCAGTTAGTTTCTGTGAAAGGTAAGGTTTTCATTGGTCCGAAAACAATTTCACATTTCCTTCTCGGCTCACCGATTAATTACTGTGAAAGGCAAAAATCTCACATAGGTTCACGAATTTCTTTCCTTCATCTTCCTCAGTCCTCCGAATTTGAAGGGAGTGGATGAAGGGAGTTATTATTATTATTTCGCACTCACTACAATTTTATTTTAAACAAATGTAAGAGATTCAGTTGCTCACCGAAGGTATTTATATGGTTGGATACTTTCAAAAGTAAACGAGGAGAGATATTTTGAAATACTTAGCTTTCTTAGATTACATGATTAAAAGTCGATAATATAAATGCTAAAAATTTTTACACTGTCAAGAATTACAACGCTGATCGTGTGGAACTGAAACGAAACCCTTCACATGACTTCAGACATTCTTCTCTGATTAATTTAATTAATCTCCTCATTTTATATAAAAAAAGAATTTCGCATAGGTATCCCACTTTCTTTTCTTTCATCTTCTTGGTTCGACGGCTAATTTTTGTGAAGACAAAGTTTTCATTGGCCCAAAACAATTTCACATAGGCTCGCGAATTTATTTCCTCCTTCTTTTCAGCTTACCTGGCAATTTCTGTGAAGGCAAGGTTTTCATTGGTACAAAGAAAATTTCACATAGGCTCTAGAATTCCTTTCGGCTTTCTTCCTCAGTCTTTACCTGGCAATTTCTGTGAAGGCAAGGTTTTCATTGGTACAAAGAAAATTTCACATAGGCTCTAGAATTCCTTTCGGCTTTCTTCCTCAGTCCTTACCTGGCAATTTCTGTGAAGGCAAGGTTTTCATTGGTACAAAGAAAATTTCACATAGGCTCTAGAATTCCTTTCGGCTTTCTTCCTCAGTCCTTACCTGGCAATTTCTGTGAAGGCAAGGTTTTCATTGCTACAAAGAAAATTTCACATAGGCTCTAGAATTCCTTTCGGCCTTCTTCCTCGGTCCTTACCTGGCAATTTCTGTGAAGGCAAGGTTTTCATTGCTACAAAGAAAATTTCACATAGGCTCTAGAATTCCTTTCGGCTTTCTTCCTCAGTCCTTCGAATTTGAAGGGAGTAGTTATTATTATTTTGCACTCACTACAGATTAGTTGGCTCTTGGTTCAACTTTTGTAAACAAACACCGAAAATGTTTTGATTGAATAGGTATTTAAAATAAACGCAAGCTAAATGGACTTAACGCGGCAAACAGAAACTGTAATTTGAAGTCAAGAAAGGCGGGAATACAATTTGAAATGTGATACGCCTCGGAGACACTACAAAGTAATTCCATTCAATTACTTAGCAATCTTTTTTTTTATTGTCTTAAAAAGAATTTTGAGAAAAAAAAAGTAGTTGAAAGTAAGTTAAGAAAGACTGGCGAAGATAGTTATTTGCAAAGATCTAATTACAAATTGTCCGTTTGAACGCAGAAACAATTAAATAGTTTTTGATTGATGCCTAACCATCGTTTCAATTGTCAACATCGGCGGCCGGCCGACCGCCACAAACTGCCAGCAAGTGGTTGTCACCGATTGTGTTTTTTAGAGTCACTTTTTATTTCCTGTTTACCAGGCATTCAACAAAAGAGATTTTCTGTGAATTGTTATGGACAGATTTTCTCAGAATAGAATCACGGGAAAGTATCAGCTGTAGCGTTGCAAACCCCACCTGAAAGTATTCTCGCTTCTTATATGTTAGCCCGGCTAGCCGGGGAGTAGAGATCAAGTATCGACCATCATAAAGACTGAAAAATTTTTTTTTACGATGTCTTAGGTCAAACCCAAACTCAAACAAAAAACATTATTTTCAATCATTATGAGTCTACCGATTGAATAGAATTTTATTATAAACAATTGTCTTGTAAATGGAATTTTTAAAGCATTCTGAATGTAAAAATAAAAAAAAGTGTGTAAGACAATAAGAAACACTACATGCTAAAAAAAAGTGAAGTTTTGTTGAAATCGTTTGAAAATGTAGGAAATCCGATCCCATATATAAAAGAACACACACACACACACACACAAACAACCTGGGTTTTTAAGTATAACTCGATATGAGTTGTCCCCCTTTCATTCTCGCGATGCCTCTTAATCGTGTTTTCAAATTGATTTCGTGCAAAAACAATTGTGTTTTTCCAATTTTTGGCGCTGTTAGAACCACCTCAAGGTAATTTTACGTAGTCCTGTTAAGTTTGTTGAAATCGGTTGAAAAATGTAGGAAATCCGATCCAATATATAAACACACACACACACACACACACACACACACACACACACACACACAACCTGGGTTTTATAATAAGTATAATATAACTAAGTACTGTTTATATAAGCCGTGATATCACGGGGTAGGATATATTAAACAAATGAATCATCATTTTCATTCCCTTCAATCTTTGTCTATAGTGACGCATCGGCGTCAAAGTATAGGACGTAAGTGGCTCTCTGTATTTTCTGTGTGCATTACTGGGATGAGGAATTATCATTATACGCACACCAGGTTAGACCAGTGGCCCGAGTAGAAACACTCGGGTTCCCCACGTTAAAACCGACCTTGTGTCACATCCTGACTCGGTGGGGCGTCAAGTAAATATTTATACGCACAAAAAACTAATGTCCTTGTAATGGGATTGATTTTTGTGGTTCTTTATATATTATTTTCTTCGTTGTTATTATTTGTTGACTATAATGGTTAATGACAGAAATAAAAATGCATAAAACGTACAACGATAACAACAATAAATATTTGAGACACGTACTCACATAAATAGCAAAGACTTCTATTTTCTTTCTGTGATGTGATTTACAGAATATTTTTAGGGTATGTGTAAAAATATTTTCAGTGTGTTTTTTGTTTAAAAGTCAGTGCTTACTTGGTATGGTTCCGGGAATTTTGTTTGTGAGAATGGCGTTTGAAATCGTCTGTTTTCGATCTTTATGGAGTGCTGGCAAAAACGCGAGTTTAAGTACTACTACTACTACTTGTCTACTCTATTACTAAGGGTACCCTAGTCTACACTACTGACTCTCCTGTGGTGGAAGGGTCGTTTTTATAATGATGAGGGTTAGGATGATAAAATATCATTCTTTTCTATCATCACTGATGACAAAGTTATTTTTAGAATGATGAAATATCATCATTTTGGATCATAACATCCTCATCTTTGTTGTAATCACAACGTTGTCAAACGTTGTATCTTCTAAGCCAGCGTTTTTCAAACTTTTTTTTTTTTTTTACAGCGACAGCAAGAAACACATTTTGCATTGCGGCCCATTTTATTTTTATTTTTTTAATTGATATCACCCCAAGCAAGGCAGTACAGACACTAGCACGCAAGGGGTTACAGGGTGTGGGGGAATTCGGGACAGAAACATTAGTAATGAGGAGAAATAAAAGATCAGTCAGAAAGACAGTAGATAGCGATTGGCATTGCATTTAAATTTTTGCAGATTAAAGTTGATTGTAAAGCATGTGACCAGGAGGGA
The DNA here is from genome assembly GCA_903632075.3 of Acanthosepion pharaonis. NCBI lineage: Eukaryota > Metazoa > Mollusca > Cephalopoda > Sepiida > Sepiidae > Acanthosepion > Acanthosepion pharaonis. The sequence goes on from CAHIKZ030001557.1 coordinate 170,316, forward strand.
GTCCCACAAGTGAGAAGTGCGACATAAGAAACTGTTAGCATAGAATTTATGGCTAAATCTAGTGAGCTCAACTTTAAATGATGAAATCTCGCCACCAGGCTAGTATTGCGCTTAAATTCATAAAGTTTCGGTACCATAGCAAAGCGCTCATCCGAACACTTACCACGAAATTATTCATAAAAAAGGTACAGAAAGGCAGCCTTATGGTGGTGTGCAAGTGACTGTATGGTAGACTTATAGATATGCAAGATAGATTCCGGAGAGAAAAAAATGTCTCGCCCGACACAGTGAACCGATTTTCTTAGCAGCTGATATGGCGATGGATTCAATGTAGTCTTTCTTTCCACCTCATGTCAGCTGAGAATGTTAGCCAGAGAAGGATGAAATGAGTCACTTTCTTGGAGGATAGCATCAGCCATGCTGATGGAAGGCAAAGAGGGATCTCTCTTATGATTAATGGAGAGCAGTTTACGTGTAATAAATCAAAGACAAACTCTGTTCACTAGGTTCATTTATTCGGCATCAACAATTTATATGTATGTCTCTTATGATCTGCATATATTGGAATTGCATGTATCTATCTGAATTATCTATTTGTATGAATATAAAATTATTACTTTTAAAAAACTAGCCCGTTCTTGAATTTTGCCGAAACAACAGCCAACTCACCGAAAATTCTGACACTTCAAATGAACACAACACAATCATGAAATAATATACCAGTACTCGACTTTAAGACTGAGTCGGAAAATTCACTTTCAGGCCTGACCTCAGATGCAACTGAAGTCAATAATCTTAACGACATTCACCGGCCACGAAGACAGACTTACTGCACATCTTCGTAACCAAGTTTTGGCGCGAGATCTCTTTGTGAGAGAGAACAGACGACACTCAGTCCGCAACGAGTTTTGACGAACAAGATACATAAACTCAATGAGAACGGACTATATATATATATATATATATATATATATATATATATATATATATATATATATAGGGTGTCCATGTATTTCGTCTGCACTTTAAAAAATTTATAACTTTATTTGTATTATAAATTTTTAAAGTGCACACCAACTTTATGGACACTATATATATATATATATATATATATATATATATATATATATATATATATATATATATATATATATATATATATATATATATATATATATATATATATATATATATATATATATCTATATATAAACCCTCAACTGACCCCACATTCAACGGACTTCGGATGCAACGAAGAAAATGTGCAGGTAAATTTTTAAAAAATCTGCAGAAAAAAAACAAAAAACTTCTGACTCGTCAGCGATGTATTTCAAAAATTGCGGGCTTAGTGAAACGAGCCGTATTAGTTCTCAAAGTGACCGCTTGGCGGCGGTGGCGGCATTTCAATTGTGAACAAAGACGGGTGTACAGTATATAAGGTACGACACATTAGCACATGCGTGAGAAAGTAGCTGTGAGAAATCTATTATTTTGGTTATTTTGATTAATATATTAATTGTTCTGGCATCGAAGCAGAAGGAAAGTGTAACAAAGGAAGCGTACTAACCTAAATATCAGAGGAACTTCATAACTTTTCTCAGAATAATAAACCAATCTGTGTCTCCGGTATATGATCACTCCATTTTCCACTATATATACAAAACAAATAAACTTTTACAAGTTGTAGTGTACATTTTAATATTTATAATAAATGTTATGTTATTGTATTTTTAACTGTATATATTAATATTATTCCTTTTCAGAGAGAGTGCTATCGATGCTATACATTGTAAGTGTGTCATGCTGTATTTTTTATTACTGTATATGCAGTATATACACAATATATTTTCAATGAAAATTTCTCGGACATTCAGGCCGGTAAATGATGTTTAATACCGTTTATTATAAACAGAGCATTTACTTAAATACTTGTATCTATAAAAAGAATGTATAAACATAAAAATGTCTTAAAATAATTGTCGGACTTTGTCCATTTCATAATGTGTGACGTCATTTGTCTACATTTGGATACGCTTTGAGCAGATATGAATGTACGTGAGAGATTCATGGATGATTGAAATTTAAAAGCAGTAAAATCGACCTTGCCAATCGAACGATTCTCCGTGGATCGATCGGTTAAGGCATGTCAGGCTAAATGACGGTTCCGTATAAGATACAGGTTCAATTCCTGTCGGAGGACGAATATTTTCTATGAAAATTTCTCGGACATTAGACCGGTAAATGTTGTTTAATACTGTTTATTATAAACAGAGCATTTACTTAAATATTTGTATCTATAAAAAGAATGTATAAACATAAAAACAGTATACTATATATATTATATACTGTATATATATATTTATATACTGCATACATATACTGTATATAAATATATATATATATATATATATACGTGTGTGTGTATACTGTATATATATATATATATATATATATATGATTATATATACAGTATGCTGTATATATATATATATATATATATATATATATATATATATATACAGTACAGTACATATTTATTTGTCCCATATATATATGTTTATAGCATTTACATTATGATCATAACTACTGGTAGTTACTACTACATTACTCAAAAGTAATCCCTTCTCATCTACGGACAATCGGATTGAACGGATCCCTATTAGTCCGTTGATGAGAGGTTTGTATATATCTATATATATAATTAAAAAATATAATGTGAACTTACCTCGGTGAAAAACTAGCAATGATTTCTGAGTGCTGTGCAGCATTTAGAGGTGCTTAGATTCTGCACTTTGCTCTCACTTGTGTATTTTTTCTTTCTTTCGTTTTTTTCGCGACCCATTTTATTTATCTAGTGACCCACGTAAGGGTCGGGACCCACAGTTTGAAAAAAGCTGCTAGCTTTCTTCGATTATTTGTCGATCCCGTTAACCTTCAGCGAATCTCGAACCGAACATTTTTTTAATCTTCGTGTGTTGATTGTTCTCGTTCAGTCACGTTACCGGGATCGACTGACAACTGAAGAAAGCCATAGGGCACAATGGCCGAAACGTTTTGATTAACAACATCAAAGATAGGGAAGTTAGATCAAATGTAAATAAATGTAAACAGTAGATGTCAATGAACCCATATGAAATATAATATGAATTTAAAAGAAAAACAAAAAGATAATTAAGTCATTCCTTTACGCATTTCTGTGATCGTTTCAATTAAAATCTAATAGGCTTTATTTTTAATCATTTCTTTACAAGTAAGGCGATAGAACCACTAAGACGCGAGAAGTTTTTGTGTGTTAGAGAATATAAGAAAAACATATTAAGTGGAGAGAACAATAAAAGAAAAGGAATTAAGAAGAAAGAAGATAAAGACTGACACTGCATTTAAATTGATCGAAATTGACTAGAAAGCAAGAAGTCGGAAGAGAGTTTCCCAGGAGAGAGAAGAAAATTACATCTCGCCATTTCAGCTGTAAAAGGAGGAGACCTTACCGCCAATCTATCATTGAACTTAAATTCGTAGGTCTAGGTAATAAAGAAGAAAGCTCATCAAAACAATTACCGTGAATATATTTATAGAAACGGCACAGGGCAACTACGTCATGGGAGCGGGAAAATGACTGAAACCAAGTGGCCAGGACAGGACCAATAACATTGCGCATTCTTCTTTGGATTTTATCTAGAATCTCTAAATACAATGCAGAATCACCAAACCAAATGTGGTAGTAATATTCAAGGAATGGTAGACTTATAAATGATAGATTTTTGGATTAATAACTAGACTTACAAATGATAGATTTTGGATTAAGTATTAATAACTAGACTTTTAAATGATAGATTTTGGATTAAATATTAATAACTAGACTTACAAATGATAGATTTTGGATTAGGTATTAATAACTAGACTTACAAATGATAGATTTTGGATTAAGTATTAATAACTAGACTTATGTTGCAGCGGGCCGAGAGGTGTGAGTGCCAATCGACCGTACAACTAAAATAGGGGACACAAAGGCAAGGAGATGGCAATAGCAAAGAAGGATGACAAACGCAGATGGTCCGTTGTAGACGATGGAAATCGTGTCTTTATTAGCGAACGGTGGATGGTAAGAAGACAGAGGTCGTTTGTTCGGGAACGGTGTGGTCCAAACTAGACTTTGCCATGGGTCGCAACCCAGCCCGAAGGCCGGGCTGCTTCCCCGGGCCGGCTAAAAACCGCTGCGAAGTCTCGGGGATCTAGATATGACGGTTCATACAAGAGAAAGCGGTGACGCTAAACAAGTAAATGAATATAATTAATTCCGGGCCGTATTAATTATAGTCGAAAGTGTGTTCGGTGTTTGTTGACTGTATTTAAATTAATTTCGGTTCTAAATTAAAGGTCTTTTATTTTTGTTTAGTGGCGAAAATTGAGTTTTGTGTGTTTCTGACAGTTTGAAAGGATGTCGTTGCTATTTTTGGCACACAAGGGCCGTGACCTTTCTCTACTGGACGGCATATCCGGGGTTGTTTAAGAAAAGGTGGGAGTGGTGTTTGGGCACACTGCGACAAGGCCCTCTCCCAGGATAATTGATCATTATCAATTAGAAGAAAATATATGTCTTGTACTTCTTAGGGAAGGTGACTTTCCTTCCAAGACGGGTCTGCCTAGGTGATTCTGGGATTGGCTCTGACCTCGGTTGTGATGGTTGCGATTGCGTGGTTGTTGAGGCAGGTGAGGGTTCTGGGTGTGTTGAGACGGGTTCTGCCTCCCGTGGAGATTTTTCCAGAAAAGCTGGTTTGACTCTGTCGATGGAGATGGTGTCCGTCCGGCTTCCTCGATCAATGGTGAGATGCTTCTCAGAGCGTTTTAAGACTTTGAATGGACCCTGGTATGTTGGTGTTAGTGGTTTCTTTACCGCGTCATTTCGGACAAAAATGAACTCGAAGTCCTGAAGCTGTCGTGGAACGTGGATAGTCGGTGATGATTGCCTGGGTGGTGTATACTTCAGTTGGGCCATTTTATGGCGAAGTTCTTGAGTGAAAGGACTTGCAGTGGTTAGGTTGGGTATGGTGTCGTCGAAATATTGGCCGGGTAAAGAGAGTGCTGTACCGAAGACTATTTCGGCTGGAGTGCATTCTAAGTCTTCTTTGAGTGTGTTGCGGATTGACAAAAGGATTAGGGGTAGCTCGTCTACCCAGTTGCTGGTGGGATGTTTTGTAGTTAGAGAGGCCTTTAGTGTTCGGTGGAACCTTTCCACAAGGCCGTTGGCACAGGGATGGTAGGCGGTGGTCTTGATGTGTTTGACGCCGAGCAGTTGAGTGAATTCCTGAAAGAGTGAGAACTGCGCGCCGCGGTCTGTGGTGATGATGCTGGGTACGCCAAAAATTGCGATCCACTCCTGAAGAATGGTCTTTGCTACCGTGTTAGCCGAGGTATCTCTGATGGGTACTGCTACTGGCCACCTGGAGAAACGGTCAACCACTGTGAGGAGGTACTGATAATTCTGGCACATTGGGAGGGGTCCCACTATGTCGATGTGGATGTGGTGAAGCGTGCGTCAAGGTTGCTGAATGTGCCTGGCGGGGATTTTGTGTGCCGGTGTACCTTGCATTTCTGGCACTTAAGGCACGTTGATACCCAATTACGGATGTCAGTATTCATGTTGGGCCACGCAAAACGATCGGCAATGAGTTTGACCGTAGCGCGCTTGCTGGGATGTGACAATCCATGGAGATGGTTGAAAATTTGCCTTCTGAGTGCCGGAGGTATGTAGGGTCTGGGGGTGATCCAGTTTTGTATCGCAGTACAATATTTTGTTGCTGAAGGGTGCCGGAAATTCTTTCAGTTGCAGGGATTCGTTGGCTAGGACTTCAGGGAGGGTCGCGTCGGACTCCTGGGCCTCTGCTATCAGGTCCTGGCTGAGTGGGCTGTCTTGCACTGTGTTGACATCAAATCTGGAAAAGGGCATCGGCGACAGAGTTGTCTTTTCCTTTGACATAACGAATATCAGACGTGAACTGTGAGATATAGTCGAGATGTCTGATCTCGCGAGCCGTATATTTGTCCGAGTTGTTCGACAGGTAAGTTGTCAAGGGTTTATGGTCGGTCAAAACGGTGAAATTCCGGCCTTCCAGTAGATGTCGGAAGTGTTTGATGGCGAGGTATATCGCCAAAAGTTTTTTTGAGAAGGTGCTGTATCTGGACTGGGCTGGTGATAATTTAGCCGAGAAGAATGCGATGGGTTTGCGTTGGTTGTCAACCTCCTGTTCTACCACAGCTCCAACTCCAGTGTCTGAGGCATCTGTTGTTAGATATATCTGAGTCCGGGTGTCTTCGTTAAGATGTGCTAACTTCGTAAAGTTAGCTAAAAAGTTTTTTGCTGCTTGGAATGATTTTTTCCTGGTCGCCCTCCAGGGTGATGGCTTTGTTTTTTCTCTGGAGAAGATTTGTCAGGGGGTGAGGAGTTTTGAGCATCCGGGGATAAACCTGCGGTAAAAAATTTACCATCCCCAAGAAGCGTCGCAGTTGCTTTATCGATGTGGGCATCGGGAAATCCTGTATGGCTTTTTATCTTATCGGGAAGTGGGTGATTCCCTGAGCGTCTGTGTGGTGTCCGAGGAAGTCTATGTGTTGTGCACCGAATTCGCACTTGTCTGGGTTGATTCGGAGGCCGTAATGTGTTAGACGGCGGAACACTTCCTCCAGGTGTTGTTTGTGGAGATCAGCGTCTCTGCTAGCCACTAGGATGTCATCAATGTATGCGTAGACGTATGGTAGTCCACGCAGAACTTCGTCCATCAGCCTCTGGAACGTCTGGGCTGCGTTGCGCAGTCCGAAGGGCATTTTTAGGAATTCAAACAGTCCAAAAGGGGTTGTGACTGCTGTCTTTGGGATGTCCTCCGGAGCAACTGGAACTTGGTAGTAGGCTTTGGTCAGGTCAATTTTTGAGAAAATGCGGGTCCCCCTGTAAACCTGAGGCAAAGTCGTGGATATGCGGAACAGGATACCGGTCGGGCACTGTGGACGCATTGAGTTTCCGTTAATCCACGCAGATCCTGAAATCCCCGTCGGATTTGGGTACCAGATGCAGTGGTGAGGCATATGGGCTGTCTGAGGGTCGGATGATATTGTCGGCCAGCAACTCCTCAAACGCTTTCTTGGCATATGCTAGTTTGTGTGGAGGGCGTCGTCGTGGCCGTGAATATGCTGGTTGTCTGGTGGTCTTTATATGGTGTTGGGTCTGATGGTCGCCTGCATCAGTTGGTTTGATGGATTGCGTGAGGTGCTTGTACCGGCGCAGGATTTCTACGTAGTGGGGGTCGTGCTGTGTTGCCACGCTGATCCTAGTTGTGTTGAAGCTCGATGGGATCCCTGTGATCTTGATGGTTGTCATGTTGTCGGACAGGGTCCTTGTCTTCATATGGACAGCCAGGTTGTAATGTGCCAAGAAGTCGGCACCGAGCAAGGGTATCCTGACTTCAGCTACGGTGAATGACCACTTGAAATCGTGCCTGAGGTTGATGTTCAAGGTAAGTTCCTTGTTCCCATAGGTTTCTATGGGGGAGCCGATTCAAGTTGGAATGGGGTGGGTTTCAAGGCGGATCTGCTGGTGGGTGGTATTACGCTGATGGCTGCGCCAGTGTCAAATAGGAATTTGAGGCCATTGTTACGGTCCCACACGTAGAAGAGACGACTGTGTGAGCGAGTACCGACAGGGATCGTCGTCGCTGCCTGTCGGTCTATTCGTTCCTGGGCCTTATTGCGTCTGCAGGGAGGGTGGCACTTGCGGGCTCGGTCACCGAAGGTTTGGTGGTACCAACATTCGTCCACACTGTTTCTCCGTCCTGGACTTGAGCTGCGGGTACGGCTTCGATTTCGCGTGCGTGGTGCTGGGCTTCGCTGCCTCCGGCATAGGGAGAGTTTCAGGTCTCTCAACTGTGCGCGTAGCTGGGTCATCTCCTCTTCGAGGCGTTGTGTGTGGTTTCCGTGGCTCTCAACCTGGTGAACTTTTTGGTGAGCTTGGGAATATATTTTGTCGGCTGAGTCGGCCACAACGTCAAGGGGCGTCTCTACTGGTACCAGGGCTAGAACTTGTGTTATATTCGGTGGTAACCGATCCATCCATAGCCCTCGGAGGATGGGTTCTGCCATGGTGTTGTTCCCGAGGCGGCTCTTCATCAGGCGGAGGAGCTGGGATGGTGTCCTATCGCCGAGAGACACATTAGAGAATAAGTCTCTGATGAGGTCTTCGTCCGAACGTCCAGTTCGTTTCAGGATGGCTTCTTTGAGGCATGTGTATGGGAGTTGGTCCGGAGTATTGAGAAGGATGTCTTCCACTTCTTCAACGATTGATGCTGGTAAGGCTTGTACCACGGAAGCGTACTTAGTGTCCTGTCGTGTGACCTTTCGGGCTGAAAATATCGCCTCAAGTTGAATAAACCAACTCCTGGTGTTGATCGAGTTGTATGGCGGTAGTTGTATCAGGGCGGCTGATGTGTTGATTTCTGTTTCGGTGTGTTCCACCAGCTTCTCCGCTAGCCGTTTGCCTGTGTCCATAAATCACGTCGGGGTCACCACTTGTTGCAGCGGGCCGAGAGGTGTGAGTGCCAATCGACCGTACAACTAAAACAGGGGACACAAAGGCAAGGAAATGGCAATAGCAAAGAAGGATGACAAACGCAGATGGTCCGTTGTAGATGATGGGAATCGTGTCTTTATTAGCGAACGGTGGATGGTAAGAAGACAGAGGTCGTTTGTTCGGGAACGGTGTCCGGACGTTAACGGGCGCTGGATCAGATCGTCAGCGGGTGCTGGAATAGGTATCGGGACGTCAGTAGAGCGCCGCGGGGTGAGCTGGAGGCCGCTGGAAGCTGTTGGGGTGAGCTGGATGCTGCAGGAGTGCTGGGAGCTGCAGGAGTGAGCTGGAAGTTGCAGGAGAGAGCTGGAAGCTGCAGGAGTGAGCTGGCGTCACAGAGGGAAGGCAGTAGCGAAGAGTGAAGTGAGTGGCCGGCTAAAAGACCGCTGCGAAGTCTCGGGGATCTAGATATGACGGTTCCTACAAGAGAAAGCGGTGACGCTAAACAAGTAAATGAATATAATTAATTCCGGGCCGTATTAATTATTGTCGAAAGTGTGTTCGGTGTTTGTTAACTGTATTTAAATTAATTTCGGTTCGAAATTAAAGGTCTTTTATTTTTGTTTAGTGGCGAAAATTGAGTTTTGTGTGTTTCTGACAGTTTGAAAGGATGTCGTTGCTATTTTTGGCACACAAGTGCCGTGACCTTTCTCTACCGGACGGCATATCCGGGGTTGTTTAAGAAAAGGTGGGAGTGGTGTTTGGACACACTGCGACACTTACAAATGATAGATTCTGGACTAAGTATTGGTAAGTAGACTTATAAATGATAGATTTTGGATTAAGTATTAATAACTAGACTTACAAATGATAGATTTTGGATTAAGTATTGGTAAGTAGACTTATAAATGATAGATTTTGGATTGAGTATTAATAACTAGACTTTTAAATGATAGATTTTGGATTAAGTATTAATAAGTAAACTTATAAATGACATTCTAGCTAGAAACACGAAATGTTAGTAGCCTCCCCACTTGGTGCTTATTCATCAGAACATCATCACATCTATTCCAGTCTTCCATTTTCTTTTGCCATTTATAGCCTAATCATATCATTGACACATCGTACGACCAATTCCACTATCAAGTAAAACCTTAATTCACTTCTTTTTTCCATATATACTAATGTGTATCTGGTTCACTGCATGAACAAACTATTGTCACATTCAAGTTTTGTAAATATGTAGATTTCTGGAAAATGAAATAAAATAATGATAAAGAATAAAAGATAAATAAATATATTTTCCCATGATGCTAGCAATAAAGGGACCAGAAAGGGGTTTTGTCGTCTGAACAATTTTATGACCTCACTTCTGAAGAGGATAGAACTGCATTCTCTTTCCGCTTCTCAACGCATAGTGTTCAGGCGTGTTTTTCAGAACATGATTAAGTAAATACAACATTTACTTTGGTTGTTCCAACTCAGCGTAAAGCTGACTTGAGTTCGACCATTATAGCGATTCTTATCATTACTTACCCTATCTTACTTCTGAATCAGAAAAAGAAAACGGACGGACCCAACAGACATTGAGAACTTCGTTTTCCCACAGTTTCTATCAGAAAAAGAATGAACGGTCTGTATTAGAAACCCCAGATTTGTTGCTTTTTCAGTGTTTATATATGAACACACAAAACCCTACTACACGCCAACACGCAACCTTAAATCCAGGTCCGGCGCTAGGGTCCCGAGCATCTCAGAAACTTTGATACGAGGGCCCCTTCTCTACTACATGTCGATTTCAAAATTTCCCAACCTGGGGGCCACAATTCCTCGAAGGATCATTGGGGTGAGGGAGGGCAGCGAATATTTTTTTTTATTTAAAAAAATCCGAGAAAATGTTATTCTTTTTGTAATAATTACCAATATTTTCATGACTAAATTTTGCTTGAAAAAATTTTTGAGTCGCAAATTTTTACATTTCCATAAAGATTAATCGCCGATGCATCTCCGCTGAAAAAAAAAAGAAGTTTTACCAAGATTCCAACACAACACAAACGGGATTTTTTTTTTTAAATTTGTTTTAAAAACAGTATTTCTTTTTTACGGGAAATTTTTCGTGCATTGAAATGTTTAAACATTTTTGTTTTGTAAGCGATCATTTTCTTGTTTTTATCTTTCTACAAATGTAAAAAAAAAAGGGACTAGAAATTTTATTTTAATTTCTAGCTGTGAATTTCTGGTTAGTATTACTATTATTAAAAAAAAGCAGAGATCCTCATTGGATTTTACTGAGATATACCCTCTTAATTGATTTAAAAGAACTGTTTAGAAAGAAAATTACAATTTAAAACAATAAGCGTTACTGAAATTAGCACTACAACATTCCCCCCCCCCATCACCACCGCCACCACCACCACCGCCACCATCACCTTAGTAGGCATGGGACCGTCACGCGGTTCGGGGTATTAATCATCGACCCTGTCGATTGTTATAGTTGATTATTAACAATATAACAGGTAAAAAAAGTACAAAAAGCAAAAAAAAGAAAAAAGAAAAAGAAAAACGCTGCTGAACCTAGCCCCTTTTGAGGGTCCAACCTCTTCGGGGATTCCTCTGTAGTACGCACCGCACCGGCCGTGCTGATACACGATATATATTATTAGTTGATGTAACGTCAGTCTAAAAATAAGTTTAAAAAAATGGCGGATGGCCATTTAAACAGGGCTGAAAGAAAAAAGTGACAGAAGACAAAACGACCCCTCCTTCGGTTGGAAGTTTTGGGGGTAAGACGCACCGGTCCTGCTTAAACCCTATAAGATAAAGTGTTTCTTTCAAATGTATTTACTAGTCCTCTGTTTGCCATATCACGGGTAGGGTAAGGCTTATATTGAGATGGTAAGGGTAATTTATCTTCATTGGTCATTTCAATAATTAGAGAGAAATTAATTAGCATGGTTTTCATACGTGTTTTTTTCTTTATGTTTCGACAAAAAGTGCAAACATTTTTTTCTACCAGCACGTAATCACAATACAACAAAATTCGATAAAACAAGCAAGTTGTTACGTAAAGAGAAAAATGATAATCGTAGAATTAAAAAAATTAAATTTCCGCTTATTTTTATCTTATGATAATTATCTTATAATAATTTTCTTATATATTATCTTATGATAATTATCTTATATATTATCTTATGATAAGTAGCTTATGATAATTATCTTATATATTATCTTATGATTAGTATCTTATGATAATTATCTTATATATTATCTTATGATAAGTATCTTATGATAATTATCTTATATATTATCTTATGATAATTATCTTATATATTATCTTATGATTAGTATTTTATGATAATTATCTTATATATTATCTTACGATAAGTATCGTATAATAATTATCTTATATATAATTTTATGATAATTATCTTATATGTTATCTTATAAGGATCTTATGATAATTATCTTATATATTATCTTATGATAAGTATCTTATGATAATTATCTTATATATTATCTTATGATTAGTATCTTATGATAATTATCTTATATATTATCTTATGATAAGTATCTTATGATAATTATCTTATATATTATCTTATGATAATTATCTTATATATTATCTTATGATAAGTATCTTATGATAATTATCTTATATATTATCTTATGATTAGTATCTTATGATAATTATCTTATATATTATCTTACGATAAGTATCGTATAATAATTATCTTATATATAATTTTATGATAATTATCTTATATTTTATCTTATGATAAGGATCTTATGATAATTATCTTATATATTATCTTATGATAAATATCTTATGATAATTAGCTTATATATTATCTTATGATAAGTATCTTATATATTATCTTATGATTAGTATCGTATGATAATTATCTTCTATATTATCTTATGATAAGGATCTTATGATAATTATCTTATATATTATCTCATGATAAGTATCTTATGATAATTATCTTATATACTATCTTATGATAACTATCTTATGATAATTATCTTATATATTATCTTATGATAATTATCTTATATATTATCTTATGATTAGTATCTTATGATAATTATATATTATTTTATGATAATTATCTTATAAACTCTTGCATGGATCATCACTCCATTTTATGAAGTGATGATCCAGGCCTTTTCCTGCTCTAAAAATAAAATACAAAATTCAAAGTTGCAAAATTTGAAGGATGGCCGTCTGAGTATTTCGTTTCATCCATATTATGAACTGATTTAAATAACCTGTGCCATGAACACTGAGCAGTCTTTTATTTGGCACTTTTATACATAACCGTCCAGAGAGACATTGTATTTACTCCCTCTCCCCACTGAGACGAGATGTGACACAAGGTCATTTTTTAAGGTGGGGGGGGGCCTTACGCGAACACCTGGGCAAGGAATAAAAATTGCCCGCAGACCGCCCAGAGAGGCACTGAACTTTGTCTAATTCATAAATGTATTTACATGATTCACATTTTAATCCCCGTCGGATAAGTGATTTGTTCTTCATCCAGTCAATTATTAGGTAAGCTATCCTCCCCGAACGTAGATCTATCCATCTTGAGGGTTCCTGAATATCTGGATTAATAAATTAAAACCAGTATATGAAAACAGATATTGAATCTTAAAGTTACTTGTACCAAAATGTTCATGTCTAGAACAACGAACCCGATTATTCTCATGTAAAGAATGACGAATCCAATTATCTTCTTGTAAAGAATAGCGAACACTACCGTGATAGTCACGCAACTACAAAAGTACAATGTGGATAAAACTAAGTGTTTTCGTTTGCTTTTAACACGCATTTCCATTAATAATGAGGTCAAGTTGGCTGTTGAAGAAAAAAAGATCAACTCCATTTTTTATGTTCAAATATAAAGGTTACAGTGACGTCAAGGTCCTTATTGTGAAATACACAACGAAATATTTTCTACGCTAAATTATTTGTTTCTTTGTGATCAAAGTAAACTTAAATAATAAAAAGGCATAAAATAAGACTGTAAAAGAGAGAAGTGAAATACAAAGACCAAAAACTAAAAGGATTTATTTTCATTGGTTATTCTTTCTATGTAGAAGTTTAGTTCAATCAAGCAAAAAATAATTGTGAATTAAAAAGAAAAAAAAACTCACCTGCTTAATGAAATTTAGAAGTTGTAAAGCAAAAATGAATAAATAAATAAATAAATAAATAAATAAATAAATAAGATAAAATAAAGTTATTTTATTGGATTAAAAAAGCACAATTCTGGAACAGCCATATTAAAAAAACAAACAAAAAACATTGCACACGGCTGCTTTTTCTTATTTTAAACTTTTAAACAAATCTCTTTATTGAAATATCTCCCTTTTTTTATTTCAAACATTTTCCGATCATTTCATTTTATCATAGAAATAAGCGGGAGTTCATTTCTTAATTCTACGATTATCACTGTTCTTTTTACGTATCAAGATACTTATCATAAGATAACATATAATTGTCGTAAGATAATATATAAGATAATTGTCATAAGATACATAACATAAGATAATTATCATAAGATAATATATAAGATAATTGTCATAAGATACTTATCATAAGATACTTATCATAAGATAATATATAAGATACTTATCATAATGTTATGGGATCTTACCCATAATAATAATAATAATGGACTATTCCATACTCAACAAACACTGCGCCTCAGGAGTAGGCAAGAAGTCGGTCAATAGTTCAAGCCGAGTCAGTAGTTCAAGTCGAGTCAGAGGCAGTCCGAAACAGAGTCGCGTTCAGACAGTTACTGCAAGACATTGGAATAGTGATACTGGTCGAGACTACATTGTTCTCTCTACTAAACCTGATTGTTCATACAAACACTTTCTACTTCTCTGTATATATTCCTGTTTGTAATATATCTGTGTTATTCCATACCCGTGTTCGAGTTCTTCTTTATTGGTTCTACCTTGGACTATCACCGTGGTACAAGGAAGCGGACCATAACAAGTGGCGACGAAGATTCGAATTCATTCGGTGTAAGAAAAAAAAAATTCGTTCGCCACAGCATAACAAGTGTGACGGGGAAACCAACTCTCTACGCGGAGGACATACCTTTTTTTTGCTATCCGTCGCGCATAACAAGTGGCGACAAGGCAACCCTAAAAGGATAATACGAAACTAATTCTAAAGGACAGTGAAGATTACATAACTTTCGCATCCATTGTTAACAAATATTGTGACGACTTCAAATTATCGGAACTCAGCGCGGACAATCTAAAATGCTTAATTTACGTCCAAGGCCTGGTTTCAACCAAAGACGCGGAAATAAGACGCAGAATACTTACTAAATTGGAGAGTGAACAAGATCTGACACTTCCAAAACTAGCCGAAGCTGCCAGAGATGCATCAGTGTGAAGAAAGACTCAAAAGACATAGGACAAGCTGGCATAGCACACGTACGCAAAGTACGAAGGCAAACAAATTTTCCCTCCTCACAGACAAACCGAACCGATTTTCCCGCCTCAAGAACAGGTAAAACAAAATTTTCTAATTGTAATCAACATAAAAAACTACCACCCAGTCCATGCTATCGTTGTGGGTCTTGGCATTGGGTTAAAAACTGTACATATCGTTTTAAAACTTGTCTATCATGTAAAAAAAATGGCCAGGTTCTCATTGTTGGTATAGAAAAGAAAGCAAAAGCAGAATAAGAATTACCAAGCAGATGAGACTAATAATAAGAAAATATGTACAAGTTGAAATGCAAAACAGAAAAGTTAGGTTACAGCTGGATTCTGGCTCAGACTTAACTATCATAAACCTACAAACATGGAGAAAACTGAACAAGCCTATCATGTTAAAAACGGATAAAATTGCTAGATCAGTTATGGGGAGAAAGATAAAATTCGAGGGTGAAGTAATTACAAACGTAACATTTAATGGAATGACGAAAAAAAAATGTACGTCTTAAGAAATACCGAAAACCTATTCGGAACAGACTGGATGCAAAAATTCGAATTGTGGGATTTACCTATTAGTACCTACTGCCAAAATGTAAAAAGCTTATCAACTGAGGCAGACAAATTAAAAGGAAAACTAAAAACGAGTTTTCCCGAAGAATTTTCAGCAGGTCTCGGAAGATGTAAGAAAATGGCTGCTAATATCGAAATAAAGTAAAACGCTCAACCTGTTCTCAGGAAAAAAAAGAATCGTACTGTTTGCGTCAATAGAAAAAATTGACCAAGAATTAACTAGACTCGAAAATACGGGCATATTGAAAAAAGTAGAATACAGCAAATGGGCCGCACCGACGGTTTACGTCAAAAAGAAATCAGGAGAAATTCGAGTTTGTGCTGATTTTTCTACAGGTTTGAACGCAGCAATAAAGGACTACCACTATCCTCTACCCAGTCCAGAAGAAGTATTCACTAAATTAAATGACGGAAAATATTTTTCAAAAATTGATTTAAATGAGGCGTACCTGCAAATTCCAGTCGATGAAGAAAGTTCAAAACTTCTATGCATAAATACACACAAGGGATTGTACAGATATCAAAGACTACCATTTGGAATTAAGGTCGCGCCGGCTATATTCCAACAGACAATGGATACAATGCTTGCCGGACTAGACTACACAATTGCATACCTGGATGACGTATTGATTAATAGCGAAAGCTTTGAACAACACTGGCAACATGTACAAGAAGTTTTTAAGAGAATTCAAAGCTATGGATTCAAAGTAAAAGAAAATAAGTGTGATTTTTTCATGAAGGAAATTAAATACCTTGGCCATATCATAGATCAAGAAGGTAGACGACCAGACCCTGAAAGGTCTACAGCAATAAAAAAAATGCCAGTTCCTCAGAATATAACAGAATTACAAAGTTTTCTTGGATTAGTGAATTACTACCAGGAATCCATACCTCAAATGCATAAACTTTGCGCACCATTGAACGAATTGCTAAAGAAAGAAAAAGTTTGGCAGTGAACAGATCAATGCCAGGAAACATTTGAAAAAATAATCAAAACATTAACATCGGATTTATTTTTGGCACACTATGATCCTAAACTAGAAATTATTGTAGCAAGTGACGCGAGCGCCTACGGAGTCGGAGTGTGTATATTACATAAAATGCCAGATGGGACAATAAAACCTATCGCACATGCTTCTCGAACCCTACTACTAGCGGAGAAAAAATATTCACAAATAGAGAAGGAAGCTCTAGCAATCATCTTCGCAGTAACAAGATTCCATAGATACGTCTATGGTAGACATTTTACTCTGCAGACGGATCACAAACCGTTAATAAAAATTTTTGGTTCAAAAAAAGGTCTACCGGGTTACACTGCAAATAGGCTACTTAGATGGGGAACGATTCTTCTGAACTACAATTTCAGATTGGAATATTTACCAACGAGCCTGTCGAGACTTATACCAACAAAGACAGAGCCATTGGAAGATATGGTAATCGCAGACCTAAGAAATGAAGAAGACATAAGGACAGTACTATGTTGTTCAGTCAGAAACCTCCCAGTCACATTGCAAGACATAAAAATGAAGCCCAAAATGACGAATTTATTAATGAAACAAAAGCAAAAATAGCAGAAAAAATGAGAAATTTCGGACAGCTTTTCTCTATACGATAATGTGCTGCTTTACAACGAAAGGGTCATAATTCCCAAAACATTACAGAAGAGGATCCTAAAGGATTTCCACAGAGGACACCCGGGTAAAAATAGAATGAAGTCGCTAATGCGAAGCTATGTATATTGGAAGAATATGGACCAGGATATTACTCAGATGGTGGAAATGTGCAAGGGTTGTAATTTAGAAGCCAAAGCACCGCCAATCATACATAAGCCTTGGCCAGAGACTGATCGTCCATGGTCAAGAATACACGCAGATTATGCAGGACCAATTGACGGGTTCTACTATTTAATCATAGTTGATAGCTACAGTAAATGGCCGGAGGTGTTTCGGTGCAAAAATCCTACTACAGAAACGACCATAAATTTCCTCCACGAGCTATTCGCTCGGTTTGGTGTAGTGGACTGCTTAGTAACAGATAATGGAATGCAATTCACGTCAGCAGACTTCCAAGAGTTTTGCGAAATTTATCAAGTAAAACATATAAAATCCCCGCCTTACCACCCAAGATCAAATGGACAAGCGGAGAGATTCGTGGATACTCTCAAAAGAGCATTACGAAAAGCGTACGATGTGCCTACGGAGAAAGCATTACAGCAATTCCTACAGGTATATAGAATAACGCCAAATAATTCTACACCATCAACATTATCATCAGCAGAAGTCATGTTTGCTAGGAAAATCAGATCAGCGTTCGATAAATTACTACCAAGTAAAACAAAACAAGTAACACAGTCCTACGCACCAAAAAGAAAATTCCTCCCAGGAGAAAAATTTTTTTAAGGCATATAAAAATAATACCTCTTACTGGGAGCAAGGCATAATTGAGAAAAGAATTGGTAATATGATGTACATAGTTCAAGGAAAAAAATCTCACACAGAAGACACATAAACCAAATAAGGAAGAGACCGTTACAGGATGCTAACGGTTCACCTCAAGAAGAGGTATTGGACACGATTTTCGACACATTCGATATAAAAAGACCACAAACAATGCCAGAACCAAGAAAATCGCCAAGAAAAAGAAAAAAAACCCTGCTACGCAAAAGCTTCAGAATGGGGGTTTTATGGGATCTTACCCATAATAATAATAATGGACTATTCCATACTTAATAAATACTGCGCCTCAGGAGTAGGCAGGAGTCAGTATTTCAAGTCTTGACCGGCTGTTCGGTTGAACTCTCTGCCTTCGGGCGGGGAGGAGCCCGAAGGAGGCTATACGGAAGGGCGGATTCTCTTTTGGGGAGGTAAACCGAGCCTGAGGCAAAAATATGCCCATTAAACCCGTATAAACGTTATACGGGTTCAATGGGCATATTTTTGGGCCGAGCCCACGGGCTCGGAGATCCCACGAGCTCGGAGATCCCACGTTAAAAAACCGGCCTTGTGCCACATGATTCCCCAGTGAGGGGCGGGGGTGACTGAATGTAGTTCAAGTCGAGCCAAGCGTCGAGTCAGAGGCAGTCCGAAACAGAGTCGCGTTCAAACAATTACTACAAGACATTGGAATAGTGATACTGGTCGAGACTACATTGTTCTCTCTACTAAACCTGGTTGTTCATACTAACACTTCTACTTCTCTGTATATATTCCTGTTTGTAATATATCTGTGTTATTACATACCTGTGTTCGAGTTCTTCTTTATTGGTTCTACCTTGGACTATCACCGTGGTACAAGGAACCGGATCCTAACACATAATATAATATATAAGATAATTATAAGATACTAATCATAAGATAGTTATCATAATCTAATATTTAAGATAATTATCATAAAATAATATATAAGATAATTATAATAACATATAAGATAATTATCATGAGATAATATATAAGATATTTGTCATAAGATACTTAACACAGGATACTTATCATAAGATAATATATAAGATAATTATCATAAGATACTAATCATAAGATACTTATCATAATCTAATATTTAAGATAATTATCATAAGATAATATATAAGATACTTATAATAACATATAAGATAATTAAGGATAGTTTCGCTTTACGAACATTTTCATTCATTTGTGAATAAGTCCTGAAAATTTCTTTAAAATCCGACAATTATTTTATTTTTTGCAAGAATTTCCACTGTATTTATGTTCAAGACTGAACACCCGAAATAGACCATTTGTAGATGTTTGTTTATTAAGATGACCACACGATTTATATTTAACGTAAAATATCACAAAATATGAAACACAAGAAGGAACAAAAGGTTTCATAACAAATAATATTTATATTTATTTTTGTGTAAATGATGTACATACATAGAGTTTACTATTATGTTGGTGTTATGTCACTTAGATTGAATTAATTTTTTTATCTGAGCTCACAAAAGACGAATGAATTTATAAAGCTGAAAAATGCTGAATAAACTGTAGCTTTAGAAAAAAGTATTTCAAAGAGAAAAGTTCTTGTTGCTTGTTTGGAAATGTTCTGCATGTTTATAATGTAGTCTGCTACATCTTGTAGCGAGAAGAGAGAGAGAGAGCAAGCTCGTGTCTGCTATTTATAATTAATGTAATCACGTGACAGGATCACAGAAAGTTAGCAGGAAAACTTGACTTGGTTACACGCTGGAAAAATATTTGTACGTGGGTGGATTGCAACGCCCACTTGTGTGTTTATTGACCAATTAGAAGGTGATATTTCCTGAAAATCTGTATGAAGCTGAATAAAAATTCAACATTGAAAGAAAGTAATATCAGGATGCTAAATATATATATATATATATATATATATATATATATATATATATAGAGGTGTCCATAAAGTTCGTGTGCACTTAAAAATTATTGGAAAATCAGATGGAGAATAGATTCTACCAGACCATCATTACATAACATTACCATATCGTAGATCTGGTAACACTTATCCATGTATGTAAATAGGCAAGGCCCAGAATCTATGTTTAAGAGAAAACATTTTATATACATGTTTACAAAACTTATTACAGTAGCTTGTTCAGGCAGTGAAGCAGATATACATATTTAGAGACAAATAAGAAACATTCATTATGAGATCATAATGAATGTTTCTTATTTGTCTTATTTGTAAGTTGTCATGCTCGATCCAGGTGTTAATAACTTTACCTTGGCCATATCAGACGAGAGAAAACTATAAATCAGTGGTTCCAAAATCTTTTTTTCTCTGGGCCGCATTTTCGGAATGAATATTTGCTTGTGCCTTAGCAAAGGGAAGTCCCAATGAAAAGGAGCAAGCAGCCCCACGACAAAGAAGGTCCAGAGAGTGTGTTAAAGGGGGATAACCACGGATTCGAAATCGGACATTGTCATTGATAACTCTCTCCTCCAATTTGCGGACTCTAATTACTATATTCTTAATACTTGATATAATGCAAAAATATCACAGTGATAAAATCAATCAATAATTATTTATAACTATTTATACTGGAACTCATGCATGGAATTACAAGTAATCCATAATAATATTTTGAAATTTTAAATTGTATTTATTTTTGCCATATGAATTTTTTGGAACTGTTTCTAAATTTTTCATTGTCTTTTCAATCATTCCGCCTCACCTGCTATCCCCTTCCGCAGTCAGGAGGCGTGTCGAACCTTTTTTGGAACCACCTGCATGGTCACACTTTGAGGACTGATGGATAAAGCAGAGCGCAGAAAACATTTGAATTCCCGTATTTTCCAAGGATGTGAATGCAAATAGCCAACCCATGCCTCCACTAACGCCCGTGACGAGGCTATAAATAGCAAGGTTATGGTTGAAGCCTTTAACTTATAGAATGTGTCACATTTTGTTAAATCCTTTTAGCCCAAGCAAGACAGTAAATCCAATAAGACACAAGGGGTTACTAAATGTGAAAGAATTAGAAAACAGAAACATTATTAAGGAGCAAGTACAAGAGAAGAGTAACCAGGAAGACAGTAGATAACGATTGACATCCCATTTAAATTTTTGCAGATCAAAGTTGGCTGTTCTAGTTCCCCGTGCCATGTTTAATGGATGTCAGTTATCAGTTATTTCCTGTTATACGCCTTTATCCACTGTGCCATGTGTCCTCAAGGACACATGGTACAGTGGATAAATGGTTGGTTAGATCCAGTGACAGGACCCAAAGAGTGTGAGTTCAATACCCGGTTAAAGCAGTGGAGAACTTGCAGAGCGAAATTAACAGGAGATAACTGATAACTGACATCCATTAAACATGGCACGTGGAACTAGAACAGTCTACCCCAGTGAGCGAAATAAAGGGTTCAGTTCGACATTCAAACCACCTGAAGAAGGCCGGAGCATACAACGGCTGAAACGTTGTAATAAATATGGCGACGAAGATGAGGACAATAGTCCGAATAATGTAAATAATGTCTCTTTCTGATTATGAGCTATGAATATCTTTCTTTTTATTTCCATTTTCTTGCTGGTTGTTCATATGTTTCGTCCGTGGCATTCTCAGCAGCCTTCCGTAGAACCAAATCTCTGTTGCTTCAAGTCTCATCGTTATTTGTGAAGAAATTGTTCAGCATTCAGAGCCATGTAAAGGCTATATGATAGCATTTCAGTACTCTGTTCTTTGTCGAACGACATTTTTCTTTCTCTGACTCACAGAAATATTTAACTAAATTATTGTATATTGAACGCTTCCATTTCATTTGATTATTTGAGTGATTGATTGGTTTGTTTGTTTAACGGCATATAAACAAACACCTTATGGGTCATTTAATGCTGAAATTTAATTTTCTTCAAATTTGTGTGAGCCTGTTTTGTTGGTGGTGATATGTGTGTTTTATGTTGTAGTTTTGTTGGTTATACAGGGAAACCTCGGTTCTCGAACGTCTCACATGTCGAACAAATCGGTTTTGGAAGAGAAAATTCGAGATGAAAATGCCTTGGTTATCGAACAAAATTACGGTTCTCAAACAACATTGCCGATTCGAGCCGAACCGAACCGATCCGAGCCGAACCGAGTTAACCCGAACGGAATCAATTCTTAGTCAACCGCCATTTTGTATAGATTCGTGTGTTGTGCTGTGCTTTACTTTTCCAATATTATTGTACTGTGCCTTTTTTTTTCTCTTCATTAGTCTTCAGTCATGTCTCCAAAGGAAGTTAGCAGTGATACTGGTAAAGGGAAAAGAAAAGTTATTCCAGACAACAGGAAAAACTTTCTCCAATGAAAACCAGATTAATGATTTCGTGAACAACTTTTTCACATGAACGTCTCCAGATTTTTACTCAAAAGGTCTCGAAGAGTTGCCTGATAAGTGTATTAAGTCATTGCAAATAATGGTTAATATATAATTGAATAAAAAATGATTTAACATTGTTTTTTGAAGAATACAACTGCGCAACAAACACGGAAATTATTTATGACTTAACCTAATAAACGGTTTTCCAATAACTTGGACCGATTTTAAATGTGAATTAAGTTTAAGCGTCTAATGATTTTTTTCTTTTTCTTTCAGTTTTGACAACTTTGTCGACAATTTTAACTCTGGAAAGATTAACAATAAAACAAAATGTTAAAGTTATCGTTGCCTATTACGAAAATGGACATTCAAACAGAAATGCATTTCGCGATTATTTTGGTCAACATAATCGACCCACCAAGAGTGCAACTGGAAAACGATGTAACGTTGTTGTGGAGAGGTTCAATTCCTGCGCGCGATGACAAATAGAGGGGTCTGGATTTTCAGCCACATTTTCGTGCAGCAATGTTTTCAGCTGAAAAGGTTAAACGAGCACGCAATGGTGTTTTCACATCTGCCATCGACCCAGTTTGTTTGAATTTACGAACAATTTTTCCAGTTGCATTCTTGAAACTTTAATACGTTGTTTGATTGTTAATCTTTCCATGGTTGAAATTGCCAAAGACTTAAGTTGTTAAATCTGAAAGAAAAAAAAAAAAATCATTAGACGCTTAAACTTAAGTCACATTTAAAATCGGCCCAAGTTATTGGAACACACTTTACAAACACATGACTTCAAAAATCAGCATGGCTGATGATGACCCCCAGGAAAGTGACTTGTTGATCCTTCTCGGACTGATGTTTTTCGCTGACATGAAATGGAAAGTTGGTTCACTGTGTCATGACGATGTTTCTTTCCAGAACCTATCTTACATATTTATAAATCTACCTTCCATCAACATGGTCAATGCCGACCCCCAGGAGACTGAATAATTGTGCCTGCTCGGACTAACATTTTCCACGACATGAAATAGAAAGATTACATTGAATCAATTGCTATGTCTGCTGCTAGGAAAGTTGATTTTTTGTTTTGTTTTTTTAAATCGGTATCACCCCATGCAAGGCAGTAAAGCCACTAAGACACAAGGGATTACAGGGTGTGGATGAATTAAGAACAAAAACATTAATAATGAGCGGAAAGGGTAATCAGGAGGACAGTAGATAACGATTAACATTGCATTTAAATTTTTACCGATTAAAGTTGGCTGGAAAGCATGGAGCTGGAAGGGAGTTTCTGAAACGAGAAGTTCCCTGTGTTGTGCTAGGCAATTTTTTTTCGCCCGAACTTATCTTACATATTTATAAGTTTAACATTCATCCATGCTTTGAATATTGCTGCCACATTTGATCGGGCGCTCCTGCTATATATGTAGACATCCTTGATAAAATCAAAAGAAGAATCTGTAATGTCATTGGTCCTGACCTAGCATTTCGGCTTCAGTCAATTTTCCATCACTTCATGACAACCCCGTAGACAATCTTGCAGACAATCTTGTAGACAAAGTCGTTCCTATACAAACCTGTGGACAACCTCGTCTCGATACAAACAGGTGAACAACCTCGTTCCTATACAAATCTGTGGACAACCTCGTTCCGATACAAACTTGCGGAAAACCTCGTTTCGATACAAGCCTGTAGATAACCTCGTTCCGATACAAATCTGTAGACAACCTCGTTCTGATACAAACCTGTGGACAACCACTTTTCGATTCAAACCCATGGACAACCTCGCTTCGATTCAAAATATACACAACCTTTTTCAAGCAAGGCGATAGCACCACTATGAAAGAAAATGAGAATAATTTAGGAGAAGTGAGGAAAATAACAATAAATGAAGATTTTAGGAAGACAGAAGATGGGATTGATATTGCATTTAAATTTTAAAGATTGTAAGTGGCAAGGAAGAAAGAAATCAGCAGTTCTGCGGGTGAGAAATACAAGAAAATAAACAGTTAAAATAGAAGCGACGCTTGCATATAGTTCAATCGTAAAAAGGGTGAGATGTAGTTGCCAATGTAATAACACACTTAAATTCATGTCGTCGATGAACTAAAGAAGAATGCTTATCAGAACAGTTGTCATGAAAATATTTATAGAAAAAAGAGAGGGAAACCATGTCACGTCGGCGAGAAAGTAAATGAAGTTGGGATATCGATACAAACCTGCAGACAACCCCATCGCAATAAAAATCTGTAAAAAAAAACTCGTTCTGATGCAAACCTGTAGACAACATCATTCCAGTACAAACCTGTAGACAACCTCGTTCCAGTCAGTGGCGTAGCTAAGTGGGGGGGGGCGACCGCCCTGGGTGCCAGCACAGGAGGGTGTAACACAATGTCACCCCCAACAAAATTTTTCAACCAGGCTAAGGTGCCAAAAATAGTCTGAAAACAGTGGTGGAGACACAGGGTTTCGCAGGCGGGCATATGACCCTCCCCAGAAATAATTTATGAACCCCCCCCCAGTTTTGTCCCTCCGTCAGAAAAAATTAAATAGAACATTTTTGTCAAGAAAAATACTTTCAAACATCATTGATAATTAAATGGTACCCAGAAAATGATGCAACAAAAAAAAATTACGTCAACCATGAGCCAGTCGAGACTGTCGGATCTGGCTGTGCTGTCCATTGAAAACGAACTTACAAGACAAACAGATTTTGACGATGTCATTGACCAGTTTGCCACAATGAAAACAAGAAAACATTCATTCTAAGACCATAGTATCGAATGTCATTCTTTTGTGTATTGCCGTGTTTTGTATTTAGTTGTTCTGAAAGTGAACAGTTGCATTTTAAAAATCTTTTGATTTGAACTGATTATTTTGTGGTATTGGATTTTGTCTTGGATCATACATGTAAACAGTAACGTACCGGTCAGTAGAGTAAAGTAGAGGTAGAGCATGTATGAAAATTTAGCTACAGCTAACCATTCAGCATAGGGTGAATCAGGGTCATTGGGGTGACATTTGAGCGGACCGCACCGGGTGACGTTTACTCTAGCTACGCCACTGGTTCCAGTACAAACCTGTAGACAACCTCGTTCCGATACAAACCTGTACACAACCTCGCTCTGATACAAACCTGTAGACAACCTCGTTCTGATACAAACCTGTAGACAACCTCGTTCTGATACAAACCTGTAGACAACATCGTTCCAATACAAACCTGCAGACAATCTCTTTGCGATAAAAACCTGTAGACAACCTCGTTCCGAAACAAACCTGTATACACGAACCCTCTACAGCTTCCATTTTGAAATGAAAATAGAGTTACTCAATACCAATATGTCTTGTTTTTATTTATTTTTTTAAAAAACAAGCCTATTTCACTACTGACATAAACTTTAAAGATTGTTTTATTTTATCGATATCTTACTATTTTTGTATTTTACTGTAAACTCTTGTAACTTGTAAAACAATATTTTGACGTATTTCGATTTTCTTTTTGATTCTGGTCCCGAGAGGACAGACTTATTTTTATGTGGGTGATCAGGTCTTGGCTAGTTGGAGCGTAGAATCAAGTCCAAAAATTGTCTGAGCATGTCTCTGTCAAGAAACTCGGGGAAACGAATGTAAAACCTACAAGTAATAACTTGCAGATGACAATTTATATATGTATGTCTGACGTCGGAGAAATAGGTCACACGGCGGTGCACTGGCAGATCAAAGCAAAGTCATAAATTGCCGCTCGTCGACTAATAGTCTTGCAAGCCATTAATAGTAAGTTCTTTTTAACAATATAAATTTGGCCTCACAATGGTCACCTTCTGTTTACGCAAGTAAAAACGTATTGATATCATAAGTGTGTTTGATTTATTTTTCTGCTTACTAAGACGCAAGGTCACAATGGTAGATGAAGTCACTGTATAAAGTTGGTGAGACAGTTATATGCCAACCAATTTCCAACTGCAGACGTTTCGGCTCTCTTTTGAATTTTGTGTAGTTTATTAAATATTTGAGTTCTTCAAAAATACCGTCTTGTTAAAATAAAAAAAAACGATATCACTTTCGTTGATCGTTTTGTTTTTCACACTAAAATAAGCAGATATATTAAATTAAGAGAACGTTGAATTGAATAAAACCTTCGCCTTGGTAGTAAATAAGCATTGATTTATTAATACGACAACTTAATGCTGTTGAAACATTCGCGGCTGATAATAAAGTCACAGAAAAAAGTCATCATTTTGGCTTTGTAAAAAGTCACAATTAATTTATGGTGGCCGATAATAAAATCATCAATTTCTGTCGCGAACTTCACGCGTTTATAGGGTGCAGTAATGGATAGCGGCTCGCATTGAGGAGTCGGAGAGCCGAGTTCGAATTCCAGTCGAATCCATTACATTCACCTTGGGAAGGGTATGGATACTCTTCTTCTCCCCCCATCTATGGGTAAGTAGCGGGACAGACCGGGCTCTATAGCATTGGTTGGCAGGTGAGACCGGCTTCTATAACCGCAGAAAGAAATGGCCCATAACTGACTGACTGTTTGCAACAAAAATTCATAGTAAATCGATTCAACATCTAAAAAAAAAACGTTTCCTGACAATGTTACGGTCACATATTCGACAAAGTTTCCATCTCGCTATTTGCGAATAGCAGGACAGATCGGGTTCTATAGCCTTGGATGGCAGGACAGACCGGCTTCTATAACCGCAGAAAGAATTGGCCCATAATTGACTGACTGTTTGCAACAAAAATTCATATTAAATAGATTCAACCTCTAAAAAAACGTTTCCTCACAATGTTATGGTCACATATTCGACAAATTTCAAAGTTAGGGATTCCTAGAATCCTCTAAGACCCGACTTTGTGAAGAAACTCTTGATTTGACATTACCATTTGAATTAAAAGTTCTTTGAATTCTCATTTTATTTATGAAACTGGGATTTTGTCTATTTGTGTGATAAAAGACTTGGGTTCTGTGCTGGGTTTTTGTCTATTGTGTGCTAACCTTGTCCTGTTTCTGTTTTACCTGTGACTTTTTTTATCTGTGAATTTTTTACCTGTGACTTTTTTTATCTGTGAATTTTTTACCTGTGACTTTTTTATCTGTGAATTTTTTTACTTGTGATTTTTTTTTTACCTGTGACGTTTTTTTTAACTGTGACTTTTTTTACCTGCAACTTTTTTTTTTCCTGGATTTGAAATATTGGAGTAAAAAATGACTTATGTCTCCTTTTTAATATATTTTCTTTTTTGAAATTACTTTTATGGTTCACATATGTGACTTCGTTGTTTTTTTTTTTTTAATGATTAATGATTATGATTAAACTCATTCAACGAAAGCTAAAACTGACATTATTTGAATTTTTTATTGGGTTTTAACTTAATAGAACAACCATATGAATTGTTATTTTATTTTATTTATTTTTGTAACTTGTCAGGATTTCTGTTCGAGTCATATCGAAAAATCCTCGAACTCTACGAGTTGTACTGTTCAACAGAAATGCGTGCGTTGCTAACCATTGTTGGTGCCCAACCTACTGAGTCAGTGCACCAAGCTACACGCGTTCAGTTTGTGGAGCTTAGCGAAAATGAAAATCCACATGTTGCATTTATTTCCGTGGCCAAAAAAAGACATCACGTGGGCTGCCGCAGAACCAATGAAAATCGCCCGTGCCAACGTTTAAAACAGTGGTTCTATAACCGTTTTTGACGCCTATTAACAAATTTTTCCCTTTAAAACATTTTCCAAACTACAAATTTCTGCATTCAAACACAAATCCTTGTGCTTCTAGCCAGAAATACGTTGTTAATGGCGCAGAAAGTAAATGAATCGAAACAGGTGAATGGTGTAAAGAACGTGGCTAGCGATGCTTATCTATATAGTTAAAACACAAGTTAAAATAGAAATGTACGATTTGATTCCACTCCTATAACCAAAATTATATAATTCAACACTACAACGGATAAAAAATTAAGCTTATTGAAGAAATCCAATCTGGGATATCAGGAGTTATCTAAACAATTAGTATGTCGGACTCTGTCTATATTTCTGAGATGAGGTATTATGTGCATTATTCACATTATTCAGACAATTGACCTCATCTTTGTCGCCATATTTATTACAACGTTTCGGCCGTTGTACGCTCCGGTCTTCTTCAGGTGGTTGGAATGTCGAATTGAACCCTTTATTTCGCTCACTGGGGTAGACTGTTCTAGTTCCACGTGCCATGTTTAATGGACGTCAGTTATCTCCTCTTAATTTCCCTCTGAAAGTTCTCCACTGCCTTGAGGACAAATGACACAGTGGATAAAGGAGTTAGTTAGATCCAGTGACAGGACCCAAAGATTGTGAGTTCAATACCCGGTTAAGGCAGTAGAAAGCTTTCAGAGGGAAACAGGAGATAACTGATAACTGACATCCATTAAACATGGCACGTTGTATGGAACTAGAACAGTCTACCCCAGTGGGCGAAATAAAGGGTTAAGTTCGACATTCCAACCACCTGAAGAAGGCCGGAGCGTACAACGGCCGAAACGTTGTAATAAATATGGCGACAAAGATGAGGACAATAGTCCGAATAATGTAAATAATGTAGTATGTCGGAGTTAACTCCTCCTTAATTCCCTAATTGTTCACTAGGGGTCTCTCTCCCTACACTATAAATACTAGGCGATTTCTTGCCTCGTTCTCTTTTTGCTTTGCATTTCAGCGGACATATTTAAAAGAAGTGATCTCTCGCAGAGATTTGCGTTTTGCCCACTTGTGGGAAAACACACACATGCACGTACATTCATTAAAATACGAACTCTTTACCTTCACGCACAAACACAAATGTTGATGTCTTTGTCCATTGTAAATTTTGCTGTTTAATACATATACTTGTTGTATATATATATTGTCACGTAGCAACGATTTCATTAACCATATAGGTGTTAGGCTAAAGTAAAATCTTAAATAAAGAGAAAATTAGTTAGATATAAAAGAAAGATAAATAAATAGATAAAAACAGAAATTTAATCCGATGCTTCCGATTCGCGAGCGAATATATTCTATGATCAGCCATACCCCCCCTCTTCTCTTCACAAATTCTTTCTCTCCCTATCCTCTCTTCCACCCGCCAGCCAAGGGCCCGTGAACTTAGAAGTGACCCGACGTGAGGATGACCTGGTTCTAAGATTTCGCGTTTGACCATGAGTAAACTCCAGACACCATCAGGGTCTCATGCTGCGATTCACGTGATCGGGACGTACGGAGCATGCGTTGAACTTTTGGCCATCACACAAACACTGCGTGATTTGCGCCCTATTCTCCTGCGTACCCGGTCAAGGACGAAGGGAACCCACGTGACTGTCTGTGGGGACAGCGAAAACCAAAGAAGGATTTTTCAGTTTCCCTCTGACCAGCGGCAGTTGAACATCGCTGGGCAAAAAAAAAAATCGTCAGACCGCCCACTGAGATGAGGAAGACCACGAAGTCTATCGACCAGTGATTGAAAGGGTGCTATTGACTGATCAACCCAACCAAATGCCTGTATGAAATGCTGGGGACCCACGAACACTTGCGAAAAGAAGAAGAATCCAGGAACATTGTCGGCCGGCCAAGATACTGATTTATCATCAGAACTCTCGCTTGGCGAATCAAAAAACTTTGTGAAGATACCAGCCCGACTGCAAGATAAGTTGGTTCTTTTGGCTCGATCTATTTTCATATATGTATGTATTCGCTCGCGCCTTCTATTCTTTACTGATGTCCTCCCCTTTGTTAAATGAATGTTCTTTTTTTTCTTTCTTTGTTTCGTTATATATATATTTATAAATAAATGTTTAATTTTGAAAGCCATCGTCTTGTGTCTGTTCTTCGTTGATTCCCTTGTGTCCTTCCATTTCTGAGTGAAGACCGAGAAAAAGAAACCACGTTTTTCGTTTTTTTAGAACCGTGGTTCATCTATATGCTACAAGTTCGTAACATATAAAATTGGGGGCTCGTTCGAGAATCTTTTCTCCTGTTTTTTCACTCAGTAAGAATCGCACAACTTCAGGGTGTCGGCGAACTACAGGCCAAGATGTCGGTTATAGATAGTTTTCTCGCATCGCCCTCTATGGAAAAATTATGTAAGCTTAAGAAGGATGATATAGTTGAAATAGGGAAGGAATTAGAACTAGAGGTAACGAAGTCTATGAGAAAAAACTCAGCTAGTCAGGATAGTCTGTGAGCATATGGTAGATAACGACGTTTTCGACGTAGAAGAATTAAGTAAATTATCACTAGACACGTCGGAACTTTCGCAGGCACAACTCGAGCTCGAGAAAGTGAAAATTGAAGCCGAGGCTAAGGTCAGAGCCGAAGCTGAAAGAGCAAAGGCTGAAATAGCAAAAGCTAGAATCGAGCAAGAAACTAGATTTCGGGAGTTAGACGAAAAGCGGGAACTTCACGAAGCTAGAAGTAGTGAGTTCGACTTAGCGAAGCAAGTCCGACTCGTACCGCAGTTTAACGAGGCTGACGTCGACAAATATTTTCAGCATTTCGAAAAGGTCGCCTCAAACCTAGCATGGCCCATAGAAACGTGGCCAATTTTACTGCAGACCGCACTAAAAGGCAAAGCTCAAGAAGCGTATGCCGCGCTCTCAGTAGCAGATTGCGCTGAATATAGCATTGTGAAATCGGCCATTTTAAAGTCGTATGAGCTTGTGCCGGAGGCATACCGGCAAAAATTTAGAGCCTGCCGAAAGGGAGACAAACAGACTTATGTAGAATTCTCTAGACAAAAAGAAACCTATTTCGATAGATGGAGTTTATCGAAAAACATCGAGTCAGATCACGATAGGCTAAGGCAAATGATACTGATAGAGGAGTTCAAAGAATGTGTCCCTGATAATTTGAAAACCTACCTCGATGAAAAAAGGGTAGATACTTTATATGAGATGGCCACCCTCGCTGACGAATACGCGTTAACACATAAGCGGGGTACGTTCAATCATAACAACCCATCCGAATTTGGAAGCGGTCCACACCCAAGACGTGGATCTGGTTCTGGTCCGAATTCGAAGTTTGGTCGATCGGTTAGTTCAGGCCAACTACCCAGTCCGAGAGATACCAAATCTCAAAATCCTAGTTCTCCGTCACCGGTTTATCGGCAGACGAATAGGAGAGAGAGGAAACTCCCGATGTGCCACTACTGCAATAAAGTAGGACACCTCGTGTCGAATTGTTGGACGAAGCGGAATGCCGAGTCCAGAGCCCTAAGTCAAGAGAGACCCCAAGGGCTAATTTCTTCCGACAGCGTTACCCTAAATAGGAAACCGAATGAAGATTTGAGGGAGGAGTATAGGCCATTTGTGTCTAATGGTGCTGTATCCCCCGTTGATAACCCCACGAAGAAGAAATCCGTGAAGATCTTGCGGGACACTGGGGCCACTCAGTCCCTGATTGTGGAGAGCTTCGTGCCGTGTGGATCGGATTCGGCCACTGGCGAATTTGTTATCATACAGGGTGTTAACAGCAACTTTGTTAGCGTTCCCCTTCATCGAATCCACCTCACGTCTGGGTTAGTTTCTGGCCCTGTCGAGGTCGGAGTAGTTCTAGTTTGCCTATGAAAGGCATATCCATGCTGTTAGGAAACGAATTGGCGGGTGGTAGGGTGATACCCCACCCTAAAGTAGTTCCGAACCGGTTGCTTCGGTAGACACCGAAGATATCGAGGAAGAGAATCTCGATATATTTCCCTCGTGTGCAGTGACCAGAGCACAGGCCAGAAAGAAGGCCGATGAAAAGATAAACGAGATAATCGATAGGACAGAAGACGAAGTGATAGACCTATCGCAGACGTTTATAAATCCTGATGTGGGATTAAATTATCCTCCCGATAGTAACCCAACTGGAAATAGCGATGGTATTGTTGAGCCCGCTATGGACATTCCATTATCGAGGAGAGCACTTATAACAGAGCAGGGGAGTGATTCTGAGCTCACCCCACTCTTCCGTCACGTATTGCCCGAGGATGAGTTGGAGAAAGTTCCAACTGGATACTTTATTAAGAATGAGGTACTAATGAGGAAGTGGAGACCCCCGCACATCTCCGCCTCAGAAGACTGGTCGACAGTCCACCAAATAGTACTCCTAAACGGTACAGACCGGAGGTCATGAGGACAGCTCATGAGATCCCATTGGGGGGTCACCTTGGCGTTAACAAGACGCACGATAAGATCGTCAGATACTTTTACTGGCCGGGTATCCGAAGGGACGTGTCTGAGCATTGCCGGACTTGCCACATCTGCCAGGTTGTAGGGAAGCCGAACCAGAAAATCCCCATCGCACCCCTACATCCCATTCCTGCCTTCGAGGAGCCATTTTGTCGCATTATCGTAGACTGTGTTGGTCCGTTACCCTAAAACTAAGTTAGGGAACCAATACCTGCTAACGATCATGTGCGCCTCGACCAGGTTTCCCGAAGCGATACCCATGAGAAATCTATCCGCCAGGAAAATAGTAAAGGCCCTTGTTAGCTTTTTTTTTCACCATGGTCGGCTTACCCAGGGTGATACAGTCAGACCAGGGATCCAACTTCATGTCAGGGGTGTTTCAACAAGTTACGAGAAGTTTGGGTATAAAATCCATTAAGTCAAGCGCCTATCACCCCCAGTCCCAAGGTGCCTTGGAGAGGTTCCCTCCACCTTGAAGAGCATGATGAGAACATATTGCCTGGACCACCAACACGATTGGGACGAAGGTATCCCATTCCTAATGTTCGCCGCTCGCGAATCCGTACAGGAATCGTTGGGGTTCAGCACATTTGAATTAATATTTGGGCATTCAGTCCGCGGTCGTTTAAAGGTACTGAGGGAAGGTTTGTTGCGGGAAGACCCAGTAACAGAAAATTTGCTGGAATATGTTTCACGTTTCCGAACCCGACTAGCAGAAGCATGTGAACTGGCCCGCGAGAACCTCCGGTCGGTTCAGCATAAAATGAAAGATCGATACGACCGAGACACAGTCGAACGAAATTTCAGTGTCGGGGATAAAGTACTAGTGTTATTACCCTTGCCCGGACATCCTCTCAAAGCTCGATTCCATGGCCCGTATGAAGTGGTCAGGAAGGCCGGTGACCTCAACTACGTCGTAAGAACCCTGATCGCAGGAAGTCGACGCAGATGTGTCACATTAACATGCTTAAGCCTTACTATGAACGGGGAAAGACCGACCCTGTGTTAGTAATCAGTGGGCCTAACACTATGCGAGCCCACGGAGATCCGAGGAGAAGTTATGGAAAGGGTGACCACCCCACCAAACTTTACAACTCTGAGGTACTAGCTGACCTAAGTGCGAAGCTGTCGCATTTAGCCCTTGAGGAGAGGAAGGATTTAGCCTCCCTTATCGAGGATTTCAGGGCCTGTTCCTGACGTACCCAACCAAACCACCGTTACTTATCATGATGTGAAAGTAGGAGATGCCACCCCCATTAAACAGCATCCCTACCGAGTCAACCCACGGAAAGCCGAAATCCTACGTGGAGAAATAGCCTACATGCTAGAGAACGGCATTATCGAGCGTAGCCAAAGCAGTTGGTCCTCCCCTGCGTGCTAGTGGACAAACCTGACGGCTCAGTTCGGTTTTGCACCGACTACCGAAAGGTGAACTTCGTCACTAAGACGGACTTGTACCCCATTCCCAGGATGGACGACTGTATTGATAAAGTAGGCAAGGCTACTTATATTACGAAGCTCGATTTGTTGAAGGGTTATTGTGTGTGCCCCTAACCGAGCGCGCTAAGGAGATATCTGCTTTCGCGACTCCGGATGGCCTGTATCAATACCGCGTGATGCCTTTGGGATGAAAAATTCCCAGGCCACCTTCCAGCGAATGATGAACCATTGCCTGCGAGATCTGGCTGGTGTAGAGACGTACATCGATGACATAGTCGTGTACAATAACACCTGGGCCGAACACATGATATCTCTACGAAAAGTCTTCGATCGGTTAAAGCATGCCAATCTCACCATTAACCTTGCGAAAAGTGATTTCTGCCAGGCAGAAGTGACGTATCTCGGACACGTTGTCGGCCATGGGCGGATAACTCCGATCGAGCAAAAATACAAAGTATAGTTAAGTACCCAGCCCCGACCAATGTAAAAGGCCTGAGGAGATTTCTCGGAATGGCGGGTTACTATCGCAAGTTCTGTAAGAATTTCTCTGATATAGCCTCACCGCTTACCCAACTGTTGAGGAGGAAAGCCAAATTTGATTGGACACCCGACTGTCAGAGATCCTTTGATCAAATAAAAGCCCTATTGTGCTCAAACCCTGTCCTCAAAGCTCCTGAATTTACCCGACCGTTCAGGTTGGCTGTAGATGCAAGTGACCATGGCATTGGCGCAGTATTACTACAGACCGATGCAAATGGTATCGAACACCGGTCAGTTATTTCTCAAAAAAATTCAACAATCACCAGAAAAATTACTCTACAGTAGAAAAAAGAAACTCTTGCCCTTTTGTTAAGTTTACAACACTTCGAAGTGTATGTGTCTTCGTCCAGTCAGCCTACTTTAGTATATACTGACCATAACCCACTAACCTTCCTCAGGAAAATGAAGAATACGAACAGGCGACTACTGTGCTGGAGTTTAGCGTTACAAGAATACGATCTAACTATTCAGCACATAAGAGGCATCGACAACGTGTGCTGACGCCCTGTCCCGTATCTGATCGATAAGCCTTTGAGGATCAAACGGGGACGAAAACAATCTCTTTTTTTTTTTTTTAGAAAACTGCCGTTAATGGCATTTTTTTTTTTTGGTAGGGAGGTGTCACGTAGCAACGATTTCATTAACCATATAGGTGTTAGGCTAAAGTAAAATCTTAAATAAAGAGAAAATTAGTTAGATATAAAAGAAAGATAAATAAATAGATAAAAACAGAAATTTAATCCGATGCTTCCGATTCGCGAGCGAATATATTCTATGATCAGCCATACCCCCTCTTCTCTTCACAAATTCTTTCTCTCCCTATCCTCTCTTCCACCCGCCAGACAAGGGCCCGTGAACTTAGAAGTGACCCGACGTGAGGATGACCTGGTTCTAAGATTTCGCGTTTGACCATGAGTAAACTCCAGACACCATCAGGGTCTCATGCTGCGATTCACGTGATCGGGACGTACGGAGCATGCGTTGAACTTTTGGCCATCACACAAACACTGCGTGATTTGCGCCCTATTCTCCTGCGTACCCGGTCAAGGACGAAAGGAACCCACGTGACTGTCTGTGGGGACAGCGAAAACCAAAGAAGGATTTTTCAGTTTCCCTCTGACCAGCGGCAGTTGAACATCGCTGGGCAAAAAAAAAATCGTCAGACCGCCCACTGAGATGAGGAAGACCACGAAGTCTATCGACCAGTGATTGAAAGGGTGCTATTGACTGATCAACCCAACCAAATGCCTGTATGAAATGCTGGGGACCCACGAACACTTGCGAAAAGAAGAAGAATCCAGGAACATTGTCGGCCGGCCAAGATACTGATTTATCATCAGAACTCTCGCTTCGGCGAATCAAAACTTTGTGAAGATACCAGCCCGACTGCAAGATAAGTTGGTTCTTTTGGCTCGATCTATTTTCATATATGTATGTATTCGCTCGCGCCTTCTATTCTTTACTGATGTCCTCCCCTTTGTTAAATGAATGTTTCTTTTTTTTTCTTTCTTTGTTTCGTTATATATATATTTATAAATAAATGTTTAATTTTGAAAGCCATCGTCTTGTGTCTGTTCTTCGTTGATTCCCTTGTGTCGCTTCCATTTCTGAGTGAAGACCGAGAAAAAAGAAACCACGTTTTCCTTTTTTTTAGAACCCGTGGTTCATCTATATGCTACAAGTTTCAATATATATATATATATATATATATATATATATATATCGGTCTTGATTGTTTTCTTTACATCTTCGGTTGGACTCAACTTGTGTCCGCCATATTCTTGTACTGGACCTTTTAATATTCTATCAGGAGTTACACACGTGTTCCTAGTTTAACAACACGTAAACCCACGGCCCGCTACAAGTATCATATAATTGTGTTTATCTCTCCTAAGTTCGCACGACCGTTACGCCATGCCAATACCTGATAAATAATGGACTATTCCATTTTGTTCGCGAGGAAAGACAAAAGACATCTGAGACGCTACTTGGTTTCAGTGAAAAAAGAAAAGTAAGAAAGATAGAAGTGTTTAACATCTCCTGCTAATACCTAAGATAATAATAGATAAATATTCCGTTTTGATCATGTGAGAAGACAAAAGACATATGAAACACGCTGAGAAAATGAAACAAAGAAGGGAAGATAGAAATAACAACCAACATTCATATTTATGATTGTAATTGCAATATTTTTTGTCAAAGTTGTTAAGCTCAAATCTAAAACTATAGGGGAATTTCTACGGATATTTTATTGACGTAGAACTCGCCATGAGCTCATTCAATCATTTTCGCATATGCATAAGAAAGAAGTGAAGATAAAAGTGGAAAGAGAGAGAGAGAGAGAGAGAGAGAGAGAGAGAGAGAGAGAGAGAGAGATTATATAAGAACAGATACTACACTTTGATCTTAGCCTAATGACCGTTTATTTACTTGACCCCGACCCCACTGAGTCAGGTTGTGACACATGGTCGGTTTTTCACGTGGGGACCAGAATGTTTTCACTTGGGCCGCTGGTCCAAGCTGGTCTAAGCTAGTCATAGCTGGTCTTGGCTTGTCCTAGCTGGTCCAGACCCGAACCGGTCCAAGCTAGTCGTAGCCGTGATCGAATCTTAGCCAAAAGGCCGAGAAGGGACAAGCAGTATTATAATTGTTACTGCAATATTTTGTTAAAGTTGTTAATCTCAAATATTTAACGATGTGATAGGGGAATTTCCACGGATATTTTATTATCGTAGAATTCGCCATGGATCTTAATTCTTAAGTTAATGATTGAATAACATTCATTAACGTAAGAATTAAGATGCATCAGAAAATTCCAATGGGAAAACTGTGAAATTTTCACGGGTATTTTTAGTATGTCTTAATATATTAAGTTGGAAAGAAAGTCCTGTCGTATTTGAAGAACCAAAAACAAACACTCGCTATTTTTGTCTCAGTTGATATACAGGAGGGATTGAAAAGTAACTCAACATTTTAAAATACTTATAATTTATTTATCTACTATAATTTTGACAACAAATGGATATGGGGGGAGAGTTTAGCATGAGGTTTTATTTAAAATTCAATATGGCCACCAGATTTTGCTACCAGCTTCTAAAGGTGCCCAGCAATCGAGCCAGCTGATTTCACCAGGAACTCTTGTGGTATGAAAGACATAACTTCTTGTATTCGTCCTTCAGGTTCTTCCAAAGTCTTTGGTTTGGTATAGTAGCAGACTTTCTCCTTTAACTAAAACCCAAAAAAAAAGTCACAGGGTGTTAAGTTAAGTCAGGACTTCTGGCTGGCCACTCATACATAAAATAGGGAGTTACTTTTCATTCACCCTATATAAAAAGCGAATTGAGTCACTCTAAGTCACTGTGTGTGTTTATCTAAAAATAAATACGCTAAAATTAATCTTCATCCCTGCCGTTCGCGGATGGCTTAGTGGTAGAATCTCCGACTGACATCAACTCAGTCGGGTTTCGATCCTAGCTAGAAGCAATCGGATATCTAGCCATCCTGAGGAGCTACGAAACAGTCTGTCTGTGGGTGAATAGTAATTTGGGGGATTTGAATATTTTTCATAATAATTCATGTCAATTTCAAATGTTTTGCAATATTTTTTGTGAAAGCTGTTAAGCTCAAATCTTTAACGATGCCATAGAGGAATTTCTACAAATATTTTATTGTCGTAGAACTCGCCATGAGCTTATTCAAACATTAACGGAAGAAGTAAGATTCATCAGAAATTTATAATAGGAAACCCTGGAAATTTTTACAGGTTAAAACTATTTAAAATAATTTGCAATGCATTTCTATAGTAAAACCATTTCCAGTAATAATTCCCAAAACTTTCCTTGAGTAAAATATTTTTTTAATGAATGCAACTTTCACTATATATAATCGTTAGAGTGAATGACAGTTTTGATTCATTTGGTTAATAAATCTTATCCATAATATCAGAGGGTAATTAGTTATGACATAAAGTATCAATGAGACTGGATGTTACAATCATGGCGACAACGTATTGGACACTCGTTGTGTTGTTTTTAAATTTATATCTGATCCGAATTTCTTCTCCGGACCAGATATTGTTGCTGTGGGTTTTAAGATCTACTCAGTATCTTGTTAGTTAACTGCCCTGGTTTTCCGTAACAATAAAAGTAGAGATCTGACAAGGACATTTATTTAGAAGTCATTTTGAAAACAACTTTTTTCCATTGCCTGTCTACAGGGTTGTATCAGAACGAGGTTGACCACAGGTTTGTATTCATAACAAGGTTGTTTACACTCGGAACGAAATTATCTGCAGGTTTTTATCAGAACAATGTGGCATACAGGTTTGTATCGGAACGAGGTTGTTTACAGGTTTGTATCAGAACAAGTTTGTCTACAGGTTTGTATTGAAAAGAGGTTGTCTACAAGTTAGTGTCTGAACAAGGTTGTCTACAGGTTTGTATCAGAACGAGGTTGTAACGAAGAGGTTGAGAATTTGAATTCTACGTTTTCAGAAGGAATAAATTTTATCACGTGGAAGAATTTTACATATATATTTTTTATAAAGAGTAACAGTACAAGAAAAACGCAAACCCACTTGTGTGTACGTACACAGATAGCCGAAAAAGGGGAAAAAAAAACACCAACGTTGCTCTATTTAATGTAGGTTTTTTATGTGAATGTGTCGGAAATTCAGACGTCCATTTTTTTTATTAAATCTCATAACGCCTGAATTTCAAACAATAAAAATAACGATCCATGCCTGTTAAATAAATCATTTCTATTTACAAACATATGTACATGAATTTAAAATAGTCAAAAATGATTAAAAAATAATCTTTAAATGAATGAAAGAATTGAGAAAGACT
The DNA here is from genome assembly GCA_903632075.3 of Acanthosepion pharaonis. Taxonomy (NCBI): domain Eukaryota; kingdom Metazoa; phylum Mollusca; class Cephalopoda; order Sepiida; family Sepiidae; genus Acanthosepion; species Acanthosepion pharaonis. The sequence goes on from CAHIKZ030001557.1 coordinate 209,729, forward strand.
GTTACCGTTATCGAAGAGTCACTGGCCGTCTTTGTTGTTAAAGATGATTCATTTGAAGTCGCAGACACATAATCGTCAGCGAAGATTCACTGATCGTCCAAGCTGTTATTGTTGTTATAACTGATTCGTTCGAAGTTGCCGACACATGTTTCTTTCGGCACGCGCTGTGGAGAGACAATCGCATCTCGGCTCTTTAAAAATTGAAATCTGTGGGGTTTTATGAGAAATGTTTCCAGAAAGTAGAAAAATAGGATTTCAGTTTTCGCTGATTGGTCAAATATTTCAAACGGTGATGCTGATTTCTAACCAATAGACACTTTGATTTAAACAGTGTTTCTGCATTGTGGAAACGTGTTTGTAATATTGTCAGTTATTGGGTAGAAAAAGTTTGGGCGTGTTTTAACGTGGTATATATGTGGGTATGTAATTGTGTTGGAAATAACGTTTCTTTCCTTTAATAATCCTGTGTAAATGTAAGATTATAACTTGTAAGAATTTTAATTTCGTTATTCATATTCATTCAATTAAATAAACCCTTCTAATCACTCAGAACGGTTTTTTATTATTTCCTGTTCAATCAACAAGCAGATAACAAACGCGCGAGCGTGGGTTCGCACACACATACAAATATTTCCTGGCGCAATACGGTCTTATAAATTATCAGATTTCACTTCTTCTTTTTCTGTAATCAGTTTGCTTTCTTTCGAGATGAGACTTTCTTTGTATTCTTTGCAAGAGCCAGATTCGACCAAAAATGGCGCATTGCTGCCGCATCTGATCTGTGGCTACACAATCCTTATGTTGCAATGTACAACAAGAGTCTGTTGAGATTGAGGGAAAACATCTAACCGATTGCTCTCAAAAGCCACTCAAGGCATGGGCTTTCCCGGGACAGTGGGGAGAACGCCCGTTTATCACTAGTTTGGTTTTCGAGGCATTGAATGTGACCAGCCATTTTCTTCCATTGAGCTGTTAGGGCTAGATCAGTGCAGAGATCAGCTGACAAGCTCGGCTCGCTTAGAGTTTTGGAGGTGCACCCATATACCGTTATATCATGAGCTTAGATATTCATAAAAGATCAGAGTATACTCACAGATCATTTATGTAAAGTAAAAAGAGGCTTGGACCGAGAAGCGAGACATGGTGGTCATTAGCATCTACATTCAGAGACCTACCGCTTATGGAGATTCTTCCATAGCTAGAGAGCTTGTGTAGTAGTAGCCCTCTATACCACATCTTGTCAAAGGCCTTTGAAATATCTAACTTGGGATGTATTTGTTGTTTAATGCCTCGTTGATTCTGTGAGAAATGACGTTTAAGACATCAGCAGTGGACCGAGCCGATCGAAATCCGTACTAATTGTCGCTCAAGAGGTTGCCAATTTTGAGGTGATCAACAACCTTCTTGCTGATTATAGCTTCAAAAATTTTGCTAATGACACTAAGGCGGCAGATGGACCTAGACTGAGACGAGAATGAGAGCTCATCCGCATTTTTGAAAACAGGAAATACACGACACCTTTTATAGACTTGGGAAGGACTTCACCTTCAAGCAGCGGTTACATAATTTCGGGACCAGGGATAGCCCCAGGTTAATATTATTAAGGACAGCCACTGGGATTTTATCTGAACCGGTAGCCTTATTAGAGCCAAGCTTTTTTATAAGACTTGAGAATTCCCAGGCAGTGGTAAAAATATCACTGAGATTGTGTTCAGTTAAATAGGGAAGTCGGGAAGGTAATGGTCTTTGTCAGCTAACGTTGAGTTAGAGGCAAAGATCGTGGCAAAGAGATTTGCCTTATCTGTCAAGGATGAGATGACCTCTTGGATATTTATAGTAATAGGCACTGACGCATCTGAAGAAGGCCAGAGCGTACAACGGCCGAAACGTTGTGATAAACATGGCGACAAAGATGAGGACAATAGTCCGAATAATGTAAATAGTGTAAGGCATTGGCGCTTTGCGTTTATTTAGAATTTGGTTGGTGATCTTCCAGAACTCCCGGGATCCAAATTGCCTGAAATGCTTGTCCGTAGCTACACATTGCATTTTCTAGAACTCTCTTGCAATGATTGCGAGGATTTCTGAATGTAGGCAAGTATCATACTACGCGGCTCCCTCTGATAGTTATTTTAATAGTGGTTACGATGATCTATGGCTGCAGCATATTCGAGGGTGAACCAAGGCTGGCTAGTCGGTATTTGTTGGAATTTTTTCGGGGGTATAAAACTATCCAATCCAGAAAGGAACCACTCCAAGATGAGGGCGATAATTTTGAGGCAGTATGTCTGGAGGAGCTTCCGCTATCTAAGATCGGAAGCTGTTCCAGTCGGCTTTCGTGTACAGAAAAATCGTTCTATGGAACGGCACATCAGGTGATGCCTTTGATTTAGTATCAACTTTAACACTGACTAGTGAATGATCTGAAGTAGCCGGGGTGGGGAGCCTGGGGGTTATTAAAACTTCAGCGAAGCATTTTTCAGGGCAGGGTGTGAGGAAAAAGTCGAGGAGATTCGCCTGGTTTTGTTGCATCAGAAACACGGGTGAATTCTTCAATAATCCGCGTCAGTCTGTAGGCGACAGAGAAGCCTATGAAGTATCTGCCTTCGGTTTTGTTCGAGTGTACTAACCATTGCAGTGTAACCCGGATATAAGAGACCCGGATATAAGAGAAACCCGGATATAAGAGAGATTTTCTCTGGTCCCTGTGTTAATGTATATAAAATAGACCAAACCCGGATATAAGAGAAACCCGGATATAAGAGACTTCTTCTCCGGTCCCGACAACTCTCTTATATCTGGGTTACACTGTATTAGTGAAGAATATTGAAGTCAACACAAATATTGAAACCAGCTGAAGGATATTTAGTGAGGATATTATCCGTTGTCGCAGATATTCGGTCGAATATTATAGTTCGGCTACAGGATACAGACTGAAAACGAAAATGGTACTGTGGACAAGTGCCATGGATTTTAGTTTAAATTCCAAGCTAATAGATTAAATTTAATATTTCCAATAAGCAAAATACTTTCCTGTATTTCATGCCGATTTTAAATTGATTGGGATTATCATTTTCTGTTTATCAGTAAAATCACTAAAATCGTTCACAGTGACAAATCTGTCAATACAACATAATTCTAGTTTATTAAAAAATCTTTAAAAAATAAAATATACTTTTTAGAAACGTTATTTTGAGAGATTTAAAGTTGAATTAATCTGATTTAAAGTTGAATTAATCTGAATATTACTTTTAATTTAAAATATTGCAGAAAAGCATTTTTTTAGACGCGTAGGTGTTTTTATGTGTTTTTGACACATTTATTGACAACCAGGTTATCCCGGAATTTATCTAAGGATATAAAATTACATAAAAATACGCCGTAAAAACCCTTTTTTATATTTTTTTAACTACCCACTAATCTTTAAAATTTAAAATATTTAATCATTCTAATATTTTATTTGAATTTTACGTATAGTTTTATAGTCTTACTTACAAAGACGATTGTTGAGGAAATGTTAGAAAATTGACGATAAATTTTAAAGTTACTGCAGTTATTGCTGTTATTTATAGTATATGGAGACACGAGTAATGGATCTATTTGCGCGTAAGTGAATATCAGTCAGTTACGAGACATCGGACTGAGGAATCGGAGAGCCGATTATTTATTTTACTAAACTTAATAAAAGTGTGTCGAATAAAAAATTATATTCTTAAACTATTGAAATTATTCTTAAACTATTAAGTTTAAGATAATTTATTTTTCACCAAAAACGCCAATGTCTTAATTGCATTGCTGATGTTCCGTATTTTTTTAATGTTAATTTTTCGTGAGCTTTTTAAGTTAGCGGTGTCATTATAGTTTTTGTTATAACTTTTAACACCACAGGCTACCGTGCATAAATAAATGTTATTTTCATTAGGTTTTAAGCAAAAAGTCAACAATAGTTGGCAAACTTGTACTTTCGTCCCTGCAAAAAAACAAAAAAAAAATGATGTATCAAAAAAAAAGCATGGTTTATCTTCCATTTATCTTCTATTATTTAAATTACATTCACTCCTTAGCAATTCTTATTGCTTTAAAAAGTGATTATTTGAATAGAAATAAAACTTAAACATATGAAAGTAAATTTATATATTTTCTTTGTTCTTTACAGTCGACAACAAAAATAATAAACCCTATTTATTTAGATATCTCTGGGACATTTTAAATATATTTAAAAATATTAAATTTTTAAAAGATTTTAAAATTTTTGTTGTTTACGTTTTTCGTCTATAATGGCGCATCGGTGAGAAGATGAGTGTCAACGTGTCAATGGTTTTAAAATATTGGAATATTGGAATATTGGTCTAAGGCTAAGGAAATTGGTTTAAGGAATATTGGTCTAAGGAATATTGGCTTAAGGAATATTGGTCTAAGGAAATTTGTTTAAGGAATATTGGTCTAAGGAATGTTGGTCTAAGGCTAAGGAAATTGGTTTAAGGAATATTGGCCTGAGGAATATTGGCTTAAGGAATATTGGTCTAAGGAAATTGGTTTAAGGAATATTGGTCTAAGAGATATTGGTCTAAGACTAAGGAATATTGATCTAAGACTAAAGAATATTGGCCTAAGGCTAAGGAAATTGGTTTAAGGAATATTGGTCTAAGGAATATTGGTCTAAGGAATATTCGTCTAAGGCTAATGAAATTCGTTTAAGGAATATTCGTCTAAGGAATATTCGTCTAAAGAAACTGGTTTAAGGAATATTGGTCTAAGGAATATTGGTCTAGGCTAAAAGAATATTGGTCTAAAGGCTAAGGAAATTGGTTTAAGGAATATTGGCTTAAGGAATATTGGTCTAAGGAATATTGGTCTAAGGAATATTCGTCTAAGGCTAATGAAATTCGTTTAAGGAATATTCGTCTATGGAATATTCGTCTAAGGAAACTGGCTTAAGGAATATTAGTCTAAGGAATATTGGCTTAAGGAATATTGGTCTAAGGAATATTGGTCTAAGGCTAAAGAATATTGGTCTAAGGCTAAGGAAATTGGTTTAAGGAATATTGGCTTAAGGAATATTGGTCTAAGGAATATTGGTCTAAGGAATATTCGTCTAAGGCTAATGAAATTCGTTTAAGGAATATTCGTCTAAGGAATATTCGTCTAAGGAAACTGGCTTAAGGAATATTAGTCTAAGGAATATTGGTCTAAGGCTAAAGAATATTGGTCTAAGGCTAAGGAAATTGGTTTAAGGAATATTGGCTTAAGGAATATTGGTCTAAGGAATATTGGTCTAAGGAATATTCGTCTAAGGGAAATTCGTTTAAGGAATATTAGTCTAAGGAATATTCGTCTAAGGAAACTGGCTTAAGGAATATTGGTCTTAGGAATATTGGCTTAAGGAATATTAGTCTAAGGAATATTGGTCTAAGGCTAAAGGAATATTGGTCTAAGGCTAAGGAAATTGGTTTAAGGAATATTGGCTTAAGGAATATTGGTCTTAGGAATATTGGTCTAAGGAATATTGGTCTAAGGCTAAGGAAATTGGTTTAAGAATATTGGTCTAAGGAATATTGGTCTAAGGAAACTGGTTTAAGGAATATTGGTCTAAGGAATATTGGCTTAAGGAATATTGGTCTAAGGAATATTGGTCTAAGGAACACTCATCTAAAGAATAGACGTCTAATAAATATTCATTTAGAGAGACTTATGTCCTAATGCCGGTTGTATTAATAGGCAAACAATTCATGCCAATAAATGCTTATAAACCATCGGTAATTAATATTCCTTCTACTCGGGTTTTTGTCCAACGTCAAAATTCGTAATCTCAGGATCCGATAAAATGACATAAAAATATTGTTGCGGGACTGTTCGTAATTCGGTCGCTTAGAATAATTCCACGTTTTTCATTGACAGAACAAAATCCAAGAGAAAAATGACGACGCAGTACTAATAAATAACATTAATTTTATTTAACAACAAGAATACAAGAAGTTGGTTGAATGTATTAAATGAGTAATGTCAGTTTTTTTTGGTTGTTAATAGAGTTCTTGGATAGAATATATACCGTATTGTGTACGTAGGTGAGAAAGGTGAAATATGGTTACACGTGTATTTGTGTGAAAGAGTCAGTATGTGTATGCGTGCATGATAGTAACGTAGATAAAGGAGATAGGTAGAATTTAGTTCTTACTGTGGACGGTGGCGCCGTAGTCTGAGGCGGTCTCGTTGTAGTTTAGTCAGTGCTGCTGAGTCGAGCGTGTGGACGTGACTGCGATCTTGAATATCAACAACTCGAGTGACGTGGACCTTGGTGGCATTTGTGAAACTTTTTATTGGGCCGGACTTCGTAATTTTTATGCTTTTTTTCCCCTATGAAACCGGCTCCAGAATTATATTATTTTATTTATTCCTCATTGGCCCTAAAAAGTCACGTGGTATGTCTACTACTACGTTCGCGCGATATTTTGGCGGCATCATATGATGACTAATAAAACAACTTTTCTGATTTATATTCAATGGTTTTCTATTGTACAGTTTAATTGGTATGTTTTAAGATATAAGCACTTCATTGCTCGTTATTGGTTTATAAATATTTTGTGTGTTTTAATGTTTATGAAGCTATTGGTGACAGAAAATGCTTCTCATGTTTAAAATTAATAAGTTTATAATTAAGTTTATAATTAACATAATAATTAGTTTATTGTGTTAAATATATTGTATATTTTATTAGATATTTTAGTGGACACGACACTATTAAGTGTTTTTTCTGTGATACTGTGAATATACGCAAAATTGAGTATTTTGTATATGAATAAAGTGTGAATTTATTTATTAAAAAATGGTCCTTGAGTATTCTTTTAGACAAATCTCCTTAGACAGATTTCTCTTAGACCAATATTCTTTAGCCGAATGTTCCTAAATCCCTATTAAACAACAATTTCCTGTGTAATGTCAGCGTCTTCCGGTTGAGATCAGTGTTCTTTAATAAGAGAGAGAATCGTCCAAAATTGTTGTCCAGACAACAGAGAAAGTAAATGCATTTGAACGCAGAATCATTGAAGTAAGAATGGCAACAAAATTTAGACGTATTTTTAAAGTAAACAATTTTACTTTATCTCAAGCATTGGCGAGGAAGGTTGGATGCGACAAAAATTTTATTTATTTAACTGTATTTTTACAAGAATTAACTAGCAAAGTAAAAATCGTGTAGAGTAGGGGTGCGCCAACTGCTGTGTGCATGGAGCCCTCTAAAAAGTTTTGTGGGGCCTAGGGTTAGGCCTGCAGCAAATTAGGAAAAAAAAAATCAATAACTTTTTGTGAAAGTCAACACGTTTGTATTTGAGCCGAGGCTAACTTTTTCAGTGTCATAGAAATCTACGCCCCATTTTCCGATGACTACATACGCATGACATTGCGCATGCGCAGTAACTGTTGATAGTCGTCTGCACATGATCTCTATGAACAAACGTAAAATTGAGGATGAGTGCTATGCAATTAATGAAGAATAGATGCACAAGTATTTCTTCACCAGTTCTAAGAATAAAGCAGCGTGTTTATTGTGCCAAGAGACGATTGCAGTACAATTTGAAGCGGCACTTCCAAACAAAACGCGAGGATTTGGGTCACAACATGACCGATGAAGAACGAAAAAAAAGGCTGTGGAATATGTTACAAAATTGAGCTCTATCTATAAAAGGCAGGATGTGTGTGTGTGTGTGTGTGTGTGTGTGTGTGTGTGTGTGTGCGCGCGCGCGCGTGTGTGTAACGAATGCACGGCCGCAATTTTCGACGGATTTGCACAAAAATTTACATGCACATGCTCCAAGTTATTGGGAAGGCAAAGACCGACTTTGCATTTCCCAACTCCCATCGATAGTGGAAATAATCGATTTTTTCATGCTTCTACGGCACTTTTCATGTAGTTTGCGGCCATTTTCTACTGGCCAGACTGAGAACCAATAGCTGGCTGCCACGAATAGGCAGGAAGATTCTATTGGCCAGCGTGAGAGCCAACAGCTGACTGACACGAATGTTAACTAGCATTCTAGCAAGCAAAACAAAAAAAAAATCGATAGCTGCATTCCTCACAAGTGGGAAAAATTTAAATCTGCATGGCACTTTACTCCAATTGGCTCATTCGCTTGCTTAAACTCAACGTTGATTCTGATTCCACTGAACTGGGTTGGGTGTGAAAAAGTATTTGTTGTTAATATTCTTTTTTCATTCGGTTTTTCCAGTTACGAGTCCTTTTTTTTAAGCTGATCGTTTTGTGTTCATTTTGTTTAGTTCTTTTTTCATAACAGATTTAATGTTTAGTATAGAGCTTAGAAAAAATTCGCAGTGTGAGATAGGCAAGAAGTAAGGCATGTAGCAACATCAGCACGGCAAAAGGCACTCCTTTAAAGGCAAGGAAGGGCAAAAATATTTTAAGTCAAGTGATAGCGATTGCTGTATGTGTCGTACGATTTTTGAATCAAGCACGGGCAACGCCGGGTCATGCTGCTAGTCAAACAATAAACTCTAAGAAGCAATCATCAATTCACGATACTGAGTTGTAGGCAAGTTTTATGGGGGTATACTGAATTTCAAGACGTTGACAAACCATTCTCAGATGGCGAGTTAATAAAACAATGCATGATGGATTGCGCATGCCTTGTGTGCCCGGAAATGAAAGGTAAATTCAAAAACATTTCAATTATCGAGGAGGATTGTCGTGTGACACATATAAATAATCAGTGAGAAGTTGACTCAACAGCTGAGGGATGCCAGTAAAGATTTTGTATGTTATTCGTTAGCACTAGATGAGAGTACTGACATCCAAAACACTGCAAAGTTATTAATTTTCGTACGTGTAGGGGATGAGAATTTCCGTATCACTGAAGAATTGCTGTCACTAGAATCGATGAAAAATGCAAAAACCGGTCAGGATTTGTATGAACGTGTGGTCAATTGCAATTGAAAAACGGGTATTATCATGGGATAGATTGACAAGCATAACAACAGATGATGCCCGGGAATTACGTGGGGAAAATGTACACATGGTTAAACTCCTGCAAGACAAGATTAGAAAAGATAATCCTAACCAAAATTTCTTGTCTTTCCACTGCATTTTGCACCAAGCAAATCTGTATAAATCTGCACTTAACCTGAAGCATGTGGTGGATCCAGTGATGAGTGTAGTAAACACCATCAAGGCAAGGACACTCAATCACAGACAATTCAAATCCCTACTGGAAGATATGGAAGCTGAACATGGGGATGTTCTCTACCGTAATAATGTACAATGACTCAGTCTTGGCAAAGTGCTGAAGCGAGTATTGGTCTTACGAAAAGAAATTCTGCTCTTTTTTGATATGAAGGAATTGCTTGTGAATTTGTTACAAAAATAGACTGTGATGAGTGGAAATATAAACTTATGTTAGTAGCTGATGTTTTTTTGAAAAGTTGAATGAGCTGAATGTGAAATTGCAAGGAAAGGAACTTTTGGCTCATGAAATGTATAAGCATGTCAAATCTTTTCATGTAAAAATATCTTTGTTTTTAAGGCAAGCAATTGAGGGCAAGTTTACCCATTTTTCATCGTTGGGAAAGGAGAAAGAGCCTGCAAATGTGTGCTCAAAAATTAAGGATCAGTTGAAAAGTTTGACTGAAGACGTTGAAAGGTTTGAAGATTTCAGATAGATTGAGCTTAAATTCAACTGGTTAACTTCTCCTTTCTCTGCTGATGTTGATGCAGCACCTGATCAATTACAGCTTGAATTGAGAGACATTCAATCTGAACATTCATTGAAAGAAATGTTTCACTCCCTACCATTAGTAGAGTTTTTACAAGTCACTCTTTGTTCAATGCTTAAGAAATGTTGCTGCCAGATTATTCTCTTTTTTTGGTTCCACTGACATCTGTGAGCAGAGTTTGTTCCGGCATGAAGGTAAATAAGTCTGTCGGAGTTAGCTCCTCCTTAATTCCCAAATTTTCACTAGGGGTCATTCTCCCTATACTATAAATAATGGGCGATTTCTCGCCTCGTTCTCTTTTTCATTTCTTCATTTCACTGACTATAATGTAAGCTCTCTTAGAAGATCCACGTCTTCCCATTTGTGGGCGACGCCATGAACATTATACACACATACACCTACGTACGAACATTCACCAAAGAACAGACACAAACGTTCACACACACACACAAATATTATTGTCTATGTCCATTGTAAAATTGTTTTATTTAACACATATATTTGTTTATATATATATATATATATATGTGTGTGTGTGTGTGTGTGTGTGTTTGTGTGTGTGTGTGTGTGTGTGTGTGAAAATATATAGAAAATACGAAAGAACTCGTTAGGTAAATAATCCAAAATTCTTTAGTATTTTTGTTATTATTTTTAAAAAATAGTGCTCGATACAAAAGTAGAGCATAAATATAATTATAAATATAAATTATAATATATATATATATATATATATATATATATATATATATATATATATATATATATAACGGTCTTGTTTGTCTTCTTTATCTTCAGTTGGACTTAATTCAAGTCCGGCCATTTTCTTGTAGTTGGACCTTTTAATATTCTATCAGGAGTTACACACGTGTTTCTAATACAAACTCACATTAACACACACGGTCCTCAACAAGTCCAAGAACAGGTCCATGATGCCAGACACAAACTTAAATGCAGTGATGAGAGTTTCTACCTGTGACGATTTAAGCCGCAAATAATATCAATGCAGGAAGAACACGGAACACAAACTGAAAGTTAAAAAGGAATATTATTGAAGTTCATATATACAATTACTATAGAAATAATAGTTCTTGTTCCACGGGTTGACCCAAGCCTTGTATGGAGTGAAATTGGGCAGACGGAATCCTTGGGGCCGTCGATAGCTGTGCTAGCACAAAGTTACAAATCACACACACACACACACACACACACACACACACACACACACACACACAAATATATATATATATATATATATATATATATATATATATATATATATATTACACTGTTACATTGAAAACATTACTTGACAAAAATGCATATTTGTTTCTGATGTCTAATATTAATCACCTGATGAGATGTCTAAATTAGATTACAGAAACAAATATGCCTTTTTTGTTGTGGTAACTTGCACACACACACACACACACACACACATACACACACACACACACACATATATATATATATATATATATATATATATATATATATGCATTTTTGTTGTGGTAACTTGTATGTTCCACTGTGACAGTTTATAATAAATATTTATTGCTCTACTCTATGGCGATTTAAGCCGCAAATAATATCAATACAGGAAGAAGACGGAACACAAATTGAAAGTTAAAAAGGAATATTATTGAAGTTCATATATACAATTACTATAGAAATAATAGTTCTTGTAAAAAAAATCTTCTGTTTTGCGGCTATATTATAATGAAACAATGTAAGTCCATTTAACTGAAGTCCTTGGTGTTTGTAGAATGGTTTCGTTTACGTACTAATGTAGTACCTCACATGTCAAAGTGCAGATAGAATCAGAGACGATTTTGACGTCCTGTGCCTGACAGATCTTGGCAGAATAGAGGAAGAGTAAAAGAACAGAATAGTGTTCTTTCTAATTGGCGCCAACATATTCTGGCTTGTGATTGGTTGGTTTGACGATATACGTGATTCTTAGAGAGTGCAGTTTACCAAGGGCGACAACTCACTTGCATAACATATTTTTTCTTATATACCAGCAACCTCGTGCAAGACTTTAAAAGAATTGTAAAGCAGAATTGTGACCCGAAACATTTTTCCTATTAAATTTGATAGTGTTGGATTATGAATTTGTTTTTTATTAACCATTATGTTAGAGCGCATCGTTCGAGTTTAAAAGGTGCGGCCTTTGACCTTTCATGGCCCGTTGATGCGCCCTTCGCTCTAAAAAGTTTGCATACCACCGGTTTAGAGGAGAAGGTCATCTGGTTTGGGTTGGGAAAATGCCTTACAAAAAATTTAAAAAACGAATATTTTCATTTATTTTGTTTTGAGTAATAAAATAATATTTTTATCAGATAAAATATTTTAATTTAATTCGTTTAAAAAGTTAAATTTAAATGTTTATGTTTAAATATTTAGCCATGAAATATTTAAATTTAACTAAATGTTCGCAATAGCTGATGTGCTTACGGCCATCACTGAAACTGTCTACCGAGCTCTTCAAAATAACGGAGAAGCTCGTGCCGTGGCCCTAGACATCTCCAAAGTGTTTGATAGGGTTTAGCATGCTGGCCTTCTTCGCAAGCTTCAGGGTTATGGCATTTCGGGTCGATTATTTGACCTAATACAATCATTCCTGTCAAACCGTGAATTGAAGGTCGTTCTCAACGGATTCTTCTCCAGTTCCTATCCCACGAATGCAGATGTTCCTCAAGGCTCCATCCTAGGCCCCACTCTATTCCTTATCTACATAAATGACCTTCCTGACGCCATAAATTCCCAAGTTGGCGTCTACACGGATGACACCACAATTTATTCCTGCTTCAAAAACAAATCTAGTGTCACTGACAAAACTCACCTGGCCGTGCGTCTCGAAAAGGACCTCCAATCGATTGTGAACTGGGGCAGGAATTGGCTGGTCAACTTTAATGCCTCAAAAACAAAACTGCTCTCTATTAATCACCACAGAGATCCTTCTTGCCTCCATTAGCATGTCTGACGCTCAACTTCGAGAGCAACTCTCTGCGGCTGCTCGGTCTCACATTGACGGCTGACCTGAGATGGAACAAATACATTGAGTCAATTGCCTCGTCCACCACAAGGAAAGTTGGCTCCCTGTGCCGGATCAGGAAATTTTTCTCCCCGGAATCGATCCTCCAGATCTACAAATCAACAATTCACCCTTGCATGGAGTATTGCTGCCATATATGGTCTGCAGTTCCTTCTGTTTGCCTCGGGGTTCTTGATAGGCTCCAGAGGCGGATATGCGGTATAATTAGCCCTGTTGTGGCATCTCGTCTACAGTCGCTCTCTCACAGACGCGCCGTCGCCTCTCTCTGTCTGCTTTTAAAAATACTTTCATGGCAATTGCTCCGAGGAGCTGCATGTGCTGGTTCCCAGACTTTAATGAGTTCAAGCGCCCTACGAGGCTGGCATCCCGCTCTCACCCCTTCACTGTCGAAACTCCTAAATGTAGCCGTCTCTTCTACTCCAATAGCTTCATGTCTCGCACCTCTCGCCTGTGGAACTCCATTCCCTATTCCAGTTTCCTTGAGAGCTATAATCTCCAGCTATTCAAGTGTAATGTCAATCGACATCTCCAGTTGCCTTGATCTATCCACTATCCTTCTCCTCTTCCTTTCTTCTATCACTCCTATCTGATCTTGCTCCAAATTTTCTGTAACCCCTTGCGTCCTAGTGGCTTCCCACCTTGCTTGGAGTGAAACGCTTAAAAAAAAAAAAGTTTTCAATGTATTTATTTCATATAAATGCATTAAGTAGGCAGCACGTCGGGGTAATGGATAGCGGCTCAGATTGAGGAATCGGGGAGCCAAGTTCGAATTCCAGTCGAATCCATTGCATTCACTTAGGTGCTAATACCTTTGGGAAAAAGTATGAATCCTCTTTTTTTTCCCCAGCTATGGGTAAAAAATAGCAGGACAGACCTTGGATGGCAACTGGTCTACAGCAGAAAGAAATGGCAATCTACTGCGGGAAGAAAAAAATCTGCCTCGTCAGTCAGGTATCAGAAGATACATGATCGCCCCAACGTGTATCACGCATGGCACATAACTGACTGACTTTATTTTATTAACATAGTAAGTAGTCTTCAGAAGAATGTAGCTGTTTATCTGGTAAAATGTTCCCATGTGAAATGTGTGGGTGTGAATGTGTTATGGACAGATTAATGAATGAAATGATTCCAGTGTCAAATTAACTAACTGTGCTAAGAAAAATAAGTATCTTTATTACACTGCTTAATACAAGAGATCAAACAAGTATTGGTGTTTTCAAGGTGATTTGACTGTATGTTCTAACTAAATTAAGAACAAATAATAGAATTAGAATGGATATTAAGATAAGCAATTTACAATTGAATTTGAATAAATAAATAATTTGTTGAGTTATTTTATTCTATCAGGACATCCCATAAGTTCTGTCCGAATTTTAACTTTTTGTTAAAATGAACGAAATTTAAAGAGTATTTTATAATGTCTAATGGAGCTGAACATTATTTTTATGTTTAGATGCATTTAAACTGATCAAATTTTATTTCAGAGAACAATAAAATTAAATTTTGTTTGATTAAAACCCTGCTAACATGGAAGTACCCAAGAATCATTTGAGGCACATAATGCTTTATGAGTTCAAGAAAGGAAACTCAGCAGCCGAAGCGGCTAGAAACATACATTCAGTTTATAGAGAGGAATGTGTGAATGAAAGAACTTGCAGAAGATGGTTTGCAAAATTCAGAGGTGGAGATTTCACCCTTGAAGATGAAGATCGAACCGGACGTCCAGTTGAGTTTGATGAAAAGCTTCTTGTTTTATCAGTTGAGGAATTGGCAGTGGTTCTCAGTTCAAACCATACAACTGTTCATCGTCATTTTCAACAACTTGGAAAAGTTCCTAAACTTGGAAAATGGGTGCCTCATGAATTGTCTGAAAACAACCTCAAATCCCGAGTTGACATCTGCTCTTCTCTCCATTCTCGCCAACTTGTTTCACCTTTTTTTGATAGACTTGTGACTGGCGACTACAAATCGATCTTTTATCGAAATGTTAAGCGTCGTAGACAGTGGCTTGGTAAAGGGGAAGGACCCCAGCCACAGCCGAGAAGGGAACTTCATGGGCAAAAGATTCTTCTTTCAATCTAGTGGAATAATCCACTTTGAATTCTTACCACCTAATGCAACAATTAATGCTCAAATATACTATCAGCAATTAGAGCGTTTGAACCAAGCTTTGAGGAAAAAAAGACCTGCTCTAGTGAATCGAAAAGAGGTGATGTTTCATCAGGACAATGCGAGATCCCACACAGCAAGAATCACATCACAAAAGATCGAAGAACTTGGTTGGGAGAAAATTCCTCATCCACCTTATTCTCCCGATCTTGCTCCTTCAGATTACCATTTGTTTCGTAGCTTACAGAATCATTTGGAAGAAACAGCTTTTGTAACACAGGAAGAGATTAAAACTGACATTTGTGAGTTCTTCGAATCAAAGCCAAAAGAATTTTACAGTAATGGAATTAGTAAGCTTGTTAATAGATGGAAGGAAGTCATAGATAATCAGGGAAAATACATTGTTGATTGAATCTGTAATTAAATGTAACATTTGGTCACTTGTTTTCTTTATTCAAAATTCGGACAGAAATTATGGGATGACCTGATATTATAATTTTCTGGTCATCATGTAAAATAAGCTTTTAGTTTTATATTTAATTTAGTTTCATTTTTACACTGAAATAATTTAAATCTTTTAATCTTAGTTCTTTCAATCTGTACCAATTTTTTTTTAAATGGATCCATATTTGCCGCCTTGGTGAAAAAAAGCCGATCCCAAAATAATTTTGTCTGTAATAAAAGTGCCATTAATAATAATGAAATTTTCATTCTCCCACATGGGACCAATATTCAGACAAGCTGTAAACTATAGTGGGTTATCAGTTATAGTGGAATGTATGAGTGTTGAAACAGATTAGTTTGAGTTGGCTTTGTTAGTTAGATAGCCGACCATAAGACGGGGTATAAAACAAGAAAATCAATTTGTAAAGTGAAACAACAAATTTATATACATATAAATCAATCTATGTCTTTACAAATAAAATTAGTGTATTTTGGTTGATACAAGGTCGTCAAAATATTCGTAGTAGTCCTGGCAAGAATGAGTTTATGTGTACGTAGGCAGGTACGTATGTATGTATGTATGTATGTATGAGCATTATCGTAGGGTAGGAATGTCTTTGAAGTAATCGCTCAGTCTTAAAATGTTCCGTTCGTTTATCAAGTGTAAAAGAGGTGAGGGAGAAAGGTAGAGTTAATAACGATCGCTTGACGTTTGTCAAGGGACGTGTTAATACGCTCGTCTCCTCTCTGGTGACAGGCGAACTTGCGCGTCTTTTATTTTGTTTGTGGGGCTTGAAAAGGTCATTTGGGAATTCATTCCCGGATATGATTCGGGCCTTTCCATTGGACGACGAACAAACTTCGCGTCGGCTCGCGAAAAGGTCCGTAAAAGAATTTGTTTCTGAGAATTGAAGAATTTTGTTTTCAAATGTTTCCTAGTTTTCTCTTGGTCGAAAAACATTTCGCATCAAGGTGTGAAATTTCACGAGTTTTGTTTTGGATTCGCTTTTGCGTGTGTGTTAAGCAAAGTTTTTAAATTCGAATCTATTTTTTTTTATTTCTAACAAAATCAATGAGTCAGTGATTAGCATGTGAATTTTAAATCTAGATCTTGCTTTGTTCATTACAAAACAACATGATATCTATTTTAAATAAAAATATTTATTTCCCTCCGCATGAATTAAAAGCCGAAGTTATACTTTTGTTTTTAATGAAACGTACGTGACGACCTTTTTTTTTCTGGTAATTCTGGTCTCCTACAGCGTGGTCCGAAAGTCTTGTCACCCCTACCAAAATATAATGAGAACAATAGAGAAACAAGCAATACAAAACACACGTACTGGATTTAGTTTATTCAATTTCATTGACGCTGTCACACATCGAGAAGGTTTGTATGAACAACCATCATTTTCCGTGGCACAAAATGATGCGGCGCCATGTCTTGTGTGATATTTTACGAAACTGTGCTTTGTTGATTGTTGCAAAGGCTCTCCGAATGGTGTCCTTCAACTGATAGGTATGGTATCGATCATGTGAAACTGCTTGATACGGAGTATACAGTGAATGAGTTAAATAAAAATCTTTATCTGCAACTTTTAAGTCTTGGTTCAATCACTACAGTTACTAATCACTCAAAAAAAAAAAATTCTTTTAATTCTTTGAGCATTCTGTTTGAATTTTTCAGGTTAAATTCAACTAGTCCTTGTTTAAAAATCATCAGCATGTATTATCAGAATATTATTTAACTCAGAAGTGTGTCAGGATATTTTCTAATGTTTGCAGTAATTACTTAGTGGATAATATATTTTAATTTATTTAATTAAATTAAATACCAAGACTGTTTATAAAAATCCTGACAGATAGAATTAAAAAAGAAATTGATGCTCAGAATTATTTAAACTTTAAATAAAACATTTTGTTTTATCGTGTTTTTAATCGCTCTTTTAAAATACTTAAAGAAAGTTTAGTTTTGTCTGGTACAAGACCACAAATTTAGGGAGGACCTACGATCGATCACACGCAGTATTCGTCTGACAGAGTAACTTGCTGATGAAGTGTCCTATTTTTAACTGTTGATCTCTTATTTACAGTGCTTTGTGAGCTTTTAAAGTTTTCCGTTTGACTCTGTATCATGGAGATTCATTCTTATGTAGTAGTAAAGAGATATGTTATTTATCCTTTTTTTAAATTCGTTCGAAGATCAAAACAGAGGGACTGACGCAGCACAATCTTCAAAGTGGGAATACAAATACAGTGTAACCCGGATATAAGAGACCCGGATATAAGAGAAACTTGGATAGAGATTTTCTCTGGTCCCAAATTAGAGCCTGTGTTAATGTATATAATATAGACCAAACCCAGATATAAGAGAAACCCGGATATAAGAGACTTCTTCTCCGGTCCCGACAACTCTCTTATATCCGGGTTACACTGTAACTTTTTTTTTCTCAGACATTGACTTTTTTCTGGACTCGATTAAGAAGAAAATATGCAACTTTTCTAAAGATATTTAAAAAAACAAAAAAAAAAATTGAAATCGGCGATTGTCAGAGAATAGTGTCATTAGGATCGTTAGTGAGGTTGGTGTCTTTTTTTAATCTATTTTTATTTTTACTGATATTTTAATGTACGTATTCGTAATTAAACGGGAAGCTAAAAAAAAAAAACTATAGAAAGAGTAGCTAGGTCAAGGCCAGGACGGGAGCGAGGCAGCCATTGAATAGCGAAAAAACAGGATTTAGCGAGACGAAAACACTTTTCTTACCTACAAACCTGCTTATACCCCGCCTCCACCTCTCTGACCTGGGTTGCCACCTCACCCGGCGCCATTATTGATGTTAACAATACAACGGTGTGGGTGGGTGTTGCTAAAACACTCAATTTAAAATGCTGGAGAAAAATGAAGATAAAAAAATATATATCCCGAGTTTCACAACAAAATTTCTGATTAAGTCAAAATTAGATTTGTATATTGTAATAATTACAATTCGTTTGAAGCAGTTTCAATCGTGGCCGTTAACAAAGACACAGGGGAAAATGTCACAGAAAAAAAATGTCACAATTTTGACTAGGATAGACGGTATGTGAAAAAGTCGCAATTCTAGCTTTAAAAAGGATATCACAGAAAAAAGTCACAATCTTAGCTTGGAAAAGCCACAATTTTGACTAGGAAAAAAGATACGTGAAAAAGTCACAATTTTAGCCTTGAAAAAGGTCACAATCTTGACTTGGAAAAAGTCATAGAAAAAGTCATTTTTTGATAAGAAAAAAAGATACGTGAAAAATCACAATTTTGGCTTTGAAAAAATGCCACAGAAAAAAGTGACAATCTTAGCTTGGAAAAACAGAAAAGAATTCACAATTTAGTCTAGGGAAAAAGTCACAATTAAATTATAGTAACCGGTAATAAAGTTATCTTCGGGTATTTCACGAGTTTATGGCTCTGTTTGTAACAGAAATCCATAGTAAACGATCCAACTTCTGAAACCTTTTTCTAATAATGCTACAGTCACATATTCAATAGTCCCCTAGTATCACATATGATCCGATTGTATGTGAAGATAGCCTTAAGAAGAAGGTTGGGTTTTTTTAAAGTTTGCGCCAAAACGTAAACAAACCACGGAGATCGTATACGAAGATAGATTTTAACAATGCCACGTTCAAATATTCGATATATTTCATATTTTTAGGTTGACCAATAAGTTCCGAATTTATGTGAAAAAGTCTCAATTTGATATTAACATTTGAGTTAAAAGTTCCTTGAATTTTCAATTTATTTATGAGACGAGGATGTTATCAACTTTTGGGATAAGATGTTTGTCTTTTGTACGCTGTGGGCTAATATTGTCCTGTTTGTTTTTGTTTTTTTTCCTATTACTTTTTTACTGTGACTTTTTTGTACCAGGATTCGTTTCAAGGCCTTCACTGAGATGTCACAATTCTAGAGGTATACTTTTAAAACCAATTAATTTTCCCTATTAGTTAAAAAAAAATTATGCTCCTAGTTCTGTTATTATCATAAGAAGTTAGTGAGAGTAAAGGAAACTTAGAAAATATTATTGAGGAGCAAGAACAGAAGTCAAGGGAATAGAAAATGATGATTGACGTTGCATTTAGATTTTTGCAGATTGAAATTGGTAGGAAAGCAATAAGCTGGAAGAAAATTCCATAGGCGAGAAGTGCGAAACTATTAGAATAGAACTTACTGTTATATTTAGTAATTTCAACAATAAAGTGATGAGACCTAACTGCCAATCTAGTATTACACTTTAATTAATGAAGATTATGTATCAAAGAGGAAAGCTCATCAGTACATTTGCCATGAAAATATTTATAGAAAAGGTACAAGGGGGTGGGAATATGATTGAAGCCGAGATGCCAGGTCAGGACCTATGATCTTGAATTTTGCTTAAACTATTATTATTTTTTGCGTTCGCTCAATATAATTTGTATTAGTCGAGAGTCGACTCTCAAAACAAAATGAATTGTTGGGGAAAATAAGAAAGTTTTCTTTTTCTCATATTCTTTCATACTCCTTGCCTCTTATATTGCGTAAAATGATTAAAAAGAAAAGAAAAGGGATCTGTGGAAAACCATGATTTTCCATCTCTCGAAGAGACATTGCATTTTTAGATTTAGAATCAATTAGGCTTATAATGAAGCTCACATTGGAAATAATGTTTGATGTTTAACTTATGTGTAAAAATATACATTTAGGTAATTCCCAGATAAAAGTAACATCTAAGGTTTAAGATGCATTTTGAAAATGAAAAATCTTTCTTGAGGATTTTATTTTAATTGTAACTGCAAGCTGATTAACTGATTAAATTTTAATATTTCCAATAAAAAATTATTTGCTGTATTTTAAAGCGAATTTAAATTGATTGCAATGATTTTTAAATCGATTAAAATGGCTAATTTTCGATATATTTATAATTCTCTAAGCATAACGTAATTCTCTTTATTAAAAAAAATCTTTCACAAATAAAATATAGTTTTCAGAAACGTTATATGAGGAAGATTAGGTGATTTAAAGTTCAATTAATTTAATTAGAAAAAAATATTAACTACTTTTAGTTTAAAATATCGTAGAAAAGCATTTTTTTTAACACAACGATAAGTTTCTGAAGACAATAGTGTCCATTATATATTTTATTCATAAAGCAATTAATGGACCAAGGCCTTTATTTTCTAAGCTAGTAACTTCTAGAATAGTGGTTTCCAAATTAATTTTTCTCTGGGTCGCATTTCCGGAATTAAAATTTGCTCGCGTCTCACAAAATTTTATGTGATAAAAGGTACATTTAAAAAATAAAAAAAACCCAAAAAAGCAGAGAGAGGGTTAAAGGGAGATAACCGCGGATTCAAAGTCAGAACATTATCATTGATAACTCTCTCCTCCAATTTGTGGACCTAAGTTGCTATATTCTTAATACTTGATATAATGCAAAAATATCACAACGATAAAATTGGTAAATAATTATTTATAACTATTTATACAGGAACTCGTGCATGCTGTTTCAAGTAATCCATAATAATATTTTAAATTTTGAAATTATATTTATTTTTGGCATAACATTTTTTAAAAATTGTTTCTAAATGATACGGACTATTGTCCTCATCTTTGTCGCCATATTTATTACAACGTTTTGGCCGTTGTACGCTCCGGCCTTCTTCAGGTGGTTGGAATGTCGAACTGAACTGGATAAAGGCAGTGGAGAACTTGAGAGGGAATTAACAGGAGATAACTGATAACTGGCATCCATTAGACATGGCACGTGGAACAGTAAGCGAAATAAAGGGTTCAGTTCATTTTACCCCAGTAAGCGAAATAAAGGTTCAGTTCGACATTTTAACCATCTCAGAAATATAGACAGATACTAAAGGGTCGAAACGTTGTAATAAATATTGACAAAGATGAGGACAATAGTCCGAATAATGTAAATAGTGTACATAATAATCTCAGAAATATAGACAGATACTAAAGGGCCGAAACGTTGTAATAAATATGGTAACAAAGATGAGGATAATAGTCCGAAGTAAATAGTGTACATAATACCTCATCTCAGAAATATAGACAGATACTAAAGGGCCGAAAGATACTAAATATGGTAACAAAGATGAGGAAAGTCCGTAAATAGTGTACATAATCAGAAATATAGACAGATACTAAAGGGATGAAACGTTGTAATAAATATGTCCGAATAATGTCCGAATAATGTAAATAGTGTACATAATACCTCATCTCAGAAATATAGACAGATACTAAAGGGCCGAAACGTTGTAATAAATATGGTAACAAAGATGAGGACAATAGTCCGAATAATGTAAATAATGTACATAATACCTCATCTCAGAAATATAGACAAATACTAAAGGGCCGAAACGTTGTAATAAATATGGCAACAAAGATGAGGACAATAGTCCGAATAATGTAAATAGTGTACATAATACCTCATCACAGAAATATAGACAGATATTGTTTCTAAATCTTTTTCAATCATTCCGCCTCACCTGCTATCCTCTTCCGCCTCACCTGCTACCCTCTTCCGCCTCACCTGCTATCCTCTTCCGCCTCACCTGCTATCCTCTTCCGCCTCACATATGAGGTGCACCGCACCGTTTGGGAGCCAATGCTTAAATGTCTTTCCCTAGCTTTTTTTTTTAATTAATTCTTATCTCCACCGACAAATGAAATTAAGTGAAAAATAATTCAAACGTCTTTTCAGTTTATTTCTGCTATTAATCATCATTAATATCGTCTGTCTGGTTGGTTCAGCCTTACTTGCTATCCTCTAAAAGGCGTGCCACACCGTTTGGTAACTACTGCTCTAGGACAATCCTAAAGACCATGGAGTCTTCTTATTGCCGTCTATACGAATTTCTAATTACCATGTAAATATAATGCAAAACTGGACCCTTACTTTTTGTATGTTTCCTAAAACTACAACCTTGAAGGTGTTTTGTTACTTCCCTTATTACTCATGGATTATGATGTTTTTTTTTTATTTAATATATGTTCAGATAAATTCTCAAGCTTTAAAAAATGCTTTCTTTAATTCAGTTATTTTTTATGCAAATATTTGATGTTTAAAAAGAAAAAAGAAAATGAATGCTTTCTCCATCTGTGGTAGAATGTTCAACTTGCATAAGTAAAGAATTTCAGTCACTGTGCATTTTCATGGACCTTTTATTTTCTAAGCTATTTTCCTCTGGGATATGAAGAATGTGGAGTCTTCTTATTGCCGTCTCTTTGCAGCTTAAATTTAGCAAATATGTTGAGAACAATTGTCACATAGAATCTTTTTAAAAAGTAACAAATCAACGTTACCAATTTATTCATTTTTTTCTTTATAAAGTATGCAATGGAGAAAAATATTATGAAGACACTGTCTGGGCAGGACAAAAAAATATATCAGGTTAGATGCCTACTTTTCATTTAGTCAGCACATGAAAGGCTGACTCCCCTAAAAACTTGATATGTACCTTCAATCTAGATGGAGATTGTGCACAGGCTGCCATGGTTGCATTTAAGGGAGAAATTCTCTAAAGACTTGCTGTGGTACATATCTCACCATAAATGCTGGCTGCTGTACAGTTGGTGAAAGTGGAGCCACTAGAAAAGGCAACCCTGTCATTAAACTGTTACTTATGAAAGTTCTTCAGTTTAGCTCTTGTTAGTCATAGCTTAAAGATAATTTCATCAGTCTTCCAAAAGATGAATGTGTATGTAATTTAATTGCCAATTGGTTCCAGAAACAAGTTAAAAGTAGTTGTGAAATGTGGCAATGTCTAGTTTAATAATCAAGCGCAAACACTTTTTGATTGATGGATTTTTGCAAGACATTTGCTAAAAGTACAAAATTGAAAATCATGCAAGAAATGAAACCCCAAAAAACCAGTAAGATTTTGACACTTTTCCCTTGTTTAACAGCAAAACTGTCTTTGCAATAGAGGAAAAAAATGATGTTGTCTTGTATTATAAATGCAGTTCTTTATATGGGGAAACATGGATTAGCATTTTGCAGTTCCAAAGTGTAGATTCTATAAATGAAAGCAATTCATTTTTAATAATTGCCAAAAATATGATCAATCGGTCAATTATTAATGATTGATTAAAATGCAACATATCTCTACCGTCACATACAAAATGTTCTTTACAATCCTTATCAGCTGAAGAAGCTCTGTTGAAGATAAGAAATCAAAGTAGTGAAATACTTCACAATAATTGTTGATGTCATAGCTTTCATTGATATTGCAATTTCCAATATTCTAAGAGAGTTGTTCCTTTTCTATAAATTTTAGGCAGTATCGCCATTATTTTTTTTCCAGTTTATGTCTTTTTTCTTACATTAAATATCCGAATTCCAAATAATAATCAAAGGAAATTAAAGAAAACATTATTTTTTTCCTTTTCTTTCCTCGATTGAGTGAGTTTCTTGATTTTGCCAATTGACAGAATACAGCGGCTGCTCTTATTTTTAGTTTGAATGTTTTGTTATATTTTAGTTTCGTTTTCTGGGTTCACCCCTTCCCCTCTCATTTCATATATTTTAAAGTAGTTTTATAAATAAAAAAAAATAAAAAAAAGGAAAACGAAAAAGAAAAAAAAAAGGAGACATTTAGAAATAATAAATTTTTTATGTCCTGGGTGTTTTTGTAGATTCCCTGTAAACATGTGGTATTGTGGTATATGATGGATTAAATAGTGATAGACAAGTTCTTGTTTTGAATGAGGAAATTATAATGGATGAATGGGTCATGAATCTGGTTAGCTAGATCTAGGATACTTAATAGTGACCATCTCTACTCCATTATTTACATTATTCGGACTATTGTCCTCATCTTTGTCGCCATATTTATTACAACGTTTCGGCCCTTTAGTATCTGTCTATATTTCTGAGATGAAGTATTATGTACACTATTTACATTATTCAGACTATTGTCCTCATCTTTGTCGCCATATTTATTACAACGTTTCGGCCCTTTAGTATCTGGTCTATATTTCTGAGATGAGGTATTATGTACGCTATTTACATTATTCGGACTATTGTCCTCAT
Source organism: Acanthosepion pharaonis (assembly GCA_903632075.3). Taxonomy (NCBI): domain Eukaryota; kingdom Metazoa; phylum Mollusca; class Cephalopoda; order Sepiida; family Sepiidae; genus Acanthosepion; species Acanthosepion pharaonis. Next base: position 234,119 of record CAHIKZ030001557.1, read on the forward strand.
CTTTTGTCGCCATATTTATTACAACGTTTCGGCCCTTTAGTATCTGTCTATATTTCTGAGATGAGGTATTATGTACGCTATTTACATTATTCGGACTATTGTCCTCATCTTTGTCGCCATATTTATTACAACGTTTCGGCCCCTTTAGTATCTGTCTATATTTCTGAGATGAGGTATTATGTACGCTATTTACATTATTCGGACTATTGTCCCTCATCTTTGTCGCCATATTTATTACAACGTTTCGGCCCTTTTTATCTGTCTATATTTCTGAGATTAGGTATTATGTACGCTATTTACATTATTCGGATTGTCCTCATCTTTGTCGCCATATTTATTACAACGTTTCGGCCCTTTAGTATCTGTCTATATTTCTGAGATGAGGTATTATGTACGCTATTTACATTATTCGGACTATTGTCCTCATCTTTGTCGCCATATTTATTACAACGTTTCGGCCCTTTAGTATCTGTCTATATTTCTGAGATGAGGTATTATGTACGCTATTTACATTATTCGGACTATTGTCCCTCATCTTTGTCGCCATATTTATTACAACGTTTCGGCCCTTTAGTATCTGTCTATATTTCTGAGATTAGGTATTATGTACTATTTTACATTATTCGGACTATTGTCCTCATCTTTGTCGCCATATTTATTACAACGTTTCGGCCCTTTAGTATCTGGTCTATATTTCTGAGATTAGGTATTATGTATATTTACATTATTCGGACTATTGTCCTCATCTTTGTCGCCATATTTATTACAACGTTTCGGCCCTTTAGTATCTGTCTATATTTCTGAGATGAGGTATTATGTACGCTATTTACATTATTCGGACTATTGTCCTCATCTTTGTCGCCATATTTATTACAACGTTTCGGCCCTTTAGTATCTGTCTATATTTCTGAGATGAGGTATTATGTACGCTATTTACATTATTCGGACTATTGTCCTCATCTTTGTCGCCATATTTATTACAACGTTTCGGCCCTTTAGTATCTGTCTATATTTCTGAGATGAGGTATTATGTACGCTATTTACATTATTCGGACTATTGTCCTCATCTTTGTCGCCATATTTATTACAACGTTTCGGCCCTTTAGTATCTGTCTATATTTCTGAGATTAGGTATTATGTACGCTATTTACATTATTCGGACTATTGTCCTCATCTTTGTCGCCATATTTATTACAACGTTTCGGCCCTTTAGTATCTGTCTATATTTCTGAGATGAGGTATTATGTACGCTATTTACATTATTCGGACTATTGTCCTCATCTTTGTCGCCATATTTATTACAACGTTTCGGCCCTTTAGTATCTGTCTATATTTTGAGATGAGGTATTATGTACGCTATTTATTTTCGGACTATTGTCCTCATCTTTGTCGCCATATTATTACAACGTTTCGCCCTTTAGTATCTGTCTATATTTCTGAGATTAGGTATTATGTACGCTATTTACATTATTCGACTATTGTCATCTTTGTCGCCATATTTATTACAACGTTTCGGCCCTTTAGTATCTGTCTATATTTTGAGATGAGGTATTATGTACGCTATTTACATTATTCGGACTATTGTCCTCATCTTTGTCGCCATATTTATTACAACGTTTCGGCCCTTTAGTATCTGTCTATATTTCTGAGATGAGGCATTATGTACGCTATTTACATTATTCGGATTGTCCCATCTTTGTCGCCATATTTATTACAACGTTTCGGCCCTTTAGTATCTGTCTAACGCTATTTACATTATTCGGACTATTGTCCTCATCTTTGTCGCCATATTTTACAAGTTTATGTATATTTTGAGATGATATTTTCACTATTTACATTATTCGGACTATTGTCCTCATCTTTGTCGCCATATTTATTACAACGTTTCGGCCCTTTAGTATCAGATGAGGTATTATGTACACTATTTATATTATTCGGACTTCGCCATATTTATTACAACGTTTCGGCCGTTGTACGCTCCGGCCTTCTTCAGGTGGTTGGAATGTCGAACTGAACCCTTTATTTCGCTCACTGGGGTAGACTGTTCTAGTTCCACGTGCCATGTTTGATGGATGTCAGTTATCGGCCATGTCCTGTTAATTCCCCTCTCCAAGTTCTCCACTGCCTTAACCAGGTATTGAACTCTCACTGTTTGAGTCCTGTCACTGGATCTAACCAACGCCTTTCTCCAGTGTGCCATGTGTCCTCAAGGCAGTGGAGAACTTGCAGAGGGGAATTAAATTAAAGAAAACATTTCTATACCTGTTAAAGAAATCATTTGTATTTACGCCTCTGCTGTTGTTGTTGATGGAGGTGATTCATTTGAAGTCGCCGACATACGATGGTCAGCGAAGATTCACTGACCGTCTCTGTTGTTGTTGGAGATAATTCTGTTGAAGTCGCCGACAGATGTTTCTTTCAGTAGGTGCTTGAAAAAGAAGGAAAAAGCTATGTTTTCGCTTGCGTTTCAACGGCTTGCAGACAGTCGTATCTCTGCTTATGAAAGTTGAACCTGTGCTTTTTTATAATAATTTTTCCCGTTATTAGACTCTAGAAAAATAGGGTTTTTAATTTTTTCTGATTGGTCAAATATTTCACATGGTGATGTCAATTTCTAACCAATAGACACTTTGATTTAAACGGTCTTAGTGCTATTGTGGAATGCTTTTGTTATGGTTGTAATTATGCCTCGCTATTGGATAGAAAATAAAGTTGGGACGTAGTATATACAAGGTGACCCCAAAAAACGGGAACTTTTTAACAATCCAATAAAACCAAAAGTGATGGAAGAAAAATATTTTATTCATAGTAATTGAAACCTTAAAATATGCCATTTAAGAAACAGTGATGGAATTTTCATTTTTTTTAAATTACGTCCTGTAGATGGCGTCCTCCTGTACGAATGCATTCTTGAAATCTGCTGTTGAGATTCCTCATTGACTGCTGCAACCTCTCATCTGGGATACTGTGAATTTCATTTTGAATTCTAAATGGCGAAATGTTTACTTGCTCAAGGTACTGTCTCGCAGTGTTGCCACTTGCTCATGTCTGGCAATACACACTTCAAAAATTCCCGTTTTTTGGCGGGTCACTCTATATATTGGTATATGTGTTGGAAATAGGATTTATTTTCTATGGGATAATTGAAATGACCCCCCAAAATTGTTTGCCAGACTTTTACTAAAAACCACAAACAAAATTGAAAAGTATGCGAACATTATTTTCTTATAAAATTTAATTTTTTTTAAACAGAACTGTCTTTATTGACTTTGTGATTGCAGAAAAGAAAGCCATAGAGATAAATGATTTAATTTTGGCTCGTGTTATGCAGTCCTCTATTCTGGAAAACAGGGATTAGCATTCTGTTATTCTCAAGAGTTTCACTAGATCTAACCAACGCCTTTATCCACTATGCCATATGTCCTTGAGGAAATATAGACAGATCCCTACTCCACTTTCCCTTCGACCTTGTGCCAAAATTGTTACATTGTTGACAATAAATCACCATTACTACACTGACTGACCCTTTGTGGATGGATTTTTACCGAGCAGTTTTTGATGGGATCTTGTGTTAAGTGGATTTTTGTTTATTGCCTTTCAGTTGTATATTTTTAATTTTCATTTTCTCTTCTCCCGTTTTGATGAAGCCTTTTTCTCTTTTACAGGATTATTGCTTTCCTCGCGATCGGTTTAGGCAGAATATTTTGCTTACTGGAGTGGATCCGGGACAAAATGGCTGACAAAAAAAGTTAGTGTAAAATGATTTATTTGGAGTAGCGGCCAGTAAGAATAAGACAAAAAAAGGAGAAGGCAAAATCTACCAAGATGAAGAGAGTATGTAACAGACTAACGAAAAAAGTGATACAATGGCCGGGGAATCACCTTCTAGCCGGACATGTGTACGTGGCAGAGTTTCTGGGAAGGGCCACGGGAGTATACACAACTTATCAATGATAGGGGCCTTTTGCTAGATGTTTACGAACTACAAATTTGGAAAAGGGAACAGTTTCCGTCTTTGTGGTTGACAAGCGCTTACACAAAATGTATCGCTCCTCGAAAGACACTGTGGAGGAATCAATGTCATTCTTGTTTTTTTTTTTGTTTTTTTTTCCTCAGCAAATTATTCAGGTTTCTGGTTTTACTTAAAGTCAATTGGTGACTAAGATCATTATAGTCATCGATACCTTTGCAAGAGTTAAAACCACGACAAGGAAGTTTAGATTTTCTCTGGTCCCAAATTAGAGCCTGTGTTAATGTATATAAATAGACCAAACCCGGATATAAGAGAAACCCGGATATAAGAGACATTTTCTCCGGTCCCGACAACTCTCTTATATCCGGGTTACACTGTAGTTGCTTTGTAGGGGGTGGTCCGAAAGTCTTGTCATCCCTACATCATATATTTTTTATTTTATTTTAGCGCTCTATAGGGTAGTAACGAGGAGAGAGAGAGAGAGAGAGTTACCTATGAACGATGCCGGAATACTCAACAGTTGAAGGACACCCTTTGAAGCGCCTTTGCAACAATCAACAAAGCACCGCTTCGACAAAATATCACACAAGACATGGCGCCGCATCATTTTGTGCCACGGAAAATGATGGTTGTTCATACAGACATTTTTCGATGTGCAACAGCATCAATGAAAATGAAGAAACTGAATCCAGTACGTGTGCTTTGTATTGCTTGTTTCTCTATTGTTCTCATTATATTTTGGTAAGGGTGACAAGACTTTCGGACCACTCTATACAACTGTAAGATGTGACAAGACGTTCGGAACATTCTCGATGTGTGATGACGTCAATGAAAGTGAATCTAGTACGTGTGCTTGTTCTATTGTCCTTACTTTTTGCTGGGATGGGTGACAAGACTTTCGGACCACTCTATACAACTGTGACAAAACTTTCGGACCATTCTCGATGTGTGATGACGTCAATGAAAGTGAATCCAGTACGTGTGCTTATTGTTCTATTGTTCTTACTTTTTGCTGTGATGGTGACAAGACTTTCGGACCACTCTGTACAACTGTAGGAGTCGCTTTGCTTTTCTTATATAGTATACTTTTCTATTTCAGATGGCTGACAGAAAAATGTATCGTGTTCATACAGACCTTCTCGATGTGTGACATATGAAAGTGAATAAACTGATTCCAGTACATGTGCTTCTTCTTACTTTTTGCTGGGAGTGGCTGACAAGACATTCGGGCCACCCTGTACCTTTTTTTTTTATTCTGTTTGAAACATGAGGTCTTTTTTGTTTTAAATAAGTTATAGATTTATAAGCTAACGATAAAAGTTTGTTTTTAAATTGTGTTTTAATTTAAACTAGGAAGTAAAATTTATAGCGTATTTAAAATTAATTGCATCTTATCAAGACGCCTTTTTTTTTTAATGAGCACTCGCTAACTAACTTTGGAAACATCTCTGTTCTTTTCTCTCCATTGCGTCGAAAATAATCGAAAAATCAAATTAAAAAACTTGGTTATTGTAAATGTTTATCAATGAAGTCAGGGCCGGTTGCAAGGATCTCTTGCTCCCCCTCCCCGGATTTTATGTTGCCAATTTATGATACGCCCCCACAACCTATCTATGGTACGAACCCCACTCTACTACCTCAATTTTCATGAAGTTTTATTGTAACATTGACTGGCAGTAGAGCCCGGCGTTGCCCAGGGATGTAACAGTAAGAGATAGATCAAGTATCGACCCTCATAAAGACTGAAAAATAAAATTGACAAAGATTATTGTTTAAGGTTGACGGACACGCAAGTCTTAATTAGTTTTTTTTTTTTTTTTTTATTTCTTTTTTACGAATTGGTCAAACCCAAACTCAAACAAAAACATTGTTTTCAATTGTTATGAGTCTACCGATTGAATAGAATTTTATTATAAACAATTGCCTTGTAAAGAGAATTATTAAATCATTCTGTATGTAAAAATAAAGAAAAAAGTGTAGAAGAAAATAAGAAACACTAAAAAAAAAAAAAAAAGTGAAGTTTTGTTGAAATCGATTGAAAAATGTAGGAAATCCGATCCCATATATAAACGAACACACACACACACACACACACACACACACACACACACACACAACCTGGGTTTTATAAGTATAACTCGATATGAGTTGTCCCCCTTTCATTTATGCCTCTTAATCGTGTTTTCAAATTGATTTCGTGCAAAAACAATTGTTTTCCCAATTTTTGGCGCTGTCAGAACCACCGCAAGGTAATTTTATGTAGTCCTGTGAAGTTTTGTTGAAATCGGTTGAAAAATATAGGAAAACCAATCCAATATATAAACGAACAGACACACACACACACACACACACACACACACACACACACACACACATACAACCTGGGTTTTATAATGTATGATTACGTACAATAATGGACCATATGCAATATAGGCAAACAATTCAACTAGAAAAATTGAAAATAAATACAATGTATCTAAATACAAATCCTTATAAAGCAACAATGTTTTGCGGCAATTTTTAACGTCTACTTGCAAGAGTCTCACGGGCACCACACCCTGAATCTATGATACAAAGTCCCCAACTTTACTACATCTCAATTTTCATAAGGTAGTGTTCATATAAAATACAAATTTCATTTTAATCTAATTATGTACAATAATTGACCATATGCAATATAGGTAAACAATTCAACTAAAAGAATTGAAATAAATACAATGTATCTAAATACAAATTAGCGACCAGCCGTAATAGATCATTCTATTTTAAATAAATCAACAACGTTTTGCGGCAATTTTTAACATCAACTTGAGATTTTACTTGTTAAAAATTTTAATGATTTTAACGCATTCAACATCATACTTATTATAAAATCCAGGTTTGTGTGTGTGTGTGTGTGTGTGTGTGTGTGTGTGTGTCTGTTTGTTTATATATTGGATCGGATTTCCTACATTTTTCAACCGATTTCAACAAAACTTCACAGGAGTACGTAAAATTACCTTGCGGTGGTTCTAACAGCGCCAAAAATTGGAAAAACACAATTGTTTTTGCACAAAATCAATTTGAAAACACGATTAAGAGGAATCGCGAGAATGAAAAGGGGGACAACTCATATCGAGTTATACTTATTATAAAACCCAGGTTGTTTGTGTGTGTGTGTTTGTTTATATATGGGATCGGATTTCCTACATTTTTCAACCGATTTCAACAAAACTTCACTTTTTTTTTTGGCAGGTAGTGTTTCTTATTGTCTTGCACACTTTTTTTCTTTATTTTTACATTCAGAATGCTTTAAAAATTCCATTTACAAGACAATTGTTTATAATAAAATTCTATTCAATCGGTAGACTCATAACGATTGTAAAAAAAAAACTAATTAAGACATGCGTGTCCGTCAACCTTAAACAATAATCTTTGTCAATTTTATTTTTCAGTCTTTATGATGGTCGATACTTGATCTATCTCTTACTGTTACATCCCCGGGCAACGCCGGGCTCTACTGCTAGTTATGAATAAAAATTAGTGAATTTCATATAACGACTTATCATGAGCAAAACAATTTCACTGATTGGGACGCCTTCTCACCAAAACAAAACAAAAAAAAAGAAAGAAAAAAAAAAAGACCCCAAAGACGCCAAAATCTGCAAAAAATTTTCATTCTTTAATAGTTGGGGTTAGTTTAAGGTAGAAAAAAGCAAATGTTGATAAGATAGCGAGAGTCACGAAGCACTGCCCGGGGCCCTCCAATCATGCCTGGCAACTCGGAGCAACCTCGAGGCGGTGTAAGGGTTAGAAAGCTTGTCTTGCTAGAACAATTACGACTGTGTAGTGATTTCGGTCCTCACTGGGTGACCCATACTTTCGGCCTTGTGCCACATCTAAGCTGTGCTTGAAAAATCACTATCATGCCTGTCAACTCGCCCTAGTCGGGGAATTCGGTGGTGGTGGTGGTGGGGGTGATTTAGTTCGCACCGGCTTTGAATGAAGTTATAATTTAAATGCATGATTTAAAACAACAAAAAAAGAAAGGTAATAGTCGCGTGACATTAAAAAGGTTCAAGTAAATAAATATTAAATGAATAAAAAAAGGAAGAAAATATTTATCTAAAATATTCATTAGAAACTTTATAAAAAATCATGGAAGCAATAAAAGAGTAAAATTTAAAAGAATGTAAGAATGTAGGACAATATATATATATATATATATATATATATATATATGAAGATTAATGTGGTTACTGGATCCAACCAGACAGACGATATTAATGATGATTAATAGTAGAAATAAACTGAAAAGACGTTTGAATTATTTTTCACTTAATTTCATTGTTCGATGAAGATAAGGATTAATTTGAAAAAAAATTGCTTGGTGAAGACGTCTGTTTGTTATAGAATATGACTAAGATTCTAAAGCAGTGGTTACCAAACGGTCCGACGCGCCTCATAGGTGAGGTGGAAGAGAATAGCAGGTGAGGCGGAAGAGGATAGCAGGTGAGGCGGAAGAGGATAGCAGGTGAGGCGGAAGGGGAAAACAGGTGAGGTAGAATGATTGAAGGACAATCAGAGATTTAGAAACAGTTTAAAAAAAAATTCATATTTCAAAAATAAATATGATTTCAAAATTTAAAATATTATACATTACTTGCAATTGCATGCGTGAGTCCCAGTGTAAATAGTTATAAATAATTATTTACAAATTTTATCACTGTGGTATTTTTGCATTATATCAAATATTAAGAATATAGTAACTACGGTCTGCAAATTGGAGGAGAGAGTTATCAATTATAATGTTCTGATTTCGAATCAACGGTTATCTCCCTTTACCCCCCCCCTCTCTGGATTTTCTTCGTCGTAGCGCTGCTTGCGCCTTTTTCCCGGGACTTCCCTTTTGGTGAGGCGCGAGCAAATTTTTATTCCGAAAATGCGGCCCAGAGGGAAAAAAAGTTTTGGGGGCCACTGGTTTAGACTATACACATCACACATTCTTTAACTTACCAACAAAGTAAGTTCAACTTTTTCTTTATCCTTTTTACAGACACCATCTTTTTTTTTTAATTGACACTTTCTTTCAAGAATTATCCTTGAAATTTTCACACTTAAATGTTCCCAATAGAATGAAAATTTCTATTTCGTTTTGTTTCACTCATTTGTTTGTTTCTTTTCTCAATCCAGACCCCAAGTGGAACTTGTGGATACGTTCCATCGCTAAAGATGCTGGAAAAATGGTCGGTTTCCTGTACTGTACCTCACTCCCTCTGCTATCCTCTACGTTTATAAGAGCCAGATCAGGCCGAAAATGGAGTCCTATTGTCATATTTGGGCGGGAGATGCCCAGTCCTCATTTTCCAGTCCTGATAGAGTTCAAAAGTGCCTCAGAGTCCTTGTTGGAGAAGAATTATTTTCCACACTCCAACCTCTCTCTCTCTCTCTCTCTCTCTTTCTCTCTCTCTCTTTCTCTCTCTCTCTCTCTCTCTCTCAGAGGAGGTATGTGAAGGAGTCCCTCACTCCTCTATTGCTACTACCATTGGAAGTAGTCATACGAACTGCATTTCCTGGTTCCACAAGATCTAACTTTCACGGCTAGCACCCGCCATGTCACTTACATAATAACAAGTCACCCACATTCCGTATTACATCGGCGAGAAGTAAGTTCCACCCAAGCAGATTCTTCCCGTAAACCACTGCCCTATGGAACAGAACCCCAAGAGGATGTTTCCCCGATTACTAGAATCTTAACCTGTTCAAGTCTAGAGACAATCGTTATCTTCCCTTCCTATCCATGTAAACTAACTCCTAACGTAACCCTCTACCTCGAGTACCCACGGGCCTTGTACAGGGTCAATCTTACTGTCTAAAAAATAATATTGATAATAATAATAATAATATAATCGCCAAAAACAAAATAATAATAAATGCCTGACCCCTCGTCCTATCATCTACCTTTATAAGAACCAGATCAGTCCGAAAATGGAGTACTATTGTCATATTTGGCACTTTCCAGTCCTGATAGAGTTCAAAAGCATCTCCGTGTCCTTGTTGGAGAAGAATTATTTTCAACCCACCAACTTCTCTCCCAGAGGCTGGATATGGCGAGTCTCTCACTGTTCTATCGCTACTACCATGGAAAGTTCTCGGACGAACTACATTCTTTGGTTCCACCAGGTTTAACCTTCATGGCTAGGACCCGCCATGACACTTACATAGTAACAAGTCACCCTCATTCCCTATATATTCTATCGTCAAAACAACTCAAAACAGCTTCTTCCCGTGAACCACTTCCCTGTGGAACAGACTCCCAAGAGGATGTTTCCCCGATCCTGACAATCTTAACCTGTTCAAATCTAGAGTTAACCGTTATCTTTCCCTCCTGTCCATATAAACTAGCCCTTAACATAACCCTCTACTCCTGGCCTTATATAGGATGAAAAAGAAAAAAATAGAAAAACTCAATTTAGAGTTTTGTAGTTATTAGTATTTTCTTCTTTGAATATGGAGAGAGAAAGCAGTTGAACAAAAGGAAATTCTATTTTTATTACAAATCACTGACAGAATGGGATGCAGCACCCACATATCACCCACACTCTCCTCTATGGTATCTAGACTCTATGAATTTAATCGTAGTACTCATCGTTATACACTTGAAATGCCTCGATATAACCGTAAGTTCTATGCTAACAGTTTCTTCTGCCGCACTTCTCGCTTGTAGAACTCTCTTCCATCGCCATCTTTATTCGGGAACTATTACTATTTATTTGACATCTGTTTTTATAAAGTTAAGTTAACGATATCAGTGAGAGTTCATTTGTAAGTAGACTCGGTCAGTGAAGGTTGGAGTTCATTAAAACTCTGATGAAAGAAATGGCAGTAACGTAGATATCGCCATCTTTATTCGGAAACTATTACTATTTATTTGACATCTGTTTTTATAAAGTTAAGTTAACGATATCAGTGAGACTTCATTTGTAAGTAGTCTCGGTCAGTGAAGGTTGGAGTTCATTAAAACTCTGATGAAAGAAATGGCAGTAACGTAGATATCGCCATCTTTATTCGGGAACTATTACTATTTATTTGACATCTGTTTTTATAAAGTTAAGTTAACGATATCAGTGAGAGTTCATTTGTAAGTAGTCTCGGTCAGTGTAGGTTGGAGTTCATTAAAACTCTGATGAAAGAAATGGCAGTAACGTAGATATCGCCATCTTTATTCGGGAACTATTACTATTTATTTGACATCTGTTTTTATCAGTGAGAAAGTCCGGTCAGTGAAGGCTGGAGTTAACGATGAAAGAAATCAGTAACGTAGATATGAGAACTTCATTTGTAAGTTACGTCTCAGTGAGAGTCAGTGAAGGTTGGAGTTCATTAAAACTCCGATGATGAAAGAAATGAACTATTACTATTTATTTGACATCTGTTTTATAAACGTAAGATATCGCCATCTTTGATTGGGAACGTATTATACGCTATCTTTATTTGACATTTGACATCTGTTTTTATAAAGTTAAGTTAACGATATCAGTGAGAGTTCATTTGTAAGTAGTCTCGGTCAGTGTAGGTTGGAGTTCATTAAAACTCTGATGAAAGAAATGGCAGTAACGTAGATATCGCCATCTTTATTCGGGAACTATTACTATTTATTTGACATCTGTTTTTATAAAGTTAAGTTAACGATATCAGTGAGAGTTCATTTGTAAGTAATCTCGGCCCACTCTTCTACATGTCAGTTTTCATACGATGGTATACATATAAAAATACAAATTTTATTGTAACCTAATTATGTACAATGATAGATCGTATGTAATATAGTTGAACAATTCAACTAAAAAAAAATTGGAAATAAATACAATGTATCTAAATATTAGGTTGGTGCAAAAATAATGACGTAATAATGTCGTTTTTTGACGTAACGTCAAAAACGACATTATTACGTCATTATTTTTGCACCAACCTTATACAAATTAGAGACATGTCATAATAGACCATTCCATCTTAAATAAATCAACAATGATTTGCAGCAATTTTTAACATGTATTTGAGAATTTTCTTGTTAGAAACTGAATAATTTTAATACTTTCAAAATTATGGATAAAAAATATGGTATTTGATATAGTGTTTTTCCATACTTAGCATGAACAAAAAATATTCACTAATTTGGACAAAATAAGTAAAAAAAAAACAACATCATAATGACGTCAAAATCCACCCTAAATTTTCATCGTTTAATAGTCAGTTGTACTTAGTTTAATTTGTAACGATAGTATTCATATAAAATACAAATTTTATTGTCACCTAATTATTTACAATAATGGATCATATGTAATATAATACCATGGATATTTTAATAGGATCCCTGTGAATATATGGTATTGTGGTATATGTTGAATCGAATGTTGATGGATGAGTTCTTGTTTACGACTAGAAAAATTGCAATTAAATACAATGATTCTTTATTGTATTATAATTACAAGTTTGACACAAGGCCGAAGGGGGAAGCGGGGTGAGGCTGGTCAACACTGACTACCCTAAACCTAGTTAATCTGATTCGTGACCCATTCATTCATTACAATTTACTCTATCACAAGAACACATCCATCAATATTCGATATTGATATACCACAATACCGTATATTCACAGGGATCCTACTAAAATATACATGACATAAAAATTTGATAATATAATATTTTGGGGTTTTTTTTAACAAATATATATATAAGTTTATGGCATGACATGAGGGAGTAGGGGATGAACTCCCCCCCGCCCCGTCAAAATGAAGTAAAACCAAACATTCAAAATAAATAAAAACGTTAGTAGGACCCGAGCATCACTCAAAGAATAAGAATGGCCACTGTATTTTGCCGCTAAGCACAATCCAGCAGCTCACTCGCTAGAGGCAAGGGAGGGGACAAAAGAAATGACGAAATAGGAAGGTCAAAGGCTGACACGGCCAAGGTAAATAGGGGACAAAACCAAGCTGGGGAGGTTGAAAATCTTGACCTGGATCCTTAGAGAAACAACATTTACTTACATTAATTAGGCAAACAAAAGAATCTAGCTTAACCAGCAGGAAGCCGCCCCGTTGTCCTAAAGGAGGCTAAAAAAGAAAATCAAGGCTGGCTCCGTTCACACAAACCAGGCTCGAGACTTTCATCCACCTTTCGCTGAAATCTGCTAATAACAAACAATAAATACAATGTATCTTAATACAAATTAGAGAGATGTGATAATAGATCATTCCAACTTAAATAAATCAACAATGTTTTCGTAAAAAGTAGAATAATTTTAACACGTTCAACATTTTTATATCATTGAGTTTTAGTAGATTCCCTGTGAATATGTGGTATTTTGGTAAATGTGAATATGGATGTGTTCTTTTGGTGATTGAGTCAATTTTAAGAATGAATGGGTCTTGAATCAGATTAGCTAGGTGTAGGATAGTCAGTGAAGACCATCCTTTTCCCACTTCCCCTTCGGCCTTGTGTCACGTGAAATGTACTTCATTTCAAAATAAATTCAACATTATAGATAAAAAAAAAATAGTGAATTTTATATAGTGTTTTTACGAGATTTAGAACGAGCAAAAGAAATCCACGGATTTAGACGGAAAAAAAAATGCAGACCCCAGAATAACGTGAAAATCTGCGAAAATTTTTAATCCTTTAATAGTCAGTTGTGCTTAGTTTAATTTGTAACGTATATAAATGTAGGTAAAAAAAAGCAAATGTTGATAAGATAACAAGAGTCACAAAACGCTACCTGCCCCCCCCCCATTCAGGCCTCTTCTACAGTCGGGGGTTTCAGGGTATTACGCACCGGTCTTTCATATATTCTTAAGTATGGGTACATTATAGTTCTTAATATTCAGTAGATGTTTCCGTGATATCGCATTAGCAAGTCTCGCTTTTCTTTCATTTTTTTTTCTTCTCTTTTTGCCTTTTCTTCAAGTTCAGTTCTCGTTGCGTCTCTCGTTTTACCATTTGTCGTTTTTTTTAATTCTTTTTTATTCCCTCACCTTTATTCTTTAATGGCGTCTTTATTCACAACCACCTCTTTTATTCTTACCATTTGATTTTGAAGTTATTCTTTCTGTTCACTCTCTCTCTCTCTCTCTCTTTCTCTCTCTCTCTCTCTTCTCTCTCTTTTTCTCTTCTCTCTATGATTTTTCACTTCTCTTTTCTTCACGTTGCTTCAAGCTTTTCCATATTTTGTTTTCTTTCCTTTTCACTTTTTCTTACCTTCATTCTCGGCCTGCTTTTTTTTTTCTCTTTTACTCCTTCTTTTTCAAAGACTGCTTTCTCCCCCTTTCTGTTCGGCTTTTGTGTGTCGCTCTCCCCCCTTCTGAGTTGTGTTTGTATGTCTCTCTCCCCCTTCATGTTTGGTATTTGTGTGTCTCTCTCGCCATTTTCTATTTTTTTTTTTTTTTTATACGTCTCTCTTTTATCTTTTTCTGCATGTCTCTCTCTCCCGACTTTCTGTTTTATTTTTGTGTGTCTCTCTTTTATTTGTTTTTGTGTCTCCCTCTGTTGTGATTTTTGTGTGTCTTTTTCGTCCCTTTCTGTTTAGTTTTTGTGTCTCTTTCCTTTTGTGATTTGTTTTGTGCCCCTCTCCACCATTCTGTTTAGTTTTTGTGTGTCTCTCTCCATTTCTGTTTTGTTTTTTGTGTGTCTCCATCGCCCCTCACTGTTTAGTTTTTGTGTCACCCTCGTCCATTTCTCTTTTGTTTTTGTTTTTTGTTTTCCTCCACGTTTCTGTTTGTTTTGTGCGTCTCTCTTCTTTATTGTGATTTGTTTTGTGCGTCTCTCGTCCCTTTCATTTTAGTTTTTGTGTCTCCCTTGTCCATTTCTGTTTTGTTTTTTTGTGTGGCTTCCCCTTCGTTTCTGTTTTGCGTCTCTCTCCCTCTTTGTGTTTTGTTTTGTTTGTCTCTCCCCCCCCCCAACTTTCTGTTTTCTTTTTGTGTCTCACCCCCTTTTTCTGCTTAGTAGTTTTTTTTGGGGGGGGGGGTTTCTCCCCTTTCTATTTTTGTGTGTGTCCCTCTCTCGCCTGCTTTGTTCCCCCTGCCCCTCTCCCCCCTCTTTCTGTTTTGGTTTTCTGTTTCTCCTCCATTTCTGTTTTGCGCTGTCAATCTTTCTTCTCTCACCTCCATATTGTTTTGTTGTGTATCTCCCCACTTTGTATATTTTGGTTTTGTCTGTCTTTCTTCCTTTTTCTCCGTTTTCTTTGTTCATCCCCACTTTTCCTGTTTTCCCCAATTTTTTGTCCGTATTTCGATTTAAGCAACTTCTTTTTTTGTCTATTTTTTTTTTTTGTTTCTTCCCCTTCTCCTTTCATGATTATCTCCGCCTTATATCATAACATTTCGCCATTTTGATTCCGTTTCTTTTTTTTTGCTTTTTTTTGCTTTTTCTTTTCCTTACGATTTCTATCGTTTTCGTTTCGTACAATTTTGTTGTTGTTGTTTTCTTTTTGTTCGTCTAATCATCCCGCTTTAGTTATGTATCTATTACCCCCTCCACTTTTCACCACTTTTGTTTTACATTCCCAGTCAGGCAATGATTTATTAAACTTTCATTACCATCACGAAATAACCATCAGCATAATACAATAGACCTTATTACCCATAATATTAAACATAATGCACCATTGACCAATATATATAAATAAAATTAAAATTAAAATTAAAAATTAAAATTAAAACACAAAATCTAGCACAAATAACAAACTACGAATGAACAGATTGAGTTCAAGCAAGAAACAGACTGTCGCTGCTCGGTGCTGACCACTCTTGATTTTTTTCAGTATCCACTTTATATTTTATATTCAATAGACCTTATTACCCATCTATAAATAGTCCGATATTGACTTCAGTATCCACTTTTATATTTTATATTCGCTCTATCTCCGATATTGAGCACTTTTACCCATAAATATAGCATAGGTTATTTTTTAAAAAAAATAAAAAATTTCAAAAATAATTTCATATGTTTGTGAATAGGTCCTGAAAATTTCATTAAAATCCGACAATTATTTACTTTGCAAGATTTTCCAATTTTCCGCTGTCTGTCACCGCAACAACAAAAACAAAAATTATTATAAATATAGTTTTACTTATTAACAATATTTTCTAAGAGTTATCACAATGAAACTGAATTTTAAAAGATTTAAAAACCTTATAAATTATTCAATTTAAAATTGTAAAAAATGTAAACAAATCTGGTAAAAATTTCTTTGTCGTCGAAAAAAGAATTTTCTTCAGACAATATTCTCTTTAATATCTGTTATTCATAAAAGCAATTAAAAGCTTCTCTAATTAAATAATTTCATTGTCTTATTGCGTTTTTGGTTTTTCGGTTCAGAACAGATTATAGGCAGGACGGGGTCCGATATTGCAAAAACAATTCGGTGATTTAAATTCTTTAAAAAAATTCTATTTTTATCTAATATAGTCACTAAACATTATCTCGATAAATTCATTAAAATCCGACAATTATTTAGGTCAAGCTTTCATAAAATTAAGTAAAGGAGAGAAACACATGTAAAATAAGTAAAAAAAGGAGAGAAACACATGTAAAATAAAAAAATATTATTGTAAATGCTGCTTGGGTTTATGCGTTGAGGTTATCAAATGTAATTGCGTGTTCTAAGAGCATTTATCTATTATACTTTTAATGATTCAAGAAAAAAAAACAAAAAAAAACAACGAGACTCCAATTGTGCATCAACAATAAAATATATATTGAGACAATAACATGCAAAACAATCATGCAATGGTGTGTCGTAATTAAGAGAGAAAAAGTTGCTTCCCTTCAACTGTATTCTGATTAAGATTGAATGTTCAAAAGAATTTCTCTTGCATAAGAATGTTCAGGATTCTATGTTGAATAGAGTCTGGTGTTAGAACAGAATACAGTTAATTAAGAAGTGTGTTGTTTTGAGTAAGTAAGAGAGAGTTCTGGTTCATGAACTTGGCATAGTCACAGAGAGGAAGAATATGTGTAATGCGATACAAAAATCTGTGTCTGGGTGTGCGTTGTGAGTAAAGTCGTGGATTTGTGTAGACAGGCGAAAATAGCTGGACTCTACTGGCGACTTGCGAGAAAGTCGGTAAGAGTTGTTGGCAATGTTCTTTAACGTCTGATCGCACGGTTAAGACGGGAGCTCTTGAAGATTACATTTTGGCAGCAAGGAAAAAGATGAATGAAGAGAAACACGAGGGAAGCTTATTCGTGTTTTGTTTATATAAGGCTGTGTCACACGTGACAGGCTCCGAAGCTTGTTCGCGGGAAAATTATTCCTCGCGTGCCGGCGATTTGATTGGTCGGAATTGATCAATCAGCAAGTTAGTTTTGAGGAGATTAGCCAATGAATACTTGCCGTATGATCTGTGTGTATGTATGTGTGATGGCGATGATGATCACTACATTATTACCAAGATTTCGTAATAAAAAATTAAAAAATAATTTCATTCATTTGTGAATAAGTCTTGAAAATTTCATTAAAATCCGACAATTATTTAATCTTTGCAAGATTTTCCAAGATTTTGTCTGTCACCACAAAAAAAAAAAAAAAAAATGGAGGCAAAAATTTGCTATGTAAAACCGCTGACGCAAGAAAAGCAAGTTTTTTTTTTAATCAAAATTTCGAATGTTCTAAAAAGGAGTAAAAATTTAATTAAATAATCATAAAAATATTTGACCCTTCCTCTTAATAAAGATTTTGATAATTAAATAAACCTGTTTTCATTACGTTTGAGGCATGTTTTCATCACGGTACGCTGATTTTTTTTAGCGATCTCGTGGGGGTACCTACTTAAAATATTTTTTAAATCAAATTAACATAAAAAATAATTTTTTAATATGCCAAAAAATATTTTAAAATCATATTCACTTGAAAATATTTTTAAATATGGCAAAAAATATTTTTTAAATATTTAAAATAATTTTTGTTTAAAGAAAGCTGAAATATAATGCAATGGCAGAGAGGTGGAAAGAGAGAGGAGGAAAGAGAGAGAAGGGGAAAGAGAGAGGTTGAAAGAGAGAGAGAGGTGGAAAGTGAGAGGTTGAAAGAGAGAGAGAAAGGTGGAAAGAGGGAGGAGGAAAGAGAGAGAGGTGGAAAGAGAGAAGTTGAAAGAGAGAGAGAGAGAGAGAGAGAGAGGTGGAAAGAAACTTAAATAATTATTATGCGCCGGCCGAACGCACCACAAGCACGCATGAATCAGAGACTTTTAATATTAGATAGATAGATAGATAGATAGATGATAGATATGAACAGAATGATATATATATATATATATATATATATATATATATATATATATATATATATATGTAGTTAGATAGGTAATGAACAGACTGAGATAGATAGATAGATAGATAGATAAATATGAATAGGCTGATATATATATATATATATATATATATATATATATATATATATATATATATATATATATATAATTATTATTTAAAAAAATTATAACATAAGTATGTTATAAAATCACTACATATATATAGATATATATAGATAGATAGATATGAACAGACTGAAATAGATAGATAGATAGATAGATAGATAGATAGATAGATAGATAGATAGATAATAACAGACTGAGATAGATAGATAGATAGATAGATAGATAGATATGAACAAACTGATATATATATATATATATATATATATATAGATAGATAGATAGATAGATAGATAGATAGATAGATAGATATGAACAGACTGAGATAGATAGATAGATAGATAGATAGATAGATAGATAGATATGAACAGAGATAGATAGATAGATAGATGTGAACAGAGATAGATAGATAGATAGATAGATATGAACAAACTGATATATATATATATATATATATATATATATATATATATATATATATATAGATAGATAGATAGATAGATAGATTATGAATTGTTGTTTCAGTAAAACAATATTTGTGTCGATAGTTACCAAATCAGGGGTTAGATTACTGTCAAAAATCACCCGGTGCTAACAACTTACCATAAACCGCAGGATTTAAGCTTCACATCTTATACCTGGAATATCAGACGGTCCCCTATTCTTAAGGGAGGGACTGGAGGTGGATTTCTATTTCTTTTTCTGTCGCCTTGTACTAAATAAACGATCAGAACTTTTCTCAAAAAATACAGACATGAAAAGAAAAAAAAAAAAGATTTGTTACGATACTTAAAATTCAAATCGAAACTAAAAACGAATAACTAATAAAGTATTGCTATGAATTTTATACGTATGACTCAGTGAAAAATATTTCTCTTTAGAAAATCGCTGGTCTTACATGACAAAATGGGAAAAACAACAGTGAATTGATAGAGGAGTGAAAACTAATGTTGATCTAAACCTCTCTATATTAATTTTCCACCGAAAGACCTGCCATACATTGGATACCTATCAGAAAACTTCTGACGACGAGTTCGTTCCTTATTTGGGGCTCTCTATTTATGACCCTTTTCTTTATATTAGCTAAGTAACAAGTATCTGAGAACTTGTAAATTTTTATTAGTTTTGGGGTAGATAGGCACGCTTATCGCCTATTCACTTTCTCCACCCTGATTTTTTGAACAGGAGTAGAGGTTTATCCCTTGTTTCCTGTTTAGGATTGCGTTTCTGAACACTTCTAAAGTTGTACTTCAACTTCTAACGTCTCCGTCTGAAATCTAATTAAGTCTTGACCTCTTCAAGTCTAGAATTTGCTGTCTATATTTCATGTTATCTTGTCCTTTCTAAAAAAACGCTTAATCGTGTCTTGTCAGGCGTCTTCAATGAAACCCGTATAAAAGAGGTTTTGCTGCCTAAACACACACACACATTCACACACATTCACACTCACACACACACACACATATATATATATATATATATATATATATATATATATATAAAATTCATTTTTCGTTTCACCTTTGAAAGTGAAGTCTGAAGATCCAGAGAAAAATAAAATTCTCTGGTGAAATAAATTATAACAAATGGAGCCTTAAAGTGGTGTGTTTTTTTTAAATTATATATATATATATATATATATATATATATATATATAAGTATAAAAGTGAACATTGTAGTCAACACTCAGAGGGGACAGGCTGTTTCATGCTAGACGCAATCGTCAGGTACACCTTAAAACTATATATATATATTTGGTGGGATTGATGTGAGTTTGTGACCCTGGGTTTCACGCTTTTGCGAGCGTCAAAGTTTGTCTGACGATCGCTAAAGCGTGAAACCCAGGGTCACAAACTCACATCAATCCAACCAAATATGTTAGCTCTATCTCTGATATGGAGCGCTTTCTAATAAGTACCGCGCATATAATATATAAATAATTATATATATATATATATATATTTATATTTATATACACACACTTTTCTCTCTCTCTCTCTCACTCACACACACACACACACACACACACACACACATATATATATATATATATATATACATATATATATATATTATATAACCGAATGGTAATTTATAGGTAGATGTATGATCGAGCGATTGTACAAATACATATAAATACTCTATACAACAGTGTTTCCCAACCGTGGTTCTCCGGAACAACTAAGGTTCCACAAAATGTCCCCAATGGTTCCGTGAGAACAGGTGAGAAGTATTACAAACGAACAGTATGAATTTTATTTAACATTACCGAAAAATTTGGCAAAGAATTAATTCTTCCTTAAACCAGTTATTCAAAAATATATTCTATGATATTTACCACGTGAACTAAGATGAAAATAAAATAAGAAAGATATGTTATATAATTTTGTTTTTGCGCAGGGTTTCCTTGAGACATGCCATTTATTTTAAGGGTTACGCAAAGGTAAAAAGGGTGAGAAACGCTGCTATAGATTAAGAAAAAATAGTGCTCAATGTTAAATAACAGAGCTATTTAATATATATTTAAAAATATACATAATACCTTACACTGATTGCACAACTCGGAGTTTCATGCCGAAGCAATTCAAAGCTTTGATATTTTTTAAATATTTTAAAAAATACCAGCGCTAGAAAAAATACAATTCCCACTGCGAGGGAGGAGAAACAAAAAAGAACCTTGACTAAAATACAAATTTATTAATAAAAACTAGGTAAAAAAAAGGAAAAATACGGTCAAAAGAGCCAACGTAAAGGGATCCTAGTGAGTATAAAATGGAAGAATTCACTCATATACCTCCTAAAAGACCAAGAGACCAAACAAAATGCTCCTTTCTGCACAGAAAAGGTTGATGTAATTTAAGAAAAAAAAACGCTTCTAATAGGCGTAAATGTTGAGGAGACAGAGCTCGACACAGGATAGTAAACGAATCGTATATATATATATATATATATATATATATATATATATATATATATATATTGAGGAGTGAGCTTTCTCGTGGGTGCTTCCCTGAACACTTTAAACCTGACTTTTTAAATCAAGGATCAGCCGCTGTCTATCCTCATAATCTTCACTTCTTAACACCTTCTCTTTCATTCATATCTCACACCTCATTCATCATAATCATACTAACTGTAACTCTACCTTGAGTGGTTCTCGAGTCTCGTATTGGGTGAAAATTAGTAAAAAAAAAAAACGAAAACAAAAAAAAATTGTGATAGATGTAGTATTAGTTTGTTAACATAACTTAAATATTTTTTAACGACAGCGAAACATTTGTGTTAAGTTCCAGCACTCAATACATATGTTGGTCTTCAACGCAGTCAGAAAATCTAATAAGCTCACAGATGTTAAAGACCCCTTCTACAAATTAAGCCTCTCTGGTTTAATACGTTTATTAACCAAAAATAATTTACTAGCCAATAATAATAATAATAATAAATAATAATAATAATAAATAATAATAATAATAAATAATAATAATAATAATTAATAATAATAATAATTATAATAATAAATAATAATAATATTAATAATAATAATAAATAATAATAATGATATTAATAATAATAATAATAAATAATGATAATAAATATTAATAATAATAATATTAATAATAATAATAATAAATAATAATAATATTAATAATAATAAATAATACTAATATTTATAATAATAAATAATAATAATAATAATAAATAATACTATTAATAATATTAATAATAATAATAAATAATAATAATGATAATAATAATAATAATAATAATAAATAATACATAATGATAATAATAATATTAATAATAAATAATAATAATACTATTAATAATAATAATAAATAATAATAATAAATAATAATAAAAATATTAATAATAATAATAATAAATAATAATAATAAAAATAATAATATTAATAATAATAATAATAAATAATAATAATATTAATAATAATAATAAATAATAATAATAATAATAAATAATAATAATAATATTAATAATAATATTAATAATAATAAATACTAATAATATTAATAATAATAAATAATAATAATATTAATAATAATAATAAATAATAATAATGATATTAATAATAATAATGATAATAATAAATAATGATAATAAATATTAATAATAATAATATTAATAATAATAAATAATAATAATAATATTAATAATAATAAATAATAATAATATTTATAATAATAAATAATAATAATAATAAATAATACTATTAATAATAATATTAATAATAATAATAAATAATAATAATGATAATAATAATAATAATAAATAATAATAATGATATTAATAATAATAATGATAATAATAATAATACAAACAACATTTACATTTAGTAGATTCTGTAGTAAATCAAAACAGAAGCCAAGAACCAACTATTGCAGCAAAAGATATGAAAAAGAAAGCCAAGGATAAAGCCCTTGAACAGATGAAACAACGCTGGCAAGACAAACCTCTGCATGGCCAATATCCAGAACGTGCAAATAAACCCAATGTTGATAAAGTTAATACTCATCGATGGTTACGAGCATCTGGATTAAAGTCTGAAACTGAAGGCTTTATTCTTGCAGCGCAAGACCAGAGTCTTTTCACTAGGAATTTTCAGGCAAATATCATACATAATAATGTGGATCCAAAATGCAGGTTCTGTGACAAATACCAAGAAACAATAGACCATCTAATCTCAGGATGTTCTATACTTGCCCCAAATGAATATAAAAATCGTCACGATAGAGTGGGGCAATACTTACACTGGACAATGTGCAAACACTTTGGAAAATGTGTAAGCAAACACTGGTATGAACATCGGCCAGCGCCGGTTACAGAAATAGAAGATGTCACCATTCTATGGGATTATACCATCCACACAGACAGAAAAATTGAAGCAAATAGGCCGGACATTATTGTCAAAAACCAGAAAGAAAAAAACTTGCCTACTAATTGATATGGCTTGTCCAGCGGATTGTAACATAGCAACCAAGGAATTTGAAAAACTATCAAAATACAAAGACCTGGAAATTGAAATAGAAAAATGTGGAAATTGAAAACAAGAATAATACCAGTGGTAATAGGTGCACTTGGAATTATAAAAAATGGAACAAAACAACACATTGAAAGAATCCCTGAAACCCCAGCTTAAGAGACATACAGAAAATTGTCTTATTAAGTACAGCACACACACTAAGGAGAACTTTGTCTATGTAACGCTAGCAACTTCATCGGAGATAAAAAAAAAAAAAAAAAAAAAAATTAACATGAAATGTGGCCATAACAACACACCACGACCTGCCTTAGGTCTTTCCGCAGACTTGGTAGGTAGTGTGTCCATAGCAGAAATCGAATGATGATGATAATAATAATACTGTTAATAATAATAATAAATAATAATAATAAATAATAATAAAAATATTAATAATAATAATAATAAATAATAATAATAATAAATAATAATATTAATAATAATAATAAATAATAATAATATTAATAATAATAATAAATAATAAATAATATTAAATAACTTCTTGGCACGAGTGATGACAATTATTATATATATCTATATTATTCGAGTTGATTCTAGTTGAATACCAAAACATGCTACAACTCGTTACCGTGTTGCTAAATGCTACAGTAAACTTTCTTAAAACCCCTAGACCATGCCGACTAGGTTGCTTAGCAACGGGCAAGGAAAATAATCTATTTCAATAAATTATAATAATTAATATTGAACAAGTACAAAAACCGCTTATAAATTACCGGGAAAAAACGTTCAGTCACTGCTTAGTTTGTTCATGACTAAATCAAGTCCGGCACAAGGTAATGCGCCCAGCAAGGAACGGAAACGCTGGGTACGGTTTTTGTATAACGAATATACTTCCCCCGATATAGACAAGTGCTTATTTTTTTTTTTTTTTAATTGTTTAATTTGTAAAAGTAAAGTTCGCATAAAGAAAAGAGTACTGAACTGTTACGTGATATCAATCCTATGCTCGTGAATGATGGGCAATCTCCTCGCAGATAGATTGAAGCAATAGAAATATGGTTCTACAGAAGGATGATGAGAATATCATGGACCGAACATGAGAGCAACGAAGAAGTTTTAGAGAAAATAGAAACAAAGATTAAACTTAAACTTAACAACAGGAAGAGACATTTTAAAGGATATGAGAAAAGCGGGCTTGGAAAATCTGATACTCACAGGACAGATTGAAGAAAAGAGGGATAGATGAAAACTACGCATTACTTAGCGAGCTGGAGTAAATCTGCTTTTTTTTTTCTTTTAAGAGACACCAATAATGACTTATTTAAAATCTGTCGAAGAAGGCAAATGGAAAAAGATTATCCACTCCTTAAAAATTATCCACTCCCTCTTAAAGATTAAGGAATTTAACATCCAGTTTAAAATCTCAAATGACAAAAATTTCACTTAGACATGGAATACATTGCTTGGTTTATGAAGCTTTTTAAAAATAAAGATTTTTTAAAGATATAAAAATGATTAATGACTTACTCTTCAGTTAAATTGGGACGCACCTGGTTACCTTTCAGGGCATATTAGTGCGCCTGGACGCACCGGTTGAGAAACACTGTTCTAAATATCTATATCTATATCTATATCTATCTATCTATATATATATATATATATATATATATATATATATATATATATACAGTTAAAAATAAAAACCAAAACCATCCTCATAGAATAGTTGAAGCCGCTCTGATACAAAGAACATTCAAATCGTTTTTACACACTTTGTGTTCAGAAAAGAAAAGACTTATACGAACACAAGAAAAACTGATTAGAGAGTTTAATCGCAGTACCTTGTCTTTAATAAAACTTGTATAAAAGTGGGATTACTGCCTAAATAAACAATTATATAAGCAACCGGATGTCTAGCCACACTGATGATATGTGATACAGCGAAACAGTCTGTCTGTGGATGACTATTTATGCCCTCGAAATAATTCGATTGAGCTCTCGGAGAGGAAGGGGTGATTTTATAAACAGTGGCTGCTGCTGCTAATGCAATGCTCTTCTACTCGAATCGAGCTCTCCTAGCTACTGACGTCTTTCGCATAGTAAAAACGTTAAAATTTCCCTTCCGTGCGACGATAGCTGGGGAGTAGAATCTCTGACTGATATTAAATCGGTCAGGTTTGAAACAATCGGATGTCAAACCTCACTGATGTGCTGTGATACTGCGAAACAGTCTGTCTGTGGATGACTATATATATATATATATATATATATATATATATATATATATATATATATATATGTGTGTGTGTGTGTGTGTGTGTGTGTGTGTGTGTATGTGTATGTGAAAAGAGTGTGTATATAAATATAAATATATATATATGTGTGTAATATATATGTATAATTATTTATATATTATATGCGCGGTAGAAAGTGCTCAATATCAGAGACGTATTTGGTTCGATTCATGCGAGAAAAATTGATACACTTCCGATCTTTGAATTTCAACATAGAAATGCGTATGTATGTAGACAACAGCACACATATACACACATATGTCAAGTCCCATACTGTCCACATCTTTGTGTGAGCGTCGGTAGGCGAGCGCGTGTGTATGTGTGTCTGTGTATGGCACAGTGGATAAAGGCGTTGGTTAGATCCAGTGACAGGACCCAAAGAGTGTTGAGTTCAATACCCGGTTAAGGCAGTGGATAACTTTGAGAGGAGAATTAACAGGAGATAACTGATAACTGACATCCATTAGTCATGGCACGTGGAACTAGAACAGTCTACTCCAGTGAGCGAAATAAGGGGTTCAGTTCGACATTCCAACCACCTGAAGAAGGCTGGAGCGTACAACAGCCGAAACGTTGTAATAAATATGGCGACAAAGATGAGGACAATAGTCCGAATAATGTAAATAAAATACGATATTAATTGTTATTGTCTGAGATTTTGGTGTAATTTGAGAGAATAATACAAAAGTTATGGATGATTTAGGGATTTACTGCAAAACCCATGGCGGCCAAAATGATCAGAATGGTTGAAAAGTAACAAAATAATCAAAAATGGCAGAGAATTCTGGAATTATTTAATATTTAGTGTGAAACCCTTTAGCTTCAATCACACTTTGACATCTTCGACTGCATGAGGAAATTAAATTTTCAATTTCTTGCTGAGTGATCTTATTCCATTCTTCAACTATCTATCTATCTATCTATCTATCTATCTATCTATATATATATATATATATATATATATATATATATATATATATAAATTTGGATTTTAAAATTACCAATTTTTAATTTTAATATTAAATTTTATCATATGATTTTATAATTATTAGTTAGTATAAATTATTTTTAATATTACACGTATTTAAAGATCTGGATAGCTATTATTGCAGGATTTCGTTGTCAAGCTTTTGAATCTTTCTATACTTCATTTTTGATTGGTTATTCTAGCTTTTGTAACAAGGCTCCCCCTAGTGTAGGATCGTTAATTAATCTGAAACTTTTTAAAACCATTTATTTTATTTTCAACATCATCACTTGAGAAGACACAGAATGTGTTGAAACAAAATGGCTATTTTTGTAGTGATCTTATAACATACTTATGTTATAATTTTTATAAAAATAATTATATATATATATATATATATATATATATATATATATATATATATATATATATATATATATATATATAAATCTATACATACAGTTAAAATAAAAGCCAGCTTTCCTGACGATCCGCTTAGGTGAAACCTGGGTAGGTTTGTCTGGCTCACTAGGTTTATCTAGGTCTGCTCTACGGTTGTATTGAGCTCTTTTGTTAGTTAGTTGTTTACTCGTGTCGGGTTTTTTTTTCTTTGGGCTTTCAACCTGTATCTGTTTAATTTTTTTCGACAGACTTTCATATTTTCTAGCTCTTTCTTTTTTTAAACCTTTTTTTTTCCTTCCAGATTGATTTGAGTAGTAGCAAATGAAAAAATTCGAAGGTTTTTTCAGAAACGAGTATAATTACCTATATATATATATATATATATATATATATATATATATATATATATATATATATATATATATATACTTTACTTAACTTTTGGAAGGCATCTTTCGTCATTTCAATACACCTTCGGATTTCAGTGTCACATTTTCCGTCATCTGTTAAAACATTTTTTTTTTCTTTTTCTTCTTCGTGCCGTGTTCCTTCAGGACATAGGCGATCATAGCTCTCCACAACTTCCTATCCCTTTGCCGACCTTATCAATTGCTCTCCTTTGCTAAGGTTTCCGTCCCCAGTTCCATCATCCATTCACACAGGTAAATGGTTCTATTATCTTCCTTTTTCTCTATTGATCTCAATATGTCCCGTGTAACACACTTCGTAGATGTTTAAATGTTGGTTCTTGATTGATTTTGGTGTTTCGAATTCGTAGTTTGCATCTTGAGTTGTTTCTTTTGTTGAAACCACACTTTCTGTTTTCTTACAATTGATAAATAGTCCTTTCTTCTCGCTTTCCTTTACGACCTTCTTTAGGAGATTTTTTTTTTTTTGTAGTTTGTCGTTCTGTCTCTTCTGTCAACACTGTGTCATCTGCTTGTTGTCAAAAATGGCTATCTACACTGGCTTCAAATGCAGTCACCGCTAGAATACAATCTTGATTATTTACACTCGTTTCATTAGAATTTGCTGTGTGACATCACATCTGAATTTATGATACGTAACATCGCAATCTACGACATTTCAATTTTCATAAGGTTATACTCATAAAATACAAATTTTATTGTAACTTAATTATGTACAATAACGGATCATATAGTGGAACAATTCAACTAGAAAAACTGAAAATAATTACAATGTATCTAAATACAAATTAGAGACATGTCATAACAGATCATTCCATCTTAAATAAATCAACAATGTCTGCCAATTTTTAATATCAACTTGAGATTTTTCTTGAAAAAATGTTGAAGAGTTTTATTTTAACACATTTATGGATAAAAAAAAAGATAGTAAATTTTATATAGCGTTTTTTCGAGACTTCACGGATTTGGAGGAAAGAAAAGACCCTAGAATGACGTCGAAATCTGTGAAAACATTTCATCTTTTAATAGTTGCGCTTAGTTTAATTTGTGACGCATTTAAATGTAAGTAGAAAAAAATCAAATGTTGATAGGATAACGAGCCCCCCCCCCCCCGGTAAGGCCCTGGTCGTTATTATAAAGTTTAAGCTCTGCATATACTTATTACAGAAGTGAGTAATACAAATATGGAGGTTTTACGTATACAATTAATGGTTCGAATGTGTCCCGACACGCTAACAATTCTAACCGTCTACAGAATGGGAGGGTCGCGACAGGGTTTCAGGGCAGGAACTGAAAGAAAGAGGAGTTAAATGGTCTTGTCGGAAAGGGCGGGTGGGGAAGGCTTGGAAATTCATGTCTCACCTTTTCAGGAGCTTTAGAATTTAAAAAAAATAAAATCAGAACATTTGATAAAAGAGGCGGCTTGGTGGACGATTTTCTTTGCTCAAAAAAGCTTTTACGTAGCCGACCAATCGTCAACTGTTTTTTATTCATTTATTTTGATAAAACGTAGTGTTCAGACATGCCTGTTCCTGTCGTGAAGTGACGCGCATGCGCGCGCACACAAACAAACACGAAAAAGAACGCGCGTGTGCGCAGACGTAGACGAACGCAACACAAATAAGCGCACACAAGCATAAACAGACACACAACGCTGACAACACCCACATACACGCTATGTATTCCACACCCCCACCTCCTACACACACATATAAACACACATGCTCTCTTTCTTTATTTCTCACATTCCATCAGAGCATTTTTCGCAAATAAAGTTTTTTTTCTTATATACACACGCGCGTGCGCACACGCACGCGCGCGCGAACGCGCGTCTTTCTCACCGGTAGAAGCCATTTATTCCCAACAACTACTTGATGGACTGACGTATCTTGTGATTTCTCATTATCGCCCTCATTTTTTTGTTTCAGTTACCAGAAAACTACGAAATGACTAACGATAGAGTTGAATGCAAGGAAGGTCGGGTTCATGCCTTAAAAAAATATTACCATGTGTAATAGTCAGGATCGAAACCATTCCTTTGATTTTGTTAGCTCACTGAGTATTTGTATATTTAGTTGCTTTTTTTGTAAACTTTTTATGGGATGGCAGAAGGCCATTAATTATTTACTGTACCTTGTGTTGGTAAAAAAATGTCACTGTACTGATCAAGATCACTGATTCGGTGATTAGATAAACACGTGGGTTCAAAACGTGAATTATAAACATACGTCTCAATTTTTCTATAAAGTTTTTTTTTTTACTCACATACACACATATATACAGGGTGTCCATAAAGTTCGTGTGCACATTAAAAAATTCATAAATTTATTTGTATTTGAAATAATTTTTAAAAAAAGATTAGAAAGAAGTAAATCTATATTTTTAAAAATTTTATTGAAATTTTATTTAAATTTCCACATGTCCTCCATCATTAGCAATACAAATACGATTTTGCAGTTCACGGAAAACATTTGCCAACTCATTTACAGTAATGCCTGAAATCACATTAGTTATTTTAGCTATACTTAAAACTAGGTACATTAAACTTTATAACATTTTTTACCGATTATTTCTATTGCAAATACAAATAAAGTTATAAATTTTTTAAAGTGCACACGAACTTTATGGACACCCTGTATATAATTATTTTTTTAAAAATATGATTGCATCGCTACACAGGAATTATTACCATCTTTCAAAAACAAGCTAAAATCTTCCACTTCAATTATAGAAATTAAATTAAAGTAATTGAAAATGAAACAGAACTAGGTACTTTAATTTAATTTCTATTGGAAGTTTTAACTTGTGTTTTTGAAAGATGGTAATAATTCCTGTGTAGTGATGGAATCATATTTTTAAAAAAATAATTATAATCTAGGCTCTACTTGTGTATCGAGCACTGTTTTTTTTTTTTTTTTAATAAAAACAAAAATACGAAAGAACTTCGGATCATCATTAGATAATGCTTTCCTATTTTACCAATGCATTTGCCCCCCCACACACACACACACGCACACACACACATATATATATATATATATATATGTATGTATGTATACTGAACTCTCCCGTCGTTTTCGACGTATGAGGTTCAAGCAGCTCAGTTCTTAGACCCAAACAGCCAGACTATCTGCCCATATGATTTGATTATCGGTGTGAAGGCTTGTGTAGAACCAGCCATACATGGAAGAGCCGAATACAGAGAACTGGTGCAAAGTCTGCCACAAGGTCCCCTAAACGGCCCCCCGTAGGTTTTGTATTCAGCGTTGTCCTTCTCCAAGACCGCTTGCCAACAAAGGCTATAGGACTAGTCTATCCTGCTATTTAACTATAGCTGGAGGGAAGAAGGGATAGATTCATACCTTTTCCAGGGATAATAGTGTATATATACCGTATATACCTACGTATTATGCTAATTTTGAAGCTAATTTTAAGGGGGTTGCATCATACATGAGATATAAAATTAGTGTATGCACTGCTGGCCCTGGCTATGCCGTTGACCAAACTATATATCCATTTACTATAGTCAAATTAACTTCAAAATTAGATCTTCAAACGTCACATGATATATATATATATATATATATATATATATATATATATATATATATATATATATATATATATAAGTGGACATTGAAGTCAACACTTAGACGCGACAGGCTGTTTCATACTAGACGCAATGGACGATTGCATCTAGCATGAAACAGACTGTCGCCTCTAAGTGTTGACTTCAATGTTCACTTTTATATTTACACATGCTCTATCTCTGATATTGAGCACTTTATCCCATAAATATAGCACCCTTAAGACTATACACTATATATATATATATATATATATATATATATATATATATATATATATATATATTCTGTTTATACGTTATTTTTATACATACAAATATTTAATTAAATGCTCTGTTTATAACAAGCAATGTTAAATACATTTGACAGCCTGAATGTCCGAGAAATATGGAACCTGTATCCTACACGGAACCGTCATGTCACTAAATGTTACAGCCTGACGTGCTATACCATTTAGCTACAGAGGGAGCGACTGATTTGCAAAGTCAAATTACTGTTTTTAAACAACAAACTTCCCATGATTTTTCTCAAACGATCATATCTGCTCGGGCAGTATCTTAACGGAAACAAGTGAAATAGGGTAAGTCCGATAATTATTTTAATATATTTTCTGTTTATCCATTCTTTTTATAGATACAAATATTTAAGTAAATGCTCTGTTTATAATAAACAGTATTAACTACATTTACCAGCCTGAATGTCCGAAAAATATCGTAGAAAATCGAACATGTATCCTACACGGAACCGTCATTTGGCCTGACGTGCTATACCATTTAACTACAGAGGAAGCGTCTGGTTAGCAAAATCAAATTACTGTTTTTAAACAACAAATTTCCCATAGGATACGGGTTTGATTCCTGCCGGAGGTCATTTATGTTCTACGAAATTTCTCTAGACATAAAACATACGTATCACCGCCTCTAGTTATCATATCTACTCAAACATATATATGAACAAAAGCTGGGTATCATCTACCATGTATTCAGTTGTGAAAGGAGAATAACATGTACCCTATTTTTTATTAACTCAAAGCTCCCAAGAAAATTAAATTTCGGCATTAAATGACCCATAAGGAGTTGATGTGTCGTTATACAAACAAATCAATCAATTAATCTA
The DNA here is from genome assembly GCA_903632075.3 of Acanthosepion pharaonis. Lineage (NCBI taxonomy): Eukaryota > Metazoa > Mollusca > Cephalopoda > Sepiida > Sepiidae > Acanthosepion > Acanthosepion pharaonis. Next base: position 266,287 of record CAHIKZ030001557.1, read on the forward strand.
AGGCGGCAATATACGCTCATATTCTCCCTTACACAAGGAATTCTCTCAAGGATTAAGAAGTAGACGTACCCCATTACTAACCCACCCGCATCCACAAGTTTGTCGTACCCCGTCAGAACTCCAATTCTTTAATTTAAACAGTTGATTGATTTAGATTTGTTTGTTTAAAGACACATCAACTCCTTATGGGTCATTTACTTGGTAAAGGCTAGAGTGTTTTTTCTTATCATTTCAACCCAAGCAAGATAATAAAGCCATTAAGACGTAACAGGTTACTGGGTGAAAGCGATTTTGAGAAAAAAATCTACATTAAAAGGAGAGAATAAAAAAAACAGGAATTGACAGATGATAACGATTGATATTGCATTTTCATTTATGAAGATCAATGTTAACTGCGAAGCAAGAGACCCGAAGAGAGTTCTACAAGCTAGAAGTGCAAGAGAAGAAACTGTTAACATAGAACTTACGGTTACATCTAGCCATTTTAACTGTAAAATGATGAGACCTTTCTGCCAATCTAGTACTGCACTTAAATTCATAAAGTCTGGGTACCATAGCCAAAAATTCATCAGAACAATTACCATGAAAGTATTTATCCAACGTTTTAGTTGAATTGTCTGTTTTTACGACACTGTTTTTCTACGTGATGGGCAAATCTGATTTGAGGCCTTCATTTACATTTCATTGATAATGACTGGGATTTTCTGCTCATTTCTCAATATTGTCACCATCTTGAATGTCACACCACATCTTGTATTTTCTTGAACGTTAACCGCGCTTACAGGTTTTTACACTACATTAACAAATTCGGTCTAATCTATTATCAAAGGGAGATAACCAGCATTAATGATATGCCTAAGAACAGAAGATGAGGTATTTGGGCGCTTAGATCCAGATTGGTTTGTCCTGGGTATGACGATAAACTACATCCGGCAGCAAAGTCTCTGATCGGGTGATCGGAGGTTCTAAGTAGCGTCTTAATTGCTTTTGTTCCCAGGTTCAATCTAACTCGGGGTGGTAGCACCTGTCAGGGTTCAAGCTATGGGCAAATAGTGAACCACAAACAAAACACTATGAAAGTAAAAAAAAAAATCATTTTATAGTACAAATACCAGTAATACAATTTTATATAAAGAATTATCACCAATGCCTATCTGTATTAAAATTATCAACAATATATTTTATCTGTAGTTGAAGACATAAAGTTGTTCAAAATATTTAGATATTTGGCATTAAATAACCCATAGAGGTGTTGATATGCTGCTAAACAAAATCAACCAACCAAAATCCAAATATTTAGGTTTTGGCATTAGATAACCCATAGAGGTGTTGATATGCCGCTAAACAAAATCAACCAACCAAAATCCAAATATTTAGATTTTGGCACTACAAGGCTTGAAAATAAGTATTCGGAATGGTGAATTGTTATCTGGATTCAAACACCGACTTCTGGCGTCGATAGGATATATGCACTTCTCTCATCCTTGAGATTTGGTCAAACATGCAAATTTAACCCTGATATTTAGTGAGCATTAGAAAACGTTCTCAGAAGGAAAAATGATATACCAAAATAAATATTATGCTGTGTTTATTGTTTAGGTATTTGCCTCCAATATTATCCTTCTCTTAGATAAAGCTTTCAAAGGTGACTCCCTAAACTACATCCAAAGGAAGACACATGTCCAGGTAGCATAGAAATAACGAGCAATGTTATCGTCTGCCGCTTCCATTAATCCCGGTAGTTGTAAAAAGCAGATTTGGGAAGAAAAAGAGAGAAAGGCAAAGACTGTATACAACAAATAAATAAGCCCGAACCATTCAAAGAAAAAAAAGTACAAGTGTGGTTGGTGTATAAAATGTCCGTACATGAAATGTACAATTGTATGATTCTTTTTACAGGACGACGAAATATGTCCCGGTTGTGAAGGCTGCATCTTAAGAGACGTTAACACGACATCTTTCTACAGTAACGAACCGATGAAAAAGACTCGTTACAAATATCCAGTGATAAAAAAAAGAGGAGGAAAAGGATTGCTGATCCCTTTTATACACTCTCGCGAGAGATTCTCATTTTTACCGCGGTAGACTATGTAATATCTATTTTTGACCACGGAAAGAGGTGTGCAGATTTTAATTTCCACTAAGATCCACACATTACGTATAAGATGTTAGTCATTCAAAGCTCTATCTGCGTACAGATTGGGAGCCACGGTAAATTTTAATGAAAAGTCGTCCAAATATACTTACCTGGCTTATATCAGAGGGTATCCCCCAGACGAGTCTCTGCCGAAGGGCAGAGTATCGTCTCGGAAAACTGACTCCGTTTTTACGTGAGCTATAGGGAATTTTTGCCCGAGCCTACGGGCTCGGATACCCCACTTTAAACTCGGCCTTGTGCCACATCTTGTTGCGTGGGGCAACGGATAATTACAACTTCGTAAAATATTTCTCTCGCAATCATAGCAGAAGGGTTCAAATTCTTGTCTGGGAACGGATTTTTACAATCGATTTATTTGATTTAATAATTTCTTCGTTGACTTCCTATTAATGTTGACGAACCCACCGACGTCTTTTGAGGCCCGATACCGCACTTGGCGGCTATGAAACATCCTTCTCGATCAGTCCTTGATCAGGCACCTAGATCTGGTGTAACATTAAGTACAAAGCTTACTTTAGTATCTCTTCGGGTAAATCCAGTATATAAATGGGATCACCGCAGATCATCTCCTTTTAGAGTAAAGGTTTCGATTCCTGGCGTGAGTCTCATACTACACAACTAACAGAAAATATAATAGTCTTAAGTTGCCTCAATTTCTTAAGAAATTATTTCATTATTTTTTACGACCTTATTTTTCATCTTATTGTTTTTCTTTTTATTGGAATCGAGAAATATTTTGAGGGTTTAAATGTCCTACAAAAAGGTCGATAAGCCGTAGAAAAACAAATCTATCAGTCAATGGAATACTGATTAGCTACACAGGCATGCCTTTTAGATTTATTTACATTTTCTGGAATCTAAATGTATAGAAATAGTGGTGGCTACAAAGTGAGGGATCAGTTTATATATTGATTGGTATATAAAATTGATCACCCAATTTATTCACTTTATGATTTCTTGTTTGTTTATCAAAGTATTTCATTTTTTTTTTCACGAGTTTATTTCTCATCTATTTTTTTTTTGTTTTTCTTTTTATTTCTTTTTTTTTTTTTGTATTTCCAATTTATGTTGCTTGTGCAACGGTCGTAGAATGTAAAAAACTATTTGAACCTTTCGATAAAAAGCAACAAAGAAGATGAAATATTAACTTGTTAAAAATTAATAATGAAAGTTAATAACTAAAATGCTTTATCTAAGACAATTCATAAGGTTTCGTTTATCTTAGTTTTCGAATCAGTTTGATCGATTAATTCTTGTTTCCTGATGAAGCCTGATACCTGATACGATGATCGAACCATCAAATTTCACGGCCTATGGCCCCGCGCATTAACCACTAAACCAAACATGTCTAAACAAGATGAACAAAATCTCTTCATTTGCCGATAAAACATTCATTCAACCAATTAAATATATCCGAATGCAAAACGAGTTACGGTCGTATGTTGACACACAGGTTCTCGTACGATCAACGAAGTTAAGTAACGCCCAGCCTGGTCGTAACTAGAAGGGTGACCACCCGGGAATGCCATCTGTTGTTAGATTGGATGTGTGGGTGGTGTAATGGATTACGGCTCGGAAGTGGAAAACGTAGAGACATTAAAAATATAAAATGGTGACAATTTACCCATCGCACTATATATATATATATATATATATATATATATACACATATACACACACACATATAAAAATATTATTTGATAATTCCAAAGAGGATATAAATCCAAAGAGAGCTCAGTGTAAGAACAGCAGTCAACAAAAATTTTAAAATATATTTGTTTTCCTTATTTCTTTTTTTTTTTGAGGGGGGGGGGTAATATTCGAAATTATTTTAAACAGACGTGCTATTCCCTCTGGAGGATTTTTTTCTTTCTTGTTTGCCAAGATTAAAGTTTAGAAAATAAATACGCAATCCTAAACAGGAAACAAATGATAAACCTTTAGCCCTATTCAAAAGATCGTGGAGTAGTGTGACCCTGACACGCCTCCCCGGTCTTTTGACCAGGAGCAGTGGTTTATAACTTGTTTCCTGTTTAGGACTGTGTTTCCGCTTCCTTCTAAAAGTCTACTTCAATTCTATACTTCTAACGTGTCCGTCTAAAACTCTGAAATTTTATTTAATCTTTACTTACTTTTCCCCCCCTTAATAGGAGTAGATAGGTTCGCTTATTGTCCAATTGATAGACCTCCTCGGTCTTTTGAACAGGGTTATTGCTTGTTTCCTGTTTAGGATTGGGTTTTAGGTTTCTTCTAAAGTCCTTTTCTTCTCAATCACTTTCAGGAGGCTCTTGCGTCTTTGTGGCGTCAGCGCCTTGCTTGGGGTGAACTGATTTTTTTAAAAAGATTGTTTAAAAGGAAAGCAGACAAAAATTGGAGATAGTCGCCTATTTGAAAAGCCACGTTTGCTAAGGAGAAAAATGGATAAAGTTTTATCTAACAGATACCGGCGTGAGTTCGATTCAAACTGGTGTTTAAGTTGCTATCCACTGAATTAATCTGTTCATCACTGTTTGATTTCTACCCACTACGTGCACCGATTGTCATTTTTGCTTTTCTTGTTATGTGTGACTTTCGAATTCTTCCAATTTATTCTCTCCCAGTTTCCATATTTCCCGTGTGCTTTTGTAAACCCCCAACTTCTGACGCTCAAACGCTGCCTATTCTTAGTTCAATGTCAGAATAACCTATACACTCGTTCGGCGTAACACAGTTTTAGATTGCAGTCAGATTGTTTGACAATCTGAAATGAAAAATAGTCACGATTTCATGAATTATTTGGACTACTGTCTTTATTCCTGTTCGTTTTTATCCGGACATTTCAGTCAGGACATGTCTGTTTTCTTTTTCTTTTTTTGCTTCCATTTTAGACAAAGGTTGTATCCGGTTATATACTTATATTATATTGTATAGGTGTGCATGTGTTTATATAAATTTTCATACGATTTCTTGGCCCCGCAAATGGATCAAGTCACTGAGCCACACAACAATTGAATCAATTTGTAAGTTTGATACTAGAAAAGTTGATTCACTATGTTATAGCCCATTTGTGGCTGTAAAAGAACAGACGAAACAACAAAGTATTGCCGACGAGGTGTTAATAAAAGGGAGATATATTGAAATAACCTTTTCTGTATTTGCTAATACAAGGAATCAAAGCGGAATGTCTCTTTACTGGCGAGGGAAGTTACCTGGAGGATGGTCGAGTCGGTAGGGATGGCGCTGAAGCTTGTGTCAAGTGGCTTGACCGAGGCCACCGGTGGTGTCGGTGACTGCCTGCCTACTGTCTTAAGTATCGCGACCGGGTCCTTTTAAAAAGTCAGGGTGGATGCATGACTTAGTTTTTTTTTTGCTTTTTTGCTTGTTTTTTTTTATTATTATTTTATTTTTATTTATTTATTTTATTTTATTTTTTTACTTTAGTTGCAACATTCGTGATTGGTTCCTTTTAAATTGTACCTTATATTATTTGGGAGGATTTGTTTTGTGAGTCGGATGCGATGCTCGGAATCCTTGCGCAGAGATCGGGTTTTTTATTCATTTTATTTCGCTTTCGAAGCGTTCGCATCCGGGCGACAGGTTTTGATTTGGAGTAAACCAGAAAGAGTTCGAATTCTTTCAGTTTCTTTCTTTTTCTCCGTTCGTTTTTTATCCTTCCTTTCTTTCTTTCTTTCTTTCTTTCTTTCTTTCTTTCTTTCTTTCTTTCTTTCGCTATTTCTTTCTTTCGCCATTTCTTTCATTTTCTTTCTTTTTCTCCGTTCGTTTTTATCTTTTCTTTCTTTCTTTTTTTCCGTTCGTTTTTTTATCTTTTCTTTCTTTCTTTCGACATAATACATAAAGTTAATACTTAAGATCTTCCTACAATATGGTTATAATGATTCATTATTTAATAGATTAAAAATAACTTATTTTAAGTCGCATTAAGTCCACCTGAACATGAAAATATGAAAGAATCTCATAAAATAACCTTGAACAAATGAACAAAACGGATATTGCAAGGCGTTGCCACCTTTTGGCATGAATAATGACCGATTTTTTGTACACGACACTTAGTTACGGAGTTGTTCATACAACTGAAAGATAACATTATTTCCGACAATACTAGTGTCGTTCTTTAGAAGCCATATCAGTTATAAAGGGCGATAACAATGATGCTATATCATAAGCGGCCTTTCAGGTAATTACATGTTAGGAAACATTCCTCGAATGGTTATTGACGCCCACTAGAGAGATGTAATAATTGCTGACAATACAATGAATATGGAAGGAGAAAATGTCTTACCGCCTAATTTTGAGGTAAATCCGCCTGTGCAGAATGTAATTTTAACTTCGAGTATTAAACTAAACATATGTCGGGAATTTTCAGACATTATCATATTTTTTTTAACCAAAATGAAAGCCAAGAAACTTTTTCTTAATATTTGGTCCAGTGATTTTATTTTAGGAGTGAACTGAAATCTGCCTCTAGAATAAAACATTCTCTTTCTTTTATTTTTTTACTTAGTCACTCCCGATAACACGTATTATGAACTTAAATAAAACACTATTCAAGGTTTTCTATTGTCCCAAATATAAAATGTAACCAATTACAATGGCGTCATGAATTTTTCGCAATTCTGAAAACAGCGTGAATCAGTTTATGTATATAAACAAGCGGTTACCCCCTGTGAGGCATAAGCACGCATATTCCCTGTCCAACAATTGACCAGTGGCTTGGTTTGGTTTGGTTTATTTTCTGTTACGGCATAGCAACCTCAGTGGGTTATTTAATGTCGACAAGATTTTTAGGATAGGTTCGTGTTTCACTGGGCCTAGGGTAGAAAGATATATGAGAATGACCGCTGAAAAGTCGAAGCAACATAAAGACGATGCGACACCTGGTAAAATTAACAAGTCATTTATTTAAACTACCCGCTGGATCCCCCTTGATCCCAGCATTCCCTAATGGGACCGGAAGTCCTTAAAATCATCATCATTATCATCATCATCATCATCATCATCATCATCAATAATGATGTTGTTATGACAGTTCGCATAAATAGAATATGTATTTTTTTTCCAAAAATGTATTGCTAGTAATGTTTCTTTTTCAAAAAGGTGTTGCTGGTATTTTTATTATAAAAATCTAGTTTTATACTTTCATCGTGTTTTGATCCTAGCTTAGGGGGTTAACTACTTGCCCGTAACTAGGCCCCTAACCGATGCTACCACCCAGGGACCTGGGAACAACAGTAATTAAGATATGGTTCCACGCTCCTCAAAACCTCCCGATCAGAGGCCTTGCTGCCGGATGTAGTTTATCGTCATACCCAGGACGTTAACCAATGGCAGAAGATATTACAAACAATTAGAAACCAAACGGAGAGTTTTTAAAAGGAGAGAAAAACTTCAGAAGGGGACCCGGAATTGAAGAAAACAAAATAAAATAAAATAGGATTTCTTTCGGGATTTTTCAGTTCAGCGGTAGTCATTAATTCTCTCGTATCATAGTCTACTCTTCTCCTTACTGCTTGGGCACTTATATAGTCTCGATGCCTTAGCTATGCTAATTAGGCAGTCGTTTAGATATTACTACAGAAGTTATATTTACATAAGACCAAGATGTTGGTTGGCAGGCGTTATCAGACAGTATGAAATGTAAAATGGTATCGTATTTGTGTATTTTAGATGGGTGCATGTTCATATGTAAATGGTACGTATTAGAAATACAGAAGTGAGAATTAAGTATCTTGTCCTTTGAAGCACCTGAAGAGTGTGAGGCCACAGTATAACAAACAGAGCGTCGAAAGCAGCAATATTTGAATATCATTATATATATATATATATATATATATATATAGGGAAGAAAAAATTTTGAAAAAAAAACAAAAATCCTTAGATGTAGTTAAAATGAATGAAATGTCGACGTCATTTTAACTACATTTAAGGATTTTTGTTTGTTTTTCAAAATTTTTTTTCATTCTGTTGGATTTATATCCATTTACACTTGCTTATATATATATATATATATATATATATATATATATATATATGCGTTTGCGGCACCTCTCTTCTTTTTTTTAATATACATACTTTTCTCTCGTTGAAAGCACTACAACATATTTCTTTTATATATATATATATATATATATATATATATATATATATATGTATGGACTCTCCCGTCGGCTTCGACGTATGAGGATCTGACAGCTTAGTTGATTCAGTTATGAAATTTTGTGCGATAATCTTAAGTGGCATTTAAGACCCGTTTGTGATTTACAAAGGAGGTCACATATGGAGCAAGTGTGAGGATTATGAGATGAGAATATATATATAAGAGAATAGAAATGTCCAGAGCAGATAACATTAGAAAGATTTTACAGTTCCATGAAAATAAGTGGATACAACGTTTAAAAACGCACTATCCAGCCGGGCTTAATCACAAATTTAACAATATAGATAGTATTGATATATAGTCCCACGAATCCGGATTTAACCACATTTCTCACCCACACAAGACAGATATGCTTACGGAGGTGTTGAGGCCTCAAACTTATACACACACCCACACGAATATACACACTTACACACATACTCTCACTCCCTAATAAGCCAAATGATAACACACACCCATAGTAATATACACGCTTACACACATAATACTAACTCACTCAGTCACTCCCTAAGGACCAAATAACGCACACACACTTAACAGAGACACATCCCCTTTCCAGGAACCAATAAAACTGTCAAAATGACCAAGGGAATTCAGAGCAGCATGAATCCATCCAACTCTTAATCTTAAATAACAACTTAAAAGAGACCGTTTGACCAACACAAAGACTGACCAAAATTCATGTTAAAAAAATAAAAATAAATAAAAAACAAATGAAAACTACAGACAAAAGTTCATTTTCTCCATCAAGACATTCATTTCTGTAGTTTACTGCTACCAGCAAGCAGAAAATTATTTTTCTCCTGATGATGGCCATGTTGGGCGAAACTAGTCGAGGAATCTAAATGAAATGATAATAAAAACGAAGGAATATTAATATACAACCCAGTGTGTCTGAAGATTTTAATTTTTAATATTTTTATTGTTCAATATATATATATATATATATATATATATATATATATATATATAATATGTGAAAATATATAGAAAATAGGAAGGAACTGGTTAGGTAAATAATCCAAAGTCCTTAGTATTTTAGTCATTATTTTTAAAAAATAGTGCTCGATACAAAAGTTTTTAAATAAATATATATATATATATATATATATATATATATATATATATATATATATATATATATATATATTAGTCTCCTTGCCTTAGCTATGCTAATTAGGTAGTCGTTTAGATATTACTACAGAATTATGTAATATCTTCTGCCATTGGTTAACGTCCTGGGTATGACGATAAACTACATCCGGCAGCAAGGCCTCTGATCGGGAGGATTTGAGGAGTGTGGAACCACCTCTTAATAACTGGTGTTCCCACGTTCACCCTGATTCTGGGTGTGACCACCTCTTAATATGCATAAAATGATTCACGCTGTTTTCAGCATTGCGAAAAATTCATGACGTCATTTTAATTGGTTACATTGGGACAATAGAAAACCCTGAATAGTGTTTTATTTAAGTATATAATACGTTTTATCGGGAGTGACTAAGTAAAAAAATAAAAGAAAGATAAAAACCACTACACGATTACAATTATGTTTTGACACTACAAATATGACTAACATCGCCTGAAGAGACACATTTATGGCATCGAACCATAATTGTAATTGTGTAGCGATTTTTAACGTTTTAATATCCTAAAATAAAAAATATTTGGCTCTACTCTGTATATATGTGTGTGTGTGTGTGTGTGTGTGTGTGTGTGTGTGTGTGTGTGTGTGTGAAAATAGGAAGGAACTGGTTAGGTAAATAATCCAAAGTTCCTTAATATTTTAGTTATTATTTTTTTAAAATAGTGCACGATACAAAAGTAGAGCATAAATATAATTATTTATTTAAAAATATGATTCCAACTCGCGACATAAGAGGTCTCATGTTTCAAAACAAGAGCCGAAAACTGCAATATAATTATTTGAATTAAATTGAGTTAAAATAAGCTCTGTTCCATCTTCAAGCGAAATTTTTGGAATAACGTATTTCTGAAATTTACGTGTTTTAGTAATTGAAATCAAAATTTCCATGGTAACAGCTAGGGCGAATTGTTTAAATTGGGTAGGCGTGTGTTGGGTGTTAATAATAAGTATCAATATAGAGTTACTTTCATGGATGTCAAGTCAGGGAAAGGTGAGGGTGTCTAAATTTGAAACGGAAGATGTATTAACCCTAGTCTGGCATGCGTGTCTATGGAGATTTATTTATTTTTTTATTTTATTTTTTTATGAAAAGGATTTGTGCATATAAAAAAAAACTGCCGTAACGTTTGTTTTTTGACGACTTCATAAAGGGTTATCTTTTTTGTAGGGTATTTAAACTATTTATTTGGGCTATGGATTATGAAAGTTATTATATTGTATGCATGTTCTTAGCTAATTATTCAGACCATGAATCTGATGATTGGGCTATGGATTAATCAAGTTATTATATTGTATGCTTGTTTTTAGCTAATAATTCAAACCATAAATCTGATGATGTCGACAGAAAACCGTTAACTCATGTCTATTGTTTAATAGATTATTATTATTTAGAAGCTTAATAATGTGCAATTTCTCATGGAGGCACAAAACCCTGCACTTAAATCAGACAATAAAAGGGAAAAATTATGTAATTGTAGAAACCTAGAAGACTGCCCATTAGAAAATAAATGCTGCATTAAATCTGTGGTATACCAATGTACTATATCATCCACTGAGAGTCCTAACACTAATATGATATACAATGGGTCCACGAAGAATAATTTTAAAGATAGATGGAGGCAGCATAAGTGCTCTTTCAATAATATAAATAAAAGAAATCAGACATCCCTATCTAAATATTTTTGGCAACTGAAGGAAACAAATAGGACATCTAAAGTAAAATGGAAAATTATAAACAGTGCTAGAACATGTAAAACTTGGGATGACCCATGCCCTTTGTGCATCCATGAGAAATTGCACATTATTAAGCTTCTAAATAATAATAAACTATGTTTTGAAACATGAGACCTCTTATGTCGCGAGTTGGAATCATATTTTTAAATAAATAATATATATATATATATATATATATATATATATATATATATATATATATGTATATATGTAAAAGGCTCAAACACTAATATACCATGGTTATAATTTATTACATTGGAATCGTAATCACAATCCAATTCATCAGACCTACAAATTCAAAAAGAAATCGTAAAACATAACTCGAGATATTATTATTATTATAATTATTATAATTATTATTATTATTATTAGTAGTAGTAGTAGTAGTAGTAACAATGCTATATATAGAACATAATTCGAAAAACCATACATATGATATTGTTCGAAAGTTTCTTTCTTTTTATATTTGTTAATATTTTATCATATTATTTTTATTCTATTTTTAAAATAAATACTGTTGCAGGCATCACCACTTTGATCGCGAGGTGTGGTCGTTTTTCCGTAAATATTGAATGGATCACGGAACATTTGTGCCGCAAACAATATTTGGCGGACTCATGTGCGTCCGGGCAAACAAGAAACAAAACATGGATTTTAAAACAAACGACAGATAAATGTATTAACAAAAGCAAATTATATTATTGTGTACGCAGTTGAAAAGAAAGGAAAGGACATTAAAAACTTAGCTATTAAAAAAAAAACGTGCTTGTTTGTGTGTGTGATACACACACGTGTATATGTGCGTGTGTTTGAGAGTTCGGTCGTAAGTGATCCGGGGAAACGATCCTGTCTCAGATTGTTCGCTATCACCTACGTACTACTACATTCTGGAACAAGAGGAAGAAAGAGGAGGAAAATGCTTTTTTTTTATAGACTTAAACAGCGCCACCTAATGAGTGTTTGGCGAAGCCAAGTGGGTTAACACGCAATACGCAAATATTTTAAAATTAATTTTTCCGTTGTTAGGTAAAGAAAAGATTTATTAGCAAACATCGCAGCAAAAATAATAACATAAACCTCACTACTGTCTTGAAATTTCAATGTGGCTGTTATGTACAATTTGATGGAGGAATCAGGTTTTTCTTTCAGGCGCTTTTCATGGTACTCCAATCTACAGGTATTTTGGGGAAATACAAGATGCAAGTTTTAAGGAACTCTGACATCTTGATCAATCTGATTGTCTGTCAAGTTAGCCAACGTTTCCCGTGTCTCATTAGACGTTTCCAGTATTTCTCGAAGAAGATCGATTTCATATCAATTCTTTCTTTGAGGGAGCCATTTTGTCCCTTAAGGTTTTCGTAAATCTCGAAAATATAGTTAAAACATATTTAGTATTTTTTAAAATTAATTTTTAAAGCTTAACTTTGTTTTCTCTATTATAAGATGGCGTGGTAGTTAGCAAGTTAGTACAGTGTAACCCGGATATAAGAGAAACCCGGATATAAGAGACCCGGATATAAGAGACCGGATATAAGAGACTCGGATATAAGAGACCCGGATATAAGAGAAACCCGGGTATAATTTCCCAAATTAGAGCCTATGTTAATGTATATAAAATAGACCAAACCCGGATATAAGAGAAACCCGGATATAAGAGACTTCTTCTCCGGTCCCGACAACTCTCTTATATCCGGGTTATCACAAACCATTTCTCGGCTAGTAAGTTTCGTCCTTACCGGTACTGAGTGTCCTACACTTGTAGCTTTGCGTCAGACTCGAGCTTACTAAATCGTTTTTATATGTTGTTTATTTTTATTAATCGAGTTCACCCACATGCAAGGCAGTAAAGCCACTGAGATACAAGGGCTTACTGGACGTGGAAGAGTTACAAACAGAAGCACTGCTAAGGAGCGAGAACAAAAGAGTAATCAGGTGGAGAGTAAGATAGCGATTGACGTTGCATTTAAATTTTTGAAGATTAAAATTGACTGGAAAGCACGGAGCTGGAAAGGAGTTCCGCAAGCGAGAAAAGAAACTGTTAGCATAGAACTTACGGCTGCATCTCAGCCAACTCAACTGTAAATTGATGAAAACTTATCGCCAGTCTAGTACAGCGCTTAAGTTTAAAAAGTCGAAGAGCTCGTCCGAACAATTACTATGAAAGTATTTGTAGAAAAGGCAAAAGGGGGACAGCTTCTAATTTGTTGTATCCTTAACGAGGTTACAAGCAGACAAAGGTGGTACTCGAATGAAGGAACAGCAACACGGGCGTAGATGAAAGAAAGAGAGGTTTATTGTAAAAGAGAATACACTACTGAAAGACAGGGAATCGGGTGGTAGGCTTGTAATTCTTGAAGCAGGCCCCCAGGTATATCATGTGCTCACAATATATAGCTACTGATATAGTCAGTCCACATAGGCGATAGGGAGTGTGGGACATTCCATGACAACACCTCCCACTGAGCTAATTTTCCAATGAAATTTTACTCAATATCTCTTCTTTTTGGGGTCAGGACATAATTTCTTGACTTTTTTCTTCTTCCTAGTACTTTTCCGTCTCACGAGTACAAAATAATTAATATTCCAATTTCTTCCAGAGTTGCACATTCCAGATTTTGGGAAACGGATTATTCTTCTTTTTCAGATATTTTTAATGCTGGCGTTGTTTTATAGGGTTATAGTATTAACTAATTTGGCAATCTGATAAGTCCACTGAAGAGTAAAAGCAAAATGTATATGCATTGATGCAATCAGGCCTGCTTGATAGTCTTCTTTTTTTTTTTATCACGGTGTTTTTTCAATGGTCTATTATCCGGTCTACATCAGGTGTCTTTTCACATTCAGTGACATAATTGCGGAAACGGAAAGTATTATCATTTCATGCCTTCTGGTACATTTGTTCTATAAAGCATATTTGGCGGACACATGTAAAAAAAACAAAATTGACACAAAACATGGAATTCAAGCAAACAACAATAAATGTATTAAGAAAACGTGTTACCGAAGGTCAAGTAAAGAAACGAAGTTGAAGTTCTGAACAGTTCAATACAATCTTCAGTCTGTGTCTCTGAAGTATTTACATGACTCGTCTTTATTGGAGCGGAAGGTAACGTATGTTGCCGCTCCAAACGTCAAAGGGAAAAAATGTCTTTCCAATATCGCACTGCCCGTCAGGGGCGGTAATCCAACAACATCTAACAGAATTCTTTCTTTGATTCATAGAAATATTTTGTTTTTCTTTTACTTGGGAATTTTAGAATAAATTAATCGTTTTCCTTGGAATCCTGTTCTTATTGTTCAGTGATTCGAGATTTAAACGCGAGACATTCAGGGACCCCAATAAGATTTATCGCCACTTTTATTCACCGAATTATGGAGTGATTTTTGGAGCGTTAAATCTAACTTTATTAAGATCTCCTTTCTCTTATTTATTTGTTTATTTATGTATTTATAATTTATTTGTTTTGCAACAACCTTATACTTCTATGCTAACAAAAAGTTTTGAGAAATCAAAAAAAAAGAGAGATTTTCAGTAGTAAAAGTGTTCATTGTGTCGTACTAAACAATCTTTCTCTCCAGAATCTATGTTGCATATTATTCGTCCATGTTTCGAATATTGCCGTTACATATGGTCGGGTTCTCCTGCTATATATTTAGAGATTCCTGATAAAATCCAAAGAAAAAATCGCAATGTTATTGGTCCTGTTCTGGCATCTCAGCTTCAGTCACTTTCCCGCCGCCATAATGTAGATTCTCTCTGCCTTTTCTATAAATATTTTCATAGTAATTGTTCCGATGAACTTTCATCTATGGTGCTGAGACTTTATGAATTTAAGTTCAGTACTAGATTGGCAGCTAGGTCTCATCATTTTACATTTTGACGTGGCTGTGTTGTAACCGTAAGTTCTATGTTAACAGTTTCTTCACTCGCATTTCTCGCTTGTGGAACTCTCTTCTGGCTCCATGTTTTCCAACTTTGATCTTCAAAAATTTAAATATAGTCATTATCTTCTGACTTCTTAATTTCTGTTTTTTTTGGGGGGGGTTAGTGTTCTTTCTCCTTAATGTTTTTCTTTTTCTTATATTCTTTCAGTAACCCCCCTGCGTCTTATTTGCCTTGCTTGGGGTGAAATGATTCAAAGAAAAAAAAGAAAAAAGAAAAAACAACCACTTTCGTTTATTTTAATTTTGGCCACCAGCTGTTAATGGACCCATTTTGAAGGCGTGGAGGACATAAAGAGGATCGTAACGACGGAGCTGGGGGACATCCAAGAAGTGCATAGACGCGTGGTAAAAAAGGACGGAAAAGTGCATTAGACTGGAGGCGGGATAACTGTGAAGTTTGTTGTTTGGAATTGAAATAAATTGTTGATGACACCAGTCCCGTTACTTTTCAGACACACCCCGTGTTGTCTAATCTAGCCAACAATATAACTGGAGAAGATGTCGTAAATAAGTCTTTGTTTTATGTTACTTAAAAAAAAGAGAATTAACAGGACAAAACAGTAGCTGTTAAGGGTTTGACGCCTTATACAATATAAATGGCCATGAAAATAGAATGCAACCCTCTTTTGACAGAGAGAAAAAAAGAAGAACAATTAGTTGTTTGGATTCGCGCCAATGCAGCAGTGAAACTATTTGTCTTTGGGTGGAAGAAAGAAAAAGAACTGATGTGCGAATTCTGTTTGAAAAGTAACTGGACTGGGTGTGCTGCGTGCGCTGTGGGTGAAAGATGGATAAGTGGATTGTGTTATCATCTGACATGATATCTTGGGAGTATATAACTGTAATCATAGCTTTCTGCAAACATTGCATTTTTTTCACATGCGAGAGGTGTGGCTGGAGAAATCGGGGCTGCTTCACCACGACAAGGCATCTTCTCACAACGTCTTGGTCATCCGGCAGTTCCTGGTCGAAAACAACAGAATCAACCTCCCTATTCATCTTTTGCTCCGTGTGATTTTTCTTCTTTTCAACAAACTCAAGTACACCATCAAGGGGACCCATTTTGAAGGCGTGGAGGACATAAAGACGGTCGTAACGACGGGGCCGAGGGGCATCCAAGAAGTGCATAGACGCGTGGTAGAGAAGGATGGAAAAGTGTATTAGATTAGAAGTGGGATTACTTTGAAGGGGAAACCATGTAGTTTGTTGTTTGGAATTGAAATAAATTGTTGATGACACCAGTCCCGTTACTTTTCAGACACACCCCGTAAGTGTTGGCTAATCTAGCCAACAATATAACTGGAGAAGATGTCGTAAATAAGTCTTTGTTTTATGTTACTTAAAAAAAAGAGAGAATTAACAGGACAAAACACTAGCTGTTAAGGGTTTGACGTCTTATAAACAACAGGATCAACCTCCCTATTCATCTTTTGCTCCGTGTGACTTTTTTTTCTTTTCCCCAAGCTCAAGTACACCATCAAGGGGACCCATTTTGAAGGCGTGGAGGACATAAAGACGGTCGTAACGACGGGGCCGAGGGGCATCCAAGAAGAATCCTTCCAGCAATGCATAGACGCGTGGCAGAGAATGATGGAAAAGTGCATTAGACTCGAAGTGGGATTACTTTGAAATGGAAACCATGTAGTTTGTTGAATTGAAATAAATCGTTTTTGATGCCAATCTCGTTACTTTTCAGAAAGATCTCGTATGTCCAGTTTGTGTTGATTGAATTCATCAACTTCAAATAGTAAATAGTACCACAGTTCAGTTCGCTTTCCGTAAACGCTTTAAGTGTTTCGTATGACGTAATCCCAAATCTGATTTTTGGAAGGACACTCTAAACGGCTCCAGCACTCACTTATTACGGAATACACGTCTCTTCATAATTTTTCAGGAGCTTCTGCATTAATGTTTAACGCGTTATTAAAAGAAATAGTTTTAGAAGTGGAATTCAAGCGAACATTGAATGAACTTTAAAATTAGATATTTTTAAATCATTTCACCCTAAGCAAGGCAATAAAGCTACTAAGACGCATAGGGTTACTTCTTTGAGAAAAGTTCTTTTCATAGTTTTCCCTAGGGGCGTTTAAGAAAAATGTTTTTTTTTTTTTTTTTATTTGTAGGAGAAAGGATATGTCAAAATCAATCAAGTACAGTTTAACAATTTGTTAAGTGTTTTAACAGAGGAGGCAAAATGAGACACCGAAAGTACATTGTGCTAGCGAAAGATGCTTTTTAAAAGCTAAGCAAAGTATTAAGAAACAAGAAAATTTCGTTAGAAACAAAGGGTACTGAGCTATGTAATATCAATCCTCCTATGTGAAAGTGAATGCTGGACAATTTTCTCACAAATGAAGAGAAGACTTGAGGCAGCAGCGATACGAATCTACAGAAGGATGATGAGAATACTATGGACGGAGTGCGTAAGCAAGGAAGAAGTCAAGGAAAATAGAAGCAAAAAAGGACACTTATACTTAAATAAAAAGAAAGAGACCGCTGAAATTTTGGGGACACATAATGAGGAAGGAGGTCTTGGAGAATTTAACACTCTCAGGGCGCATCGAAGGCAAGCGAGACAAGTGAAGCAGCGGGTCGCCTACTTGACCAATTTTAAATGGTGGTGGCAAAAAGACAAACATTGTTAAGAAGAGCTAGAAGGGATAGGAAGTCGTGGAGAGATATGATCACCCACGTCCTGAAGGGACACGGCGCATAAAAGAAGATCGAGGGACTGAATGAATCTGCGTCCGATATCGAGGTCGTGAGTATGTGCAATGTGGGGGTGGGGGCTTTTATGTTACTTTATTTTTTTTTCTTCTAATTGTTGGTTGATGGCGGGCCACCCACGAAAAGGTCAAACAAAAAAACTTACCATACCACTTTGACTTAACCCTTTAGAAATGGCAACGGGACTTTTTTCTAATTTTAGTGCGACCCCCCCCCATCATCATCGACATTATTATTATTATTATTTTAACTCGGTGATAAATGATTGTCTTTGTGTTTCACCTTACTCTCTTTCTCTATCTCTCTCTATTTTTTGTGTTGTTTTATCATCTACATCTATTTTTTTTTCTTGTGGGTGTATCGAATATTTTTTTTATAAATTTAATTCGTTCACGAGCTTCATATAAAACAAAAGCAAAAGAATCCAGTCTGAGTACTCAGTCGTTAAAAGGAAATCAGAACGATTTGATGCTTCTTACCGCGTGGTTGAGATAGTTGCGTATTGAAATGTTCAAGCTTATGTAAAAAAGCTAGCTTTTTGAATGCTGGTTTTCACTTAAAAGACTGGAGTAAAACATAACAGTAGCATTCTACCAACACACCTCTCCATTTAGAAAAACGAATCCTTAAGTAAATATTTATTCGGGAAAATATTAATTTGGAAATATCCGAGAAGAAGGATATGCAGTGGGAACACCGAAAATAGGTCTGGAAATTTCCCTAAAATAATTCAATAAAACTCAAAAAATGATTATTTGAGTGTTGGTGCTGGCATAATTCAATAAAAAAACATATTGGGTTGGTTCAAGCGTTTTTGTAGGTGAGTTATTTCTTAGTAAAAATTGCAGTTTTGTTTACTTTTTTTAATAAAAATATTTTATTTTCAGGTTATAAAAATGCGTGTCGATAATCATACATCTGAAAAAATTTATTGTTGAAGTGTTATGTTCTTTTTTTTTTTTCATAATAAATATTGCTTAAAAACGCTTGATAATTATGCACCAACCCAATATTTTCTTCCAGATTGAACAGGGACAAATCTACACTAAATATTAAAAAAAATATATAGTGTAACCCGGATATAAGAGACCTGGATATAAGAGAAACCCGGATATAAGAGAGATTTTCTCTGGTCCCAAATTAGAGCCTGTGTTAAGGTATATAAAATAGACCAAACCCGGATATAAGAGAAACCCGGATATAAGAGACTTCTTCTCCGGTCCCGACAACTCTTTTATATCCGGGTTACACTGTATTGTGATTTTCCAGTGCGTTTTAAAATTCATCCCCAAGTGTTCTTTATATTAGATAAAGACATATTTGAAGAATCGAAAAATGTAAAGCTTAATGCCATTTTCGAGTGTAAACCATTTTAAAAGGAATTTAATTTTTTTTTCATTTTTGAAACTGCGAGATTATTTTTGTACAGTTCAAACAGGAAATAATTCTGAATTACCACCGCCATTTTTAACAAACTATGCCCGATCGGAAGTGTAATAATATGATATGTGATAGTTACGCTTAAATTCAGAATATTTTTTTTTAAATCGTTGGGCGGGAATAAATATTTTATGAGATCAAACAGTTAAGAAAATAATAAAAAATAAAGGCAACAAATTAAAAACTTGAAAGTATCATTTCACAAGTTTTTAATTTCTTTTTTTGTACTTTTAAAGAATAAAAATAAAATTATTCAGTCTACTAAGTTCCATAAAAGCGTATAGAATAAAAATGATATTCTTGAATTATTGGTTATATAAGGCTCAAGATAATTTATTTTTCAAACATAAACATCAATTTCTTGATTATTGCACTGCTAGTGTTCCGTATTTGTTTACTTTTTAAAATTATTTTCGCGAGGTTTTGAAGTCAGAGATTCGAGTAACAAACTATTGTTGTTAACCTATTTTAAGCAAAAAAATAAACGTTTCTTTTAATCCAATTAATTAATCATTAAATTTACTAATCTAGGATAAATATTGGATTGTAAGAGATTTTTAAATTTATTTGTTGTTTATATTTTTCGTCTATAATGGCAGTTCCATGAGTCAATGAGTGAAAAATGAACACGCTTGTTGTGGGTTGTAGCTGACTAAAAATGTATCAGAAGGTAATTTATGTAAGGCAAACATTGTGCATGCTTATTATGCATTATCCCACAACACGTAGATCAAATAAAGAATATAAGGACAATTTGCATTGCAAGAAATTACTAAAAACCCACAGTGGTTAGAGATCCAACAATAAAGAGATTTTTATATATACAATAGATATACACGCAAGGATAACAGAATGTTTGTTGATTGTGGCAATTGAGACAAGGTTATGAAGAATGTTCATGCAGAAATTTGGTCAATAAAAGTTAATGGTTTTGATTTGTTAGTGAAATTAAAATAATTTGGTTTCTGCAAGGAAAAATCTCAAATGTGTTCGTTCAAATATTAGTGTGTATGCGTGTGTTACTTGTTAGTTAGAATTTAAGTTGTGAAGAGTTGTTTGCCTTTAACTGTTTGGCTAAATTGATGAATTGTACAATTACTGTTTGTGTAGTGAAAACGTTCACTTTTAAAGTCACATGTAATTTGATTACCACGCGGACAATGGTCGTTTGAGTGCTGTGTTGAGTTTGTTGAGAATTTTGAAGTGATGTTGAGTCAGTGAATTGAGACGCGTGACGTTTGGTAGCATCTCACGAAACTCGATGACTGACTGACTTGAATTGAGTTATGCGGCTGTTTTTATAGACTTTGGTGTCTAAAAATCGGCTCCAGGGAGCTTGGCGGGAAAAAGGATCTGTTTCGACTTTGTTACAGTTTAGTGTTTCTTAACCAATAGAAGACTGAATTTACTGAAATAAAGTGGTGATTGGTTAAGGCTTTTTTTGAGGGAAGAATACATCTTTCCGAAAGAGGTGGAAGGCTAATATGGAAGATTCTACACACTAATATTTTTAAAATGCCTAAAACCTTTTTTTACATACGGAAATTAATTTTTCTTTTCATATGGAGTAAGTATGTTATTATCTTTTACAATAAAAGCAAACTTTAACTTCAATGATGTTTAAAAAAAATTTTTTTTAGGAAGTCCGTGGTGGTAATAATGGAGTTTCTTGATCGCTTTTGAATCAAAAGTTTTGATCGACAATGGAAATTTAAAATCTCAAAATTCAAAATAGTTTATGGTGAGCCACATATATTTCTATTTTCGAAATAGGACCGATGCGTACTACCCCTAAAACCCCCAACCGGGGGACTAAACCTGATTGTGGGCCCCGGGCAATGCTTTCTGACCCTCGCTATCTTATTCACATTTGCTTTTTTGTACCTACATTTATATACGTTAGAAATTAAACTAAGCACAACTATTAATTAAAGGATTAAAAAGTTTCGCGGATTTTGACGTCATTCTGGGATCTTTTTTTCTTTTCGTCCAAATCCATGAATTTGTTTTGCTCATGCTAATTCTTGAAAAAAAAAAAAAAAAAAACATTATAATAAAATCCACTAGTCTTTTATTCATAATTTCGAATCTGTTAAAATTCTTCATATTTTTTAACAAGAAAACTTGAATGTTCATGTTAAAAATTTCCGGAAAACATTGTTGATCTAATTTGACATGTCTCTAATTTCTATTTAGATACATTGTATTTATTTTCAATTTTTCTAGTTGGATTGTTCACCTATATTGTATAGGATCCATAATTGTATATAATTAGGTTACTGTCGGAGTTAGCTCCTTCATAATTCCTTAGTTGTTCGCTAGGGGTCACTCTCCCTACCCTATAAATACTGGGCCACTTCTTGACTTGTTCTCTTTTTTTCATTTCTTCATTTCAGCAAACACATCTACAATGTAAGTATTCGCTAATGATAGCGTCTTTCAAATTGTGGAAGACGCCGTGAACATTATACACACGTACACGTACGTACGAACATTCACCAAAATACAAACTCTTTACGTTCACACACAAAAGTCTTTGTCACTTGTAAATTTGTTGTTTAATACATATATTTGTTGACATATATACATCGGTCTTGTTTGTTTTCTTTACATCTTCGTTTGGACTTAATTTGAGTCCGCCATGTTCTTGTAGTTGGACCTTCTAACAGGAAATAAACACACGTTCAATATTTGAACAACGCCCAAACCCACACGGTCTTCTACATTACAATAAAATTTGTATTTTATATAAATACTACCTTATGAAAATTGATATGTAGTAGAGCGGGAGCCCCCACCCCCGTATCATTGATTCGGGGAAGGGGCCAAAACCTTTTCACAGGACCTATGTGGAAATAAGTATTTTAGTAACCCTCATTTCAATTTCAAACATTTTCTTGAATTTCATTGGTTGTTAAATATAAAATAAGCTTTCTCAAATTCATCCCTAATTTAAATGTTTCAAGAAATCTTATTGGCTAAAAAATAAAAAATACAACATTCGCTCACGCATTTCTCAGAAAAATTCGCAACAGCTACCAAGCCCCGTTGAGCCGATTTGGTCGTTAAAAATACTATAAATAGAAATAGCAAACGAATTTTCGTCGCATTTGAGACTCACACACGCGAAAGATACACACGGGAATCATGTGTCAAATAGCCGCCAAACAAACTTTCATTATGAGAGATTAGGAAAATTTAAACAACGATCTTTTTCACTTAATATCTTTCATAGAAAAATCTTTTGTCTAAGTTAAATTCAACCTTTTTAATCAAAGACAGACAACTTCTTAGACATTGAACATTTCCGAAACAGTGAAGAACTTTTTCTTTAAAATATACTTTTGCACACATCATTACAAACAAAGAAATTGTAAATTGTGTCTATAAAATTTAATCTGTTGTTTTAAACATGTATTTTTTGTCGTGATTGAATATCGTTACCATTTGGCCATTTCTTATAATTTATGTTTGTGGATATTGCATATTTTATTTGCAGCACAATCTTAAATATTCACGCAGCCTTGTCGGAGTTAGCTCCTCCTTAATTCCCAAATTGTCACTCTCCCTATACTATAAATACTGGGCGACTTCTTGCCTCGTTCTCTTTTCCATTTCTTCGACTACGATGTAAGCTCTCTTAGAAGATCCGCGTCTTCCCACTTGTGGGAGACGCCATGAACATTATACACACATACACGTACGTACGAACATTCACCAAAGAACAGACACCAATATTTACACATACATAAATGTTATTGTCCATTATAAAATTATTTTGTTTAAACATTATATATATATATATATATATATATATATATATATATATATATATATATATATATATATATATATCGGTTTTGTTTGTTTTCTTTATCGTCAGTTGGACTTAATTCAAGTCCAGCCATTTTCTTGTAGTTGGACCTTTTAATATTCTACCAGGAGTTACACACGTGTTTCGAATTTAACAACACGCAAACACATTCGGTCCTTTTACAGCTTTCCCAGGTCCACAACAGTAATTTTTCAAAAGATTTTTGTTTCTAAAAGGCATTATTTTTTTTTTAATGGAGTATTGTCATCATGTGCATCATACTACTTGGCGTTCGAAGCAGACATTTTGTGTGAGAGATGAGTGAGATCGAATAAATAACCTCACAGAGCCGAAGCTCAAGAGATAAATCAGCAATACCAAGAGGAAAGGGTGGATCAACTCAGCTGGCTTGGATCCTTCACTTCCCAGAGTCAACTTCTCTCATTACATGGCCCACTCGCAACAATTTCTTTTTCTTTCGAGGTGCACGTCCTTGTTGATAATATTCAAATCACGGCTTGCGATTTTGTTACGGACTACCCCCGAGCTTCGAGAAGGACAGGGTTCAATCGTCGTGGGGCTACAACAAAACCATGTGTTGATCAAATTCAATTCAACAACTTCTTTTCAGAAAATTAATGAAATGGCCAATCCAGAGATCTCTTTCACAGCATTGTTGTCACCAGCATGTAACGAGTCCTCTGATTGGTCAATAGACGATCTAATGATATTTACTAGATTATTATATATGTGAACCAACTATAAGTAAATCATTATTTACCATTAAAAAAAATTGAACCAATTGGCAATTACCCGATGTTTTGCCAATCATCCAATAAACAATATAATAAATAGTGTTTATTATTTTTGTTACCAATTCTCAAGAAAAAAAGAAAATATATAAATTCACTTTCATATGTTTAGGTTTTATTCAAATTCTAATTATCGCTTTATAAAAACAATTGCTGAGGAGTGAAGGTAGTTAAAATAATAGCAGTATCAATCGAAAAACTATCCTTTTGATATTGCGTTTTTATTTGCGGACACAAAAGTCCAAGTTTGCCAAATGAGTAATATTTTAAATTCTTAATTAATAAATGACTGTTATAGCTAAAGTTTATTTTATTTAATAATTCATTACTATAATTTATTTTACATTATGGTTCACCCTGTACAAGGTCCAGAGCCACTCGAGGTAGAGGGATACATTAAGGGGTAGTTTATATGGATAGGAGGGGAAGATAACGGTTGACTCTAGACTTGGTGGTTCGCAGGAAGAAGCTGTTTGAGTGAAATTTACTTCTTGCCGATGGAATACGGCAGGATTGTGGGTGGTTTGCTACCTTTTTTTAGAACACTTCCCAGATATTTTGACTTTAGTATTCCCGATTTGTAATTTGCATTTTGGGTTTATCCTTTTTCTGATAACCCTGCATTCGGTCTTCTTGTAGTTTATAGTTAGTCCTTTCTTCTCGCTTTCCTTCGCTATCTTTTGTAGGATAGGCCACAATTCGCCACATTTTTTTGTTCGACATTCACTTAAAGGTACAGGGATAAATCAATTGTGTGATACCATTTTCTTTTCAAGTAAAAGGCCTTACACGTGCCTAAAAAAAAATCAGCATTTGAAATTGACTTTTTACTTGGGTTCTATAATCTTCCAGGTTGGAAATATGTAGTATGAGACAGCCACCTTGGACAATTTGGTTCGTCTTTGCTTCTGTAGAATCAGACTTCTACATTTGTTTAAAAACCCATTAAAAGTGGCTCAGAGCGAAACCTAAATCAAAGTAGCCTAACAACCCATTAAAATCAACTCCAGACGAGAAATAACCAAAAACGCTTTCTGATTGGCTGATAAACAAAAAAAAAATCATAATTTCATATGTTCTCAACTACGTACGCATCATATCGGTTTAGTGTGTATCCTAAGCAGATACAAAATTTACGCCAAATTTCTTGGAGCCTCACACGTGACTTGAAACATCAATAAATGCAAAACATCATTCGACTTCGACAGCGAGTCTTAGAATTTTCTCAGCTCGACACACGAATCCATGTCACATATTTTACCAGGCTTAAAGTTAAATTTACTTAACATTTCCACAGCTTGCGAAGTACACTAACTCAACTACATAAACTCAACAGAAAACGTCAAGTGACACATTCAATCAAAGAGAGAAAACTTCATACACAGAACAGTAAGTCGAGTACAATATTACAAAAATTCAACACCCAAAACAAACTTTAATTTTCGTACAAACACATAAATACCTTATCAAACTTACGCATTTTTATACACACAATTTCTCAACTTTTAATCTTTCATGTAATATCTTCATAAACACTTCAATCCGCACAAGAAAAAACTTTGAAGCAATTTAAACAACTCTCGACATAATATTTTGGTTCAACAATAAATATTTTTATATAACCAATAAAAGGTTCAAAATTGTGTTTCATATCGTTATTTTTCTTATTGTTTGCTTGCTTTTCGTTACATTTGTGAAATTAAAAAAGTAGCCGGTTAATCGCATTTCCATCAACCTTTTACAGAGTGGTAAACCCGTCTTGTTAGCATCCCGATACCACTTTCTTATCGATGTTGAATTTTGTACAAATCTGTGCAAAAAGTGGATCAAAGAGCTTACCCAGCTTCATACATATTTTCAGGAAATCTCAACCTCTAATTGGTCAATAAACACACAAGTGGGCGTTGCAATCCACCCACGTACAAGTCTTTTTCCAGCGTGTAACCAAGTTTTCCCGCTTCTTTTCCAGGGGCATACCACGTGATTAAATTAATTATATATACCAAACACGAGTTTGTTCTCTCTTTCTTGATTTCATTCGCCTACGAAAATGTAACCTTAAAGGAAACTGCATTGCGGTCGAACGATGAAAACAGATTCACACACGCACGTACGTACGTACGAAATTTTCCAAACTACATTACAAATATACGAAAAAACATTTCCAAACCAGCAACGAGAACTTTTCTCTTTAAGAATACTCTGATCAAGCTATTGCACACATCATTACAAAACAAAATTGTAATATTCTGCATATAAAAAAATTATTTGTTATTCCAAACATATCCTTTTTGTTGTAATTGAGTATCGTTCATTTGATTTTTTATTTAATTTGTTTGTGGATGTTGCATGTTTCACAGTGAAATATTAAAAAGCATTCACGCAGCTTTCCTAGATCCACCAACATTTCTTTCTGTCAAATTGAAGAAATGTAGCTAAACCAAAATTCCAAGTTATAAAAAAAACCATTCAAACCAGAACTATACAGGTGAGGAAGTCCTCGTTAGAGGAGGAGCAAAATTCCTCCAGTGAAAAAGGTACTAAGCACGGGTTAGCAATTACACAAGGCAACGAGTGTGGTGTACTTAGTGAGGATTGAAATTGCTGAACATTACACAACAACGACGAGGCGCCCTTAACTATAGAGAAAGATAAATTATTCTTGATCTATGTCTACACAGGTAAGATTCGCAGGCGATCGCTTCGGTCACGTGACAAAACTATGATTTATTGTTTTCATGGCAAAGCGCAATCGCCTACTTCTTAAACTACATTTCAAGCTGGATTTATTTGCTCTCATAAATTTCACTCCCGCCCCAGTCCTCCGAGATTTGGTTAAAGCACCGGTACAATCCCTAGCTAGCTCCCTCACCCCACCTAGCTTTTTGTTGTAGCCTTCCTGAAGCGACTTAGAATATTTCAAGCGTCCCTAGGCAATCTGCAAGTAGGCAACCCGTGCAATACTCTCCCTACTTGACGTTGTTGTTTGGTAATTTACGACGAAGTTTTGGTGGAGTGTCGTCCATCTTCTTCTCACTGCTGTTAATACCCAAAATTAAGTACATATACATATAAACTGACACAAACTTACTTTTTTTTATTATTATTATTTAAACTGTCACCTACTATGCGCTCAAAATAATGTCATTGTTCGCGCGCAAACTTAGTTCTCAGTGTGGTACGGGGTAAAAATTGGAAGAAAAAAAATGTATTATTCAATGTGAGTGCTTTGTTATTTTTTTTTTTTCTTTGACTTTGAACATCGACCAATCATTGACGCTAGTAAAAAAAATACACAACTAATTACCGGTAAATTAGTTGTGTAAATGTCGATGGACATAAATAATAAAAAAAAATAGGAAAAATAAAAGAAAGAAATCAATATTTGAATTTTAAAAAAAAAAAATCTATATAACATTTTTTAAATTCTGTTCATCCATCCACCCCTCACACCCTCTAAAATAGCTATACATTGACCGATCGAAACCAAATGTTGAGAAGTGCAAACAGATAAGGGGGTACAAACTAGTTGATTTTACTAGGGTGCGTAAAAACTGCGAAGTAAGGTTTTTTTTTTTTTTTTGCCAAAGTATTTTTCTAAACAAATCAGCTTATTCAAATAAAATTTCATCTATTGGTTTGCGAAATTGAATGAAATGGGGAGTTTGTAAATCTCAACAAAAAATGTTATTGATAAATTCAACAATAAAATGCTGTAAGGATTTCAACACTATGTTGCAAAATAATTCTAGATAAAAAATTCATCTCGTTATGTCGTCACATGTCTTCGTCACCACGTATTTTTTTTTATCTGTCCCCTACTCCCGCTTTTGTTATTTCCTTAAAATGAGAGAACTCTCTTTAACTTCCCAATCATTCTCTACAAATTTCATTTCTTTTTCCACTTTGCAAACATTTTACTGTTTTTTTTTTTTTAGTCTGGCACAAAAAAAAAAAAAAAAAAACGAAAGGCAATAGTCAGATTGTCTTTTAACTGGTTCAGAGTGCAATATTTTTTTTTTTTTTTTATAGACGGGGTGGCAGAAATACCTCCTGTATAATGGTAAGATATTTTAGTGTCTATGACGTCTTACCATTATGTGGGTGGTATTTCTGTCGCACCCTGATTATTAACCCCCTTAGTTTCCACCGTTTCGTTTTTGGGGGATGGTGGACATTAATACTGGATTTTACTGGGCATTAATGGGTAACATAAATAAACACCTGAATAGAGACTCATTCTCGTCTATAAGAACGGTACTATCACAATTTCTACTCCCTTTTCTATAATTAATATGTGCTACCTTCAAAATAGATACAGTTTGGCCCAGCGGAAAAACGAAAAAACAAACTCTACCCTGTTTTTAAAAATTTACCAAAAATCAGGAAATTGTCTGATTTAAATGAAAATTTTCAGAACATATTCATTAATTAATGGGGCACCTTGACGTGGTGCAATGGTTAGCAAGCTTGCCTCGCTAGGACAATTACGACTGAATAGTGAGTTTGATTCTCACTGGGTACACCATACTTTAGGCCATGTGACACATTTAAGCTATGCTTTAAAAAAAAAAAAAAAAAAAATCACCATATTCATTAAGGAATTGTATACTGACAAGGTTATTTTAGTAGAAAACTTTGGTGATATATTGTGAACACTTAAAATTGGGGGGTGATGACAATTATATTTTATAGCTATATAAAAAAAAAATACCTGAATATATATATTTTTCAGTATCAAATCTTGAAAATTTGTCCTGAAGCTTTACAAAAATAATTCAATAAAACTTGAGAAATAATTTTGTTGAGTTACCGAGTGCATAATTTAATAAAACACATTCTTTTTCTTTGAGATTTGACAGAGGAAAAAAAAACTAAAATGAATATTTATTTTTGAAAAATTTTTTAATAATTTTTTAGTGCCATTTTGAAATTCTTTTTTGTTGACAAGAGATATTTTTTTATTGAATAAAGATGTATTTGAAGAAAAAAATGTGAAGTTTTATGCCATTTTCGAATCTGTGATATTTTAAAAATAATTTCATTTATTTTCACAACTGTTATATTATTTTTTTTGCATGGAAGATCAAATAGGAAATATTTCAACAATTTTGAATTATCTCTGTATTGGCTATATGAAGTTAAAAATAATTATGTATGATGCCTGCATTTGTCTAGAATATTTTGACATTGGTAGCTGAAAGAAAGCAAAATGAAGGCAATCAATAAGCACCATCACTTCTATAATTAGCCTTTATCAATTTTCCTGTTTTTCTATAAAGCAGTACTTTTTGTTAATAAATTTTCTTAGAATTAAAAAAAAAATAAATAAAAAAGGCCTGATTTGGTGTAATTAAATATTTCAAGACATCAAATAGAAAAATAAATAAATATAGAATAAATGCCAAATAGTTAAAAAAAATAAATAAATAAAATAAATAAATGCAATGGATAAAAAATATAAGTACATTTTATTTATTTTTGAAAAATATTTTCATAATCCTATTAATATAATAAAATATTCTAAGTTTCAATTTTATTTATAAGATAAAATATATATAATTTATTTCTACCTTATTGGTTACAGAAGGTTAAAAATGATTTTTAAACTAACAAAAACTAGTTTCTGTATTTCATATTTAATTAAATTTCAAGGTATTTTTTCTAAAATTGGAGTTTGAGGGAAGGAACTTTTGTTTGAACTATGAACTTATTGATTGGTAGAATATACTTTGCTGCATTCAAAGGTGTTTTTTTCACAGTAAGTGATATTTTTCCAAAATTCTGTTTAATAATCCTTAATTTTACTAATTTTCTTGGAAACTAGTATCTGGGATAGACATTTGATTTTTAAGAGATTTTTTAAAATGTTTTAATTTTTCTGCAATCATTTCTCAATTAAAATGGTGGGTTGATAATAAATTGACCATAAAGTCTGAAATGCCTAAAATTCTTTTTCTTTATTTATATAGATTAGTTTTAGGCTATTATCTTTCAAGCAGAATCAAAATTTTACTGAAAAAGAGACATTTATTTTAAATGCAATTTTAAGGCTTTTAGTTAAAATTTTGTCAATACCTAATTAATGTGTGTCCTGAAATAGGGATTCTCTTAAACTGCATCACAATTTATTACAAGTCATAATCCTATTTGATTTCAGAATCAAATATGATACCTATTAAACAATTTGCACGTCTTTTTCTTTTTTTCAAATTCAAAATTCTCTAGGAATGTAATTTTTTTTACACTTGATAGATGATTGGTTCATTGGTATGAATATTGTTTGACAAATTCTTTAAATATATATATATATATTTTTAAGGGGTAGAAAAAAGTGACAAGTAAGTCATGTTTAATTAATAAGTAATATTTTAAATTAACATTTTCTTTCCTATGACATTTTTCTCAAACTCTAAAATATTTTTGCCAGGGAAATTTCAAAATAATATCAAGCTCAATCCCCAGTGGGCCATACCTCCCAGGTAGTACCTCACCTTCAAGACAGAGCTGGGTTCATTACCTGTTGTCTGAGGTTTTCCCAAAAGGGGAAGTGCTGAGGGGTCTTTAGCAATTTCTCCACAGTATTGCTTGTAGACCCATTTTAAACTGACCTTGTTTCACATTTGGTAGTGATGTGCACTGAAAAACTCTACAATGTTTTTTTTCCCCCCCATGATTCCACATCCTGTCACCAATATTTGTCCTATTATTGTTGTTACATTTGCAGGCATGTTTATTCTGGGACAGAAGTAGGGATTTTGTTTCTCAATTTGAATTTGGAATTTGAAACAAACTCAAAACATTTACATCACAAACCAAATCATAAGTTTATTCCCCTATAATAGGGGAGCACTAGATGCTTCCAATTATTCAATATCATGTACAAAATTTAAAGAGACATATTTTCGTAAACTTAAGGAATCAGCACATATACTAGGCCACAAAAATCTCCTGAGCCGACCAAGCATAGAAATGAATACAATTGAGCTCTGGTAAAAACATGCAATGATAACAGTAAAAATTGCAAAAATGGGTGCTGAAGACATTAGGTTTATAATACCCAAAAATCCATACACAGATGTCCTCAAGGACACATGGTACAGTGGATAAAGGCATTGGTTTAGATCCAGTGACAGGACCCAAAGAGTGTTGAGTTCAATACCCGGTTAAGACAGTGGAGAACTTTCAGAGGGAAATTAACAGGAGATAACGGACATCCATTACATGGCAGTGAGTGAAATAAAGTTCAACATTCCAACCACCTGAAGAAGGCCAGAGCGTACAATGGCCGAAATGTTGTAATAAATATGGTGACAAAGATGGGTACAAAATGGTAAATAATAGACATTTTTTTAATGGGGGGGGGAGAGAAAAATCAACCGATTTCATTTGTGGTCATTTCAAACCAATCATCAAAGAAATTCTTTGTATTTTTTTTTCCAAATGCTTGAAGCAGATCAATTTAGAAGCAGGGAAGATATGCAAATAGCTTTGAGAAAATTACATCCTTACAAAACTTCAAATATAACAATTCTTAAATATCATCTTAGAGAAAAAAGCGATTTTTTTTTTATATCTTGATGTAGAAGATCATATAACTAAAGTTAAAAGAAGAAAAAGGCAACTGTTGTGGCCTTTGTTTTTAACCAACAGTTTCAGAGTGAACAAAAGTGATTCCAAGACACAAACCTGCATCTCTCAAGAACATCAAATAAATAAAATGTATAAAAACAAAACAATTGTATCATTGGAAAACATTTAAACAAAAGAATCCCCTAAAGAATCCAGATTTCATTACAAGTCATAACCCTATTTCAGAAACAAGTTTCTATTTTAAATTGGGATGACCAGTTCAATAAAGACTTCTATTTATTTTTGCTCACTTTTCTCTTAAGTCAAAACCGAATAATGAAATGACAATTGTTGTCTTGATGCTATGCTTGTCATAATTCTTGAAAAGGTTCAGTCTGAATTATATCTCACCTTAAATTCATACCAGGTTTGTCTCACAGACTGCCTACATTCAGAATGGGAAAACAGTTTAAAAGAATTGAAAATGTTTTAAATATTTGCAATCTTGCAAATCTTTGGACAAGACAAAGAAAATGTAAAGTGTTTTTCTTACTGAACTTCCAGACTAATTCCCTTGTTTGGCAAACCAGTTGCCCTCAGTAAATGTAAGGATTCCAAACTTCGTACACAAGTATTTCAGCATATCAATCTTGTGCCAAAAACCAAAATAAATTTTGATTTGCAAAATTCAAAGAACAGCTTGGACTAAATAAAGCAGAACATAGAAATAAAATCAAAAGAGAAGACAAGTATATAAAGAATATATTTTATTCCAAATTGGTACAGATCATCTATTGAAGTTATAGACTGCTATTATTATTATTTATTTTTTTTCTTTTACTTACAAGTTGCGAAACTGTCAACATACAGACGTGAAACAGTGATATGTAAGTCCACCACCCAACAGTGAGTGAATGAGAAGGCAAAACAGGAGACATAAATGAGGAAGGGTAGAGATAGGAGGTGGGGTTTTTATTTTTATTTTCTCTTTCCAGAAGATTCTAGAGAAACAACAGCAAGAGCAGTTGGGAATTCAGAAATAACAAAGTGTCGTCTGTCAAATCCTCTGAGATTAAAGAGGTTTTTCTCTCTGTCTTTTTTTTTTTTTAAATTGCAAATGGAACTTGAAATACTGTCCAAAATGCAGTTGGCAATATAAAGCAGGAAAGATCTTCTAGTCAGTTGAAGAATAATATTTGGGGGGAGAGGAGAAGAAAAAAAATAAAAAAAAAAACAAACAAAAACTCAAATATTTTTTTTTTCCCTCCCCCAAAGAATTCAGAAAAAATTTATTATAATAATAATAATAATAATAATAAAAAATTGTATTTTTCAAAAAAAAAAAAAAAAAAAAAAAAAATGAAAGAAGCATACTAAAAGTTAAAATGATTTCAGGAAAATTCCGGATAATCTCTCTTAAGAGAGAGGGATAAAAAAAATATTAACGTAAAAACCAATATGTGGAGAGGTGGAGGGCGGGGGAGTAAAAATTGTAAAATACAGAACAAACAAAACCAACAATATATTAAAAAGCTGTCTTCTGTAAGAATTCTTATTTTATTAACGGACAGACAACATTTTTTTTTTCTTTTTTTTTTTAAATACATTTGTTGAATAGGGAAGGGTGGTTTATATTTTACAAAATGATGGTACCAATAGCTGTGGGCACAATGGATGAATCTCATGCCTAGCATAATCTATGGGTTTAAACTTGATAAGACCCTTTTGAGAAGAGCTTTGCCATGTATCTTGAGTAATTTATAAGAAGATAGATAGATAGATAGATAGATAGATAGATAGAAAACTAAAACGAGGCTTGGAATTTTTAGATCACAGTTTTAAGCACAATAGTTGCACAACATTGTTAGAGATTTCTAAGGAAAAGGAGTTGGAAAGAAAGTATTTTTTTTTTCTTAAGTTCTAGGGAAGAAAGATTATCCCCATTTGAAGAAAAAAGAAAAAGAGTTTATCTTAAAGATTTTCTTCGTGGGGGGGGGGGAGAATATATGTGTGTTCTTGAGGTTACCTTTTGTAAAAGTAACGTATTTGGTTTTTTTAAAGTCAGAAAAAAAATCAAAAAATCTGGTTAATATTCTAATTTAATGTTAATTTTTTTTTTCAACTTAAAAAATGAACAGCAAAATAAATAATTGCAACTGAAATATAAAAGGTTAACAATAAAATGGATGAAAAATGTCATCACTTGAATAGAAAAAACAGAATTGCAAAAACAAAAGATTAATAAAGATGATTGACTTGCCACAATTGGCCTAAGACGAGATAGCATGCATATGAGAGACAGTCAAGTAATTATGTATATTGCTATCTAGATAGGTAAATAGATAGATAGATAGTTAGATATACAGTTATGTACATCAGATTTTTTTTGTTTGCTTTTCTTTTTTAATATCACTCCAGATAGTTGAAGAATAGGTTTTTGATCTTAATGTTTTTTTTTTGTGTTTTTCCTTTTAGTCAATTTGAATGACATCAATATTATTTTTTCTCCTATTTACACACCTGCCAAATCAGTTGTCATTGTTTGCCAACTAAATTTTGTTGGTCAGGGGCGGTTGCAAAATTTTGTGTATTTTCCCACTGTTTGGCAATAAAGTTAAACGGGGTAATTATATATGAATTTTCAGTGAGAGTTCATTTTGTGTGTTACTAAATCAATTCTTTTCTTTCTAGTTGATATTTTGAGAAAACACAGATAGCAAGAGTTTGAAAATCAATACTAGTCCTTGTTTTACATTGTCTTTTTTTTGTTTTTCCTTGCTTGAAATTTATTAAAACAACAAAACAAACAAAAACCTGTAATGTCCAATGAATATGTACACTTGGTTTATGAAGCAAAATGGTTTAACATGTAGAAATTCTTTACAGGGAACATTTTAAAATAACCAGTACAGAACCAATTGAAAAAAACCATGGCTGCTTTTTGTTGTTTTTCCTTTTGGTTGTGAAAGGTCCAAGAAATGAGCAAGACGTTATGATTCACCTCCTCCCCTTTTAATTCACGACTTCGAAGGGGAAGAATGTAAAGGTTCTCCCAGCTCTTCATACAGGTTTCAGGAAACCTGGTTTAATTTTCTGATTGTCTGGACTTTTTTTTTCTCTCTTTAGAGAGGCCTTTGTACAGTTCACAATTGGCTTAAATCTTTACTAATTTGATAACCTTAACTTTTTTTTTTTAGCCAACAATTTAGCTCATTTAACTTATTAAATTACCTTAAAAAAAAAAAAAAAAATTCCTTCCATTCAGAGATTCATTTTGATTTTAAAAGACTTACTGGAAAACATATGTATTGAGTATAAACAATTCTTGTGGCTTATTAAGAAAACAGTCAGAGGAACAGTTCAATATTCTGAAGAACAAACTGATACTGATTTATGAAGGTGAGAGGGCAAAGGGCTGGGTAGAATTTTCTGCACATGCACGTATTTATTTATATAAGTCAAAAGTACAAAAGCAGGGATGATAACTCAAATTAGGGAAAAAATATATATTTTTAAATTCAGATAAACATTGTGTCCTGTTTGGATATTAATATTTACTAAGATAACTTGTAATTACAAGAGAGATGTTAAGCAAGACTAAGGGAGATAAATCTGATCGGTTTTAAATTGTAACATTTTTCTACTGGAGAGCACATCTTTTTCTTTAATAAGATTTCAAATATTCAGGCTGGTAGGCAAAAATGAATAAATATACTGTTTAATAAATAAATGGAGTGTCTACTCAAATATGGGTATCCATTAAAAAAATAACATTTAACTAATAAAACATTGTCTATATTAACTTTTGCTCTACACAAGCGGTGTCCCTACCGTAAGTTGAGTGAAAAACATTTGCTGTAATCAGGTTGGACAGAAACTGCTGTAAATATGAAATAGAAATCAACAGTTTTACACTATTTACCTTGTCTGGATTGTTGTTCTTATCTTTATTGCTATATTCACAATGTTTTGGCAATTGTATGCTCTGACCTTCTTCAGCTGATATACGTTGAAATTTCAAACTGAACTCTATTTAGTCTATGAGGACGCATGGCCCAGTGGATAAGAGCATTGGTTGAGTAATCCAAAAAGTGACTTGACCCAAAGAGTTGCAAGATCAATACCTGACCACAGCAAAAGGGGGAAAAAAAGGTGGGGGAGCGAGTTGAGTTACTAAAGGGAATTAACTGAAACAGATATCCAAAAAAAAGCATGGCACATGGAATTAAAAAAATCTACCCCCATGGGCTAAATAAATGGTTTGGTTCAAAATTCCAACATATATCACCTGAAGAAGGCCAAAGTGTACAACGGATGAAACATCATGAATATGGCAAAAAAAGATGAGGACAATAAATAGTGTAAATAGTTACGATACCTCATTGCAGATCAACAGATTATCAAAAGAAAATCAACAAAAATATTTCATAAAATAAAAACCCCATTCCAGAATCTGAACTAATATTATATAACATACTAAGCAAAATAATGAAATTGGATGACTCATTTATTTTTGCTACCAGACAAGCTATAGAAACACTCATTTGCTTAACCCAAAGTTGACTTGATTTTTCTTTGGAACCTAAAGATTAGGTACTACCACAAAAAGGTGATACCTAATAAATCAAAGTTTCATTAAAATCTCACAATTATTTGATTTTTAAGAATTTAAAAAAAAAAAAAAAAAAAAAAAAAAAGAAGATTTTTAATCAAAATTTCAAATGTTCTAAAAAGGATTAAAAAATTTAATTAAATATTCAAAAAATAATCTGGTCTTTCCTATTAATAATAAAGATTTCAATGATAAAACTTTGTTTTCATTAAGTTGGGAGCATTTTTTTTCATCATGGTATGCTGATTTTTTAGTGATTTTGTGGAGAACCTACTAAAAATGGTTGTCCTTCTAGCTATTCAGCAAATGAATTTTCTTTGGGAGACACTGCTATAATTTGAAATAACTTTTTATTTATTGAAGCAGTTAAGATAGAATGATATTCCTGCCCAAGATGTATGAGGGATTTTACAAGTACACAAATGGACTGATTAGAATGATGACCCTTGAGAAAAATGAGTTGTGAAATAAGCAATTTTTTTTTACAGTGAAGGGAAAGCAATTTTTTTTTTTTTTAAAATCTCGAGTTCATCTTAAGAGATGGCAATAACAAAAAACAAAATGCAGAAATAATATTTATTGCTTGGTCACACAACAGGCTGTAGAGGGACCAGTGATCGGGTGCAGAGATGTTTTGTTGCTTTCAGAAGGAACTAAAAACAATGGAAGGGATTTATTGCTTTTGAGGAGGCTATAAAAAGGATTTATTTTAAAGATACAACAAGGATGGAGATATTAAAATGCTGGTACCTCCTAGGTGGGTACAGCATATAACAAATTAGGGGATAATTACAGTAAACAGATTTAACAAAATAAACATTTTCATTAAAGAAAACCTGGAAAAGGGGGGTAAAAAAGGAGGGGATGTTGGCAGGACACAGGTAAGTTTAGATTGTCTTCTATTAAGTCTTTTTTGAAGACATCAAAAAAGCAAATCAAACGATGGCAATAAATTAGCAAAGTGAGCAGCTCTCCTTTTTAAACTTTCATTTTTTCTATTATGAAAGAAACTGCTACTCGTGATAAAAAATAAAAGGGTGCATGAAATAACAACAACAACAAATGCCAAATTTCAACAACAAAAATTGGATGGAATAATCGTTGAGGGCTGTGGCCACAGATTTAGTAAATGAATTAACAGAAAAAAAAAAAAAAAAAAAAACTCAAGTTGGTGAAGGAGGTACTGGAGCAAAAATGGTATTCACTAACAGCTGGGACATGAATGAAAGCTGTGTGGAGGATAAACAATCAAGCAGAAAACTGAAGGGAATGTAAGATAAAAAAAAAGAAAAAAAAAAAAGAAAGAAAATAAACAGCACCAAAGTGTCTCTTACAAAATTCTCCCTTTCTCTGTCTCATAAATTTAACCCTCAGCTATATAAAAGGTCAGATGCAAATCATTGTTTCTTTGAATCAGCCTTTATAAAAACAATACAAAGGTCAAGTCAAAGGTCATGCAAAAAAAAAAAAACAAACAAAAAGAGGGTGGATATGGAGAATGGTACTACCAAATCATTTAATTAGCAATAAAAGTTGTGTTGACTATCTTAGTGTAAAAAATTCATTCAAAATTTTGCATTATCCAATCAGCAGGTTTCTTTATTATTATTATTATTATTATTATTATTTCAAGAAAAAGTGAAAAAACAAAATAATCACTAATTCCAAATTAAAGATGATCACAGTTTTATTTAATAACTTTACATACTTCCTTTTTTCCACCCTTACGGTCATCAAATGAGATTGAAAATTTTATTTTACATAATAACCATACATACTAAAGGCCATATTTAATACAAACACAACCATCTGACTGAGGAAATGCAAAGTGATCATTTTTAATAGCTAAGCATAGATTATTTGGCAGCCATTCATTCATTTGAAATCAACTCCTAAAACATCCAAATGTTTGGATTTATACCGTTTCATGTTCTTCTTTTGCCAGTAAGTTGGAAATTTGTCCACCCGTCCTGGCTGTCTGCCGAGTGGGGTTTATATTATGCTTTATTTCATGGCAATTAGATTATAGAGCTGCAGTTATCAATTCTACTTACACCTACCCACTCCTTGCATGACTCTAGATTGAGAGAGAGAGAGAGAGAGGGGGAAAGAGAGAAAAAAAGCAAAGAAAAAAAAATGAAAAAAAAATAGAAAAATCATTCTGTATATTGGTGTGTACACACATTGGGTAGTTAGCACCAAACAGTGCTTCTGGCAGGGTTTCAGGCTGGCACAAACACCAAACAACAGTGCAAAGGATTGGTTTGGGGGGGGGGACATGGGATAGAGGAAGTAAGGATAGTGGTAATCTGATGCAGGAGGAGGAGGAAGGAGGGCAGTGGTAAAGAAAACCCTTAGATTTTATAATCCCTTTTATGCCACTTTTACAAGTACACAAATAGTGTAGACACGGAGTTGAGAACCATATAAACATAGTGGTTTAAGATTTTACAAGCCATAAAATTTTGCAAATGGTTCGAATGACCCAACTCAAATTCAATAAATATGGCTATTTATACTAACATGTCTGCTGTAAGTACTATCATCATATATGTCAGTGGATAAAGTGACTTTCAGATAAGAGTTTGAATTTCATGGTTTTAGGTCATGTCGATAGTACAAAGATGAGCCAAACTCCCAAGTCATACCAAACAACTAATTGATATACCAATAATGAAATAAATACTCTACTGTATTACCTGTAAATTGTTTGGCATATAAGGTAAATGCTATATGTAAACTATCATAATTTGTAGTGATTTAACCAAGTTTGAGAAGAGATGTGATTTGTACCTGTTGACATCTATTAATAAAATCAAGTTTCACAACAAGTGTCCAAGAGAATAATAAAGAATTTGAAAACATTAAAAAACATATTTTTTAAGTAAATTTTTGAAAATAAATTTAAAATATCCACCCTCCCCTGAAAAGTCTAAAAAGAAAAACAAAAAAACCACGGACTTATCTTTATAGAAATGTAAATATTTTTTTTACAGAGATTTTATCATAAAATTAAATGGGTGTGTGGGAAAAGAAAGATTTCATCAACTTGATTTAATATTTCCAGAATTTTTTCTTACAAAACATTTAACAAATAAATAAATACTGAAAAATTTTACTGAAATCCAATTAGTTGATTTTTGGTAGATTAAAAAAAATCTGTCTAGTTTATCATTGTCAAAATTGTACACATGCTTTGGACATGGCCTCTACTCTGTGTACAATTTTTTTTTTATTATTATTGCAGGAGGAGGAGATTGGGGTGGTAGTGGATAATTCAGATGTCCTCTTATCCTCAGAGATATATAATATTTGATTTATTAGTTTTTTTTCAGGTTTAAGCCTGAAGAGCCACAACACTTTTTTCTGAAAGTGAAATAAGATTGATATAATGAAAGTTCAAAATAGGATAAACATGGTACCTATTCTTATTTAATGTATATACATTTTCAAGGATTTTACAAACACTCAAACTAGTTTCAATTGTTGCTCTTGTAGGTGTAGAATCTGTGAATGGTGAGCCAAAATGTATAAAGAGAGTCAATCCTTGGTTTCCATAATATAGTTATTCATATTCACATGTCAATACGAATGTTTCAAAACACAATGTCATTAACAGCCAAGAGGGGGGTGGGGGAAAGGAAAGATTGTGATTCAAAGGTTAACATGGTTTGCATTGGAAAAAAAAAAAAAAAAGTGGTAGAGGGTGAGTGGTGGAGATTTAAAAAAAAAAAAAATCAATACCACCCCCCGCATCTTACAATTACCGTCTTTTGCTTAAAAATAAGTCAACATAAATAGCTGAAAAACTACAACATAAAAATTTATACTTTTAGACATTGGCTATTTTTCTTTAAATATAACATGAATATTGTTTTGTACATAATTTATTGAACAAAGACAGATACTACACTTTGAGCTGATAGGCTTAAGTGGGGGTGTTATCAGAAAAATTAACATCTTTGTGTATCTGTTATTTTTTCATTTAAAAAAAAAAAAAAAAAAATCACATTTATTTGATCAATAAAAGATGGCTGTTTTCTTTTGAGAAACTTTAGTTTAATTTCTCTGATCAAATGACAGAAAGTCAAACTCAAATTTAATGCGGATGTTAAAATATTTGATTATTCACATTAAAATAAAAAAAAAAAAAAAATTGGATTTTTTTCCTAACAGTTTATTTTCATTCTTTTTCTTCCAAAACCTGATTTTGCCAAGTTCTCGGCAAATTTCAAAACTCAACTCAATCAGTAGAAAATACAACAAATATTTCTCAACTGTGTTTCCATGAAAATGAACATGCCAACTGTCTTCGTTTTAAACTGGCAGCTATAATTTGTTTTTATTTTGATGTTGATAAATGTGTTAAGCAAACACAGGCAAAAAGAAAGGCAGGTGGAGATTTTTAGCTAGGGATAGCACAGTCAGCCAAAGAAAATAGCAACCAACTGCTTTAATAATGGAAAATACACAACCTCATTTACAGACCCCGATTAGTAATGTCTTCTTTATTGATTTAAAAGAGTGAAACCGTTTGTTTTTGAACTGAACACATGCACTGATAAAAGCAAGTAATCAATTGAAGCAGAGACAAACTGGAATCGATTCCTGAAATTCTGCTCAATATTATTTCTGTTGACTTAACTCTTAGAAATGTTTCATCGCAAAACATTCTAACAAAATCCAGATCCATTTTTTTAGTGTCAGTCTCCTTATCAGGATCGACCAAGTGATTTATCAAAAAGACATTTAAAATGGATTTAACTGTCATTGAAGTGAATTTTATATATATGCCAGAAATCCTTTTAGTTAATTTAGAGCCCCAAATGCTTTCACTTCAACGTCATTTTAAGAAGGCAGTGAAAGAAAATTAAATTTAATTATAAAAATGGCGTCCAGATAATTTAATAATTGAATCATTTTTTTTTTTTATTTTTCAAACCTTTTTTTCTTTTATTCATTGCAAAAAGAGGGAGGAAGTTGAAAAAAAAAATAAGAGTAGCCCTTTACAAATGTTAAGTTTGAGAAATGGGCCAAGAATTAATTTCAAGTAACATCAACATTTTATTTATATATATATATATATATATATATATAAATAAAATGTACATTATGTAGGGCAAAAAGAAAATCTTATTTTAGTAAAAAAAAATCCCAAAATTGATATTATAAATGAAGATAATAGAAGGCATTTAATGAACCCTTAAAAATTAGTGCCTTCAACTGAATCCTCCCAACAGTGTTAATCAATATATTTCATTTATTGCAGATTTAGAATTCATCTGACAAAATCCAACACAAGAGGAGAAACATGAATAAATCAAGAGACTTAGTGAAATGAGTTCTTCTACAGTGAACAATAATTGAACCAATGATGTAAGGAAGAGTAAATATTGTTCATTGTCTGCCAAAGGAATTATAATCTCTCAAAGCGCCTACATCAAACACCACGTCTAAATAGTCATCAGGATTATTGTGGTTAGTGAATTAAAATTTAATTGTAAGGAAAGCAAAATAGATAAAGGCAATAAAAATACCCAAGTCTATTTTTTTTTTTAGATAACACATTTGTATGTAATGAGCATTGAAAGCATTGTTTTCTGATGTTTTCAAATACATCCCAGGTTAAGGAACAGAATGGCAACAAGAAAATAGGACAAGCAATTTAAAATTTTTTTTTTCTTTTAAATTATGGAATGAGAACATTTTGTGCAAAGAATGTTCAGACTGT
The DNA here is from genome assembly GCA_903632075.3 of Acanthosepion pharaonis. Taxonomy (NCBI): domain Eukaryota; kingdom Metazoa; phylum Mollusca; class Cephalopoda; order Sepiida; family Sepiidae; genus Acanthosepion; species Acanthosepion pharaonis. The sequence continues at coordinate 308,133 of CAHIKZ030001557.1, forward strand.
GTCTTCATCTTTAAGTGAAAGAAAAATTTTCTCCACTTAAATAGGAATACATTTTATTTTCACTTGGAGTAAATTGTCATTAAAATAAGTTTTTCTTTTTTTAAGTAGATAACTCGGCCACCATTTTAGCTAATCACCAGTTGTCAGGTGGGTGAAAAACAACAAAACAAATCACCTCACATGTTATTGAATAAAGGGCTTTTAGTCTGTTGTATTTAGGGAAAGAAAAACAACAAAAAACACTAAAATATAAAAAGAAAGGAAAAAAAAAATTATGTACATTTTTCTTTTGTTGTTGTAAATTATTTTTTTTTTCCTTCCGTTTTTTTTTTTTTTTATATTTTAAATCTCTTTATGATTTATTAACCCTCCCACCCAACTCATAAAATTATTTTGACAGAAGACATTGTCAAATAAGATATCAGTCTTTAATTGTTTTTCCTGGGTCTTTTTTAAGTTTCCCCACCCCTAAAACTTTATATTCATACACAAAAAAAATCATTTTTATTTAAAAATGTGTTTTATTTCATCTTTGCTCATTTCAACTGTTGGCCTTGCTATGATAAGCAAGCCAAGCAGTGGAAACCTGTTTAAAATATGACAGCACCATCAAGATGTGAATTTGAATCAACAATAAGTAAACATGTGAAGGGTTGAGAGAGAGAGAGAGAGACAAGAAAAAGGGAAAAGAAAGAGGATGCTTATAAGCACATAGGAATAAAAAGACAGTGGTTTTAAATCTGTGTGTTATTATTCATGGGATTGGGGGGGGAGTAGCAAAGGAAGGTGAGGTGGTGGTGGTCTGACCACCAAAAGAGGGAATTCAAGAGAAATGGTGTACCCTAACTTAGAATGATGATGAAGAATCCCCATCTTCGGGACCTTTGTCTTTGTAACGAGCTTTTCGGATTTCAGCCAGCTTCTTTCTGGCAGAATCAAGTTCTTTTTCTTTTCGAAGAATTTCTTCTTGAGCCATAATTTCCTGTAGATAAGAAAAAGAAAAACAAGAAACTAAACCAAAGAGAAAGTGTTTGGGAAACTTTTTCTCTACAAATACTTTGCAAAATGTAAATACTTTTATGCATTCATTGTATCAACTGATTTAACAGATCCTAGTATAATGACATATCTGCTAGTCTATTCAGATTTGTTAAAAAAAAAATTTCAAACTGCTTTTTTCAGATGGTTGCTGTTTTATATAATCATTTTATATACCATAAAAAGACTGACAAGATAAATAGGATCTTTCTTTTTTTTTTTTTTGACCACAAGATCATTTTTATTGATTTCTATTATTAACTTAGGGTTTTTGGTCTTTCTTGGAGAATATAGATAAATCCAAGGCTCTATAAAAATTCATCTTTTAAACCTCTTTGCTAATTAACATGAACTTTTAAGTTTTTCTTTTTCATCCTCAAGATCTATAAAACCTAATTAAAAGAATAATAGAGTAATTGTACAAATTATACACATACCTGTGCTATTCCTCCTACCATACGCTTATTGATGGTGAGTTCATTGTCATCACCGTCAAAGTCCTGAGACTGTTGGGCTGCCTGCACCAATGCATCAGATGCTTTCTTCACAGCATTACCAGCCGCCTGTAAAAGAAAATTGTTAAGTCCTTTTTATTTTTGGTAAAATTTGCATATTAGAATTTTTGAGGATTACAAATAAACAACATTTGGGGGGGGGGATATTCCTTACAAAATTCTTTAGGTTTTATAGTTCATGAATGTTGATAAAGATAATAAGAAATTAATAATTTCTAAATTTTGTTTTCATTTCAAACATTGAGACACTCATTAATGATCAGTGTACGTTCTTCAGCAGATCATTAATATACAGTAGTATGAGGAGAACAAGACAGCATAACTCATAGCCAGTGAAGACATTTTAGACCATAATGATTTGAATATCAAATCAACAAGCAATCAGTTTTGATTTTTGTCATTGTAGATCATAAGAAAAAAAAAAGAAAGAGAAAGAAAAAAAAAAAAAAAAAAAAAAAAAAAAAAAAAGAAAAAAAAGAAAGAAAGAAAAAAAAAAAAAAGAAAAAAAAAAAGAAAAAAAAAAAAGAAAGAAAAAAAGAAAAAAAAAAAAAAAAGAAAGAAAAAAAAAAAAAAAAAAAAAAAGAAAGAGAAAGAAAAAAAAAAGAAAAAAAGAAAGAGAAAGAAAAGAAAAAAAAAAGAAAAAGAAAAAAAAAAAAAAAAAGAAAGAGAAAAAAAAAAAGAAAAAGAAAGAAAGAAAAAAAAAAAAAGAAAAAGAAAAGAAAGAAAAAGAAAGAAAAAAAAAAAAAGAAAGAAAAAAAAAAAGAAAAAAAGAAAAAAAAAGAAAGAAAAAAAAAAAAAAGAAAAAAAAGAAAGAGAAAGAAAAAAAAAGAAAAGAAAGAAAAAGAAAAAAGAAAAAAAAAGAAAAAAAAAAAAAAAGAAAGAAAAAAAGAAAAAGAAAAAAAAAAAGAAAGAAAAAAAGAAAAAAAGAAAAAAAAAGAAAAAAAAAGAAAGAAAAGAAAGAAAGAGAAAGAAAAAAAAGAAAGAGAAAGAAAAAAAAAGAGAAAGAAAGAGAAAAAGTGAAAGAAAGAGAAAAAGTGAAAAAGAGAAAAAGTGAAAGAAAGAGAAAGTGAAAGAAAGAGAAAGTGAAAGAAAGAGAAAGTGAAAGAAAGAGAAAGTGAAAGAAAGAGAAAGTGAAAGAAAGAGAAAGTGAAAGAAAGAGAAAGTGAAAGAAAGAGAAAGTGAAAGAAAGAGAAAAAGAAAGAGAAAGAGAAAGAGAAAAAGAAAGAAAAAGAAAGAGAAAAAGAAAGAGAAAAAGAAAGAAAAAGAAAGAGATAAAGAAGGAGAAAAGAAAGAAAAAAGGAAAAACAAAGAAAGAAAAAAGGATTGTAGTAGTCAAAACTGTTAAGATCTTTTTCTTTTGTTCAGATCATATTCTGAAAATAAGAGGGGCTCTTTGAGGATCCTTTCTGCTCACTGGTATTTAGATTCTTTTTGTGCTTATGCAAACACAATTTTAGTTTCATTTAGCAACAGAAAAACATGAGAGTTATAAGCCAAAATGCAAAGAAAAGATTTCAAATACTTTCTCAATTTGGCATTGTGCTATATTCCAAATGACTTTTGATGAGATTTTTATATTATCTCTTGCAACTTGCCATTCAGTTTGATCAGAAATCATTTTCTTGTCAATTGTCAGGATTCCTTAAAAAAAGTAGCAAATCCTAATAAAAGACAATTTTACTAAATTTTGTAAGGCAGCAGCTTTACAGCATCTGGAGAAATCATGGAGTACCATCATTAACCAGTTTTTCTTCAAGCATGCCTTATTTTTTTTCTTATGATGCAAACAAGGAATCTTTTCAGAGACTCTTCATGCTTTTTAGCATTAGAAATTCAAGAAACTACCAAATTCACACGACTTTTTATAGTTAATAAGCATTGAGAAATTGTGCTTTTAATTACAAAATTGGAATCATTTTTGCTATTAATCACCGAATAAAACACATTAGAAATATATCAAGAGTTCACTTTTATAAACTTCTGAGTACGAAACTCAATTCAACAAAAAATCAGTCATTTTTAGTGTTGTTCTAATTTCGGGATAGATAATGATAATTTGTTTTATTTTAAGAAGCTGCTATTTATCCCATGTTATCATGGTAGGATTTATGAGATAAACCTGTCAAAACTTTCATTAACTATCAACATTACATAGTGAAAGGCCATTCTAGTTTAAATGGGAAAATAAAACAATATAGTTGTATTAACAATTGCATTTGAACTTGGCAAGGTTTTTAGCTTTCCTTATCACTGCTGCCCACTGATTTTACCCCTACTCTACAGCTTTAGTCATTTTCTGGTGGTAAATGTGAAAAAAAAAAAAAAAAAAAATGATAATTAAAGACAATTTTGCTGTATTTGATCTTAAATTTGTTTCGGAAAGTTTGGACACACATTATATTGTGCATTGAAAATAAAGGGATTGTCAGTGGTCAGGACTTAATGAAAGCATCAGCAAAAGATCGATGTTATATGCATAATTATGTAAAATCATTGAAGATTTTATTTTTTTAATACAGATATCAAGGAACAATCAGGCAAAATATTTTTTTTATAATTATCAGAAAAATATCTTTCTCGTAAGGCATTCCAAAAGATATTTTTCTGAATGCCTCATGAGAAAAGAAAATTAAACATAAGCTCAACACTACAAATTGCTACAAAACCAAAATATCAACCTGAAAACTCAAATCATGTTCTTAAATAGCATCGTCAGATCAAGACTTTCACATGGATGTCATGCATGGTGCAAACCCGTTCAGAAATATCTAAACTGCCAACTGTATACAACCACTTCCTAAGATCAATAGTTAAAAAAATCTTTGAGCAAGTGAAGCCTGAGGGTCTTGGCAAAGATTTTCCTTCTTTGAACATTGTAGACGGATGCTACAGATTCACAAAGAACTGTACCAAACAGAAACCACATCAGATGTTTGTGGACTTTCCACAACTCAAATGGATAGCACATATAATAAGAGAAAATAATTTCATAATCAAGATGTTTGCATTCCAGACTACTTAAAATAAAAGTTAGGAAGTAAACTGACATCAATACTGGAAAGAGGTATAACAGCAACTGGACTTGAGAAAACCTATTTTCCTGAAAAATTGTTTTATGAAAGATTTCATAAATTTCAACTAAAAGCAGTAGTACTGGCTGCTCGGCCAATGAATGCCAAATGTTTCCTTGTAGGGAAACGGCTAATATTACCATTAGATAAAACCAATTTATCTCATTTAGTTGTTTTCAAGACAAAAAAAACATTTCTCTTCTTCCAAAGTTTTTCTTTGTACATTTTTCAGCTCCTTTTTGACTTTGCTGAAGATAAGTATTGCATAATACAAAACACATATTTAACTTTGAGATTATAGTGTTTGTAGATAACACTCTTAATGGAATAGACAGTTGTCAATATATGCAGACTGATGAATAGCTAAAAGAGAGGAAAGCGTAGGAGATTAGATAAAAGATCAGTTTCAGATTTTACCAGAGATCAGCTCCGTATTACTGCTTCCAGTTGTGGAGTGTGTTGACAAATATTAACAGTTGCGCAGTTCAACCACATACAACTTTAATTAGGTAACAGAGTAAATATATAACCTACAGCAGAATACTACAATTGTTACTGATGACAAGTTTATGCCCTTACACAAATATATAAAGATAAAACAAAAGGCTTTTACCTGCAGAAAGATGTGAAAGAAAATGTGCAGCTTACCTGTAAACGTTGCATGGATATAGATCCAACATCAGCCTTGACTTTGCAGGCAACCAGCAAAGCAGCTGTTGATCCCGCAACCTCTTTGGCTGAGGCAATCAACTTCTCCTCACTGGCCTGGCCTTGTACCATAGCATTTGCTGCTTCACACAAACTATGAGTGGCTGCAGCAACACGGCGAGCCTAGAAGCCGAAAAGAAAAAAAGGAAACAATATGTTTGTATTGATATAGAAATACCATTTCTATTATTTCTTAGATTATTTTCTTGTTATCACTCATATTATAAATTAAACTTTTAAATATTCTTCGTTTTTGCTTTATCTTGGTAAGTAAAACATTGACAGCAATGAAATTTAAAGCATAATTCATTCTCTATAATTATCAGAGTTGCTTGGATTGTGAATATCATTCTTTTTGTTATTACTACAATATTTTGGTTGATTCATTCTTTGGCCTTCCTTAGATATACATTTGAGATGGAAGAAAGATGACTTTTTTTTTTTTTTCTTTTTTTACAGTAAGGTTCACCCTGTACAAGGCCCAGGGGCTACTTGAGGTAGAGGGTTACATTAAGTAGTAGTTTATGTGGATAGGAGAGGAAGATAATGGTTGACCCTTGACTTGAACACGTTAGGTTTGTAGTGAATTGGGGGGGGGACATCATTCTGGAAGTTGGTTCATGGAAAGTTGTTCGAGTGGAATTTTCTTCTCACCAATGGAATATAGAAGAAATGAGAGTGGTTTGCTACAATGTGAGTGGCATGGTGGGTCGTACCTGTGAAGGTTAGAACTAGCAAAACCAAGGAATGTAGTTTGTTCAAGTAACTTCCATGGAAGTAGCGATAAAGCAGTGAGAAGCTTGCCACTTCCCACCTATGAGAGAGAGAGAGAGAGAGAGAGGTTGGAAAATAAATTGTCACCCGCAAGGACTTGGAAATGCTTTTGGACTATCAAGACCTTCTTTTTAATGACTAAATGAAAAAAATGAAAATGTGAGTTGGACATAATTTCACTGATGATTGGTAGTTTGTAATGTTTTAAAAAATATTCTTTATCTTGATCCTGTGTTTGCTGATGAAAAATAGTTTCTGCATAATTGGTAATATGGCTCTCTTTAGGTCGACAAACTTACTTCCCCCCCCACAATTGGTCCCAAATCAAATCTTAACTCCAAAAAGATCCTTCTGGTCATTTGTAGGCAATGTAATCCATTATGACTTAATCAGACCATCATAGCTGAATCCTACCGTCGGGGTTTTGGAAATCAATTCATCAAAAATTAAACATTTTTGGCAAGCAGTGGTGAATAGAAAGGACACCATCTTGCTTCAGGATAATGCAAAACCTTGTATTTTAATAAAAACAAAAAGAAAAAGTTAGGCATCAAGGTTCTGATCTACCCTCTTTTCTTCAATAGATATTTTCCAGGCCCCAAGATGCATATACATGCCAGCAAACGTAGACAAAGGACTGCAAATGCCTTCCAACAGTTTGTCACTTTCACATGACCTCAGTTTTTATTCTAATTCCCTACTAGACTTTTAGCAACAACATTGTACCAATTCTAAAACTAAACAGATCTCCATTATCTGAGAGACACCTTGCTGCCTTCCATTAGCATGGCTGATGCTATCCTCCAAGAAAGTGACTTGTTGTGCCTTCTTGGGCTCACGTTCTCTGTTGATATGAAATGGAAAGACTATATTGGATCCATTGCTAGGTCAGCTGCTAAGAAAGTCAATTCACTATGTTGGGTGAGACAATTTTTCTCTCTAGAATCTATCTTACATATCTATAAGTCTAGCATTCGTCCACACTTAGAATATTGTGGACATATATGGTTTGGTACCACTGCTATTTACCTTGAGCTCCTTGGTAAAATCCAAAGAAGAATCTGCAATATTATAGGCCCTGACCTGATGGCTCAGTTCCAGTCACTTTCCCTACCGCTGTAAGGTTACGTCTCTGTCTTTTCAATAAATACTTTCATGGTAATTCTTTGAATGAGCTATTCACTATGGTACCTAGAGTTTATGAATTTAAGCCCAACACTAGACTGACATCAAGATCTCATCAATTTACAGCTGAGCTGGTTAGATGTAGCCATAAATTCTATACAGTTTCTTCTCTTGCACTTCTCACTTGTGGAACTCCTTTCCAGCTCCATGCTTTCCAGCCAACTTTAATCTGCAAAACTTTAAATGCAATATCAATCACTATCTACTGTCCCCCTGATTACTCTATTCTTTTTCTATTCATCATTAATGTTTCTGTTCCTAATTCTTCCACACCCTATAACCCCTTGTGTCTTAGTGGCTTTACTGCCTTTCTTGGGGTGATTCTGATTCAAAAAAAAAAAAAAATTCTAATGGTGCTTACCTTTAAATAATAAAATTGCATTTCAGCCAGGTAGTTTTAAAGTTTGTAACTGAAAACAACCATTTATTTATTTTATTCCAACTTGATAATGAATATTAGAGAGTCAGATGGTTGGGTAATAATCTACACTCACTCTCATTCTAATTTTGGTGAAAAAAAAAAAACTCTTACCGCAGAGATTAATCCTTGTGACCACTGCCCATCTTCATCCATTGTTGTTTTAGAAAAGGTTGAAGATACCTAATAAATGGAAAATTTACATTTTTAGAAAAAATATCCCGGAAACCATCACAATGTAAGTTTTGTTTTTAATGACAAAGTTTGTTTCACAACAGACTTTAAACTGACTTTAAAACAAACATATTCATGAACAACAGATATATGCTGTTCAATCTTTGAAAGTCAATTGGAATTACAGTTAATTTTTAAATTTAATTATTTTTTTTTTTAAAGAAAACTTCAAGAATTCTGAAATATACTTTCAGAACATGTTGACTGTCATTAAATATCTTTTCCATGTCTAAAAGGACGGTGTGGTTATCTTTCCTCGTCTAGTTTCACATAACATTTTTAGCAGCCATACTTCTTTTAGTTAGATAGCTTCAAATCTTTCATTGTTCACTGAAAAGAACTGTCCTTTTATTACATCTTACAAATTAGAAGCAAAGGTGATGAAAATTAAGCATATCATTGCAATCCAAAGAGAAGAGGATAACCAAAGAGGGTTTAAGGCATTTTATAGGATTTACTTATATCCTTATACCTCTTTTTTTTTTTTTTTTTTTGGTCACCTCATCTATAGAAGGCATAAAATAATGTTTACAAAGACTGACAAATAAGAAAATATATTAAAAAGGATGTGCGGGTGGTATGATGGATTGCAGTTCGGAATGAGAAATTGAAGAGCAGAGTTTAAATTCCAGCCGAGTTTGCTACACTCACTGACATGCAAATACCCTTGAGAAAGGTATGAATTTGCCCCCCCCCACATGCTATGGGTTACATAGCAAGACAGACTAGGTTCTATAGCCTTGCTTGTTAACCATTCTAGATGATGACTCAATCAATTCTCCCATCAAGCCTGGGTCACCTGTGAAGGTGTATCAGCCCATAAAAACAGTGACTGAAATTCTTCAGTCATTTCAGTTGAGCATTCTGCTGCAGGCAGAGAAAGCATTTACTTTTTATTTTCTTTTAACTTCAAAGATAATGGCTGTTAGCTGTGATTTAAATGATCAAATTTTACAGTAAAAGATTGAAAAAATAAATAAATAAATAGAAAGAGAAAAATTGTTGAAATTCTTCATAGAACCCAAGTTTCTTTTCATTAAGTTTGTTGTGTCTACTGGCTGCAGACGTGTGAGATGGGGTAAAGAAGTTTCCCAATGTAAAACAGCCAATTGTCACTGACCTTTCCTTGGAGGACCAATTCCTTTTGGGCAGCAGATGCTGATTTAACTAAAGCAGCAGTGGCTGCAGCAATCGATTTGGCAGCTTCCAATATCTGGTCTTCAAAGTCAAGTGACTCATCGGCTTTCTGAAATGAAGAATTAGAAAAAAGAAAAAAAAAAAAGAACAGGTAAATGCAGGTGAGAAAGACTAAGAATTATATGATAAAATATATGTCTTACCTGAAAAGCGTTTTAAGTCTGTTGAATTGGTTTCATTAGGATGAATACAGTGAAAAGTCAAACAATGGTAGTGTCGTCAGTGTGTGTGTGTGTGTGTGTGTGTGTGTATGTATATATATATATATATATATATATATATATATATGAGAGACAGAGAGAGAGTACTGAGATCTGACAAGATGGGTTTCTCTTCTCAAGCACCATTCATCCCTTATCTCAAATACTTCATCTGATGGGATGTCACTTTACTCAGTGGCAAAAGGAAATTGATGTTATTTCCCCCCACTGCCTTTTATTTAAGAGAAAAGTATTTGTTTATATGTAGATGAAAATAGAGTGTAAGACACAAAAATCTCCTTGCGTATATGAAGGAAAAGGTGTGTATGTGTGTGTATATATGTAGAAAGGAGATAATGTAAGAGATGTATATGTGTGCATAGATATTACACATATCTCAAGTATATATAAGTACGAAAAATGGTATATATAAAGCAATTTCTAAAGGAGTGGATTTTATTACTTTAAACATTATTTTTTTTAGTGAATACCCATATTTGAGTAGATGCTCCATTTATTTATTAAACAGTATATTTATTTATTTCTGTCTACTGGAATAAGATTCCATAAATATTCAGGCCAGTAGACAAAAATAAATAAATAGAGCATCTACTCAAGCATTGGTATCCACTATAAAATAACATTTAAGTGGTCAAATACCAAAGATAAGTGGATATAAGAAAAAAAAAAATTGAGAAGTATAAGCAGTCAATTGCTGATACCTGACAATCAGTGGACAGACAGGTCTGTTTATGAAACTCTGGAGATGGGATGCTGAAGGTAACATCAATCAGGTAAGTTATTTTACTTGTATTAATTATATATATTGCATAAGGATCAGATAAACTCAAGTCTTATCTGCTATATATGCTGGAAAGCCTGCAGAAGCAAAGGTGGCTTTTTGAGTCACATGCTCTCATAGACACTCAATTCGAAATTGAAGTAGCAACCTGTCACATGTGTGCGTCTGTATCACTGTGCCTTTTCTTTTTGAAATTTCATCCATGAATACTGAACTTTTAATCTGATAGAGATTCCTTCTGAAAAATCTCACAGAAATTAATATTTATATAAGATAGAGAGAGAGAGAGAAAGGGAAATGTTCAAAATAACATACCTATCATTTTTGTTTTGTGAGAAGAGTTCATTAAAAACATGGAAACGTTTTTAAAGATTGTGTACCACCAATGTGTGTATGTGTGTAAAAAGAATAAGAAATACATTCAGTCAGATGTCTGGTAAATGTGTTGCTGTCACTATCCTTCACCTGTTGGAGTGGTCTGCCGTCCATTCACCCTCGGCTGCGGAGGCCTGCCACAACGCGGACATGATTGATACTTGGTGGAATAGAATATGCTACCACCAAAAAATATCAAACATATCTGGTCAAGGCAGCCATTGATTCATCTCCGTAAAAGGGGGGCAGTGGACATGCAGTGGACAGCTGGAAAAAATGCACTCATTGTGTGCTTTCTGCCCATGATGCCCGCTCAGCGTGCTGGGGCTGAAAATGGTAGACTGACTGAAAAACGGCTGAGTTGGTGGATGAGGGCATCAAACGTACAAGTCGAGTAGATGATTGTGCAAAGATAAATTTATACAACAAATTAAGTGTGTTTGCATGCCAAGTTTAAAAAAAAAAAAAAAAAAAGAAAATTTTTATATTGCTGATTCTAATTGAACTATAACATGAAACATCTCTCCAGGTTGTTAGCAATTAAGATTTTGTTTAAAGAAACTGAAGAAATCTTAGGGGCATTTCTGAAGATGATTTCAGTTTTGAGCCTGAAACCTCATGAGCTTTAGGGAAAGGGATAAAAAAAAAAAAAAATACAAATTAAAATACAAAAATTCTGATGAAATGATTTAGAACTTTTGGAGAAGTTCAGTTGCAGGGGAGTGGGGAGGTGTGATATAAAAAGCATGCAACTAAAAGTTGCATGCGGTGTTTCAAGAAAGCATTGATTTTATACATAAACGTGGAGAGAAGAAAGCAGAATAAAAAATTGAAATTCCCTCCAACCCCAAAAAATGGCATTAAAATAAAATAGTTAATATGAAATTTAAAAAAAAAAAAAAAAAAAAAAAGTAAATAAAAATCACAATTTTGAAAGAAAAAAAATGAAATGATCTTGAAAAGAAAATAAATTAAAAAGATTCTATAAGTTTTATTTATTGTAGCCATTAAATCAATTACCAATAACCTGAAAAAATCCTTGGAAAAACATTTTGTAACTTCTCTTTAAATATGGAATTATCTAAATAAAATCTATTTTATAAATGGAGTTTTCAAGAACAAAACAATACATAAAGCAAGTTTGATCCTTACATTCTTATAGGTTACAATTGCTAAGGAAACTCATTTCACAATACATGTCATGCATAATAGCATGTAATCCATATAGTGTGTGTGTGTAAAATGTATATTTGGGCAGCAACCTTTCAAACATGTTTTGTTGAATATGACAAGGAAAATTTGATAAATTTTTTGTTGAGTTTTTCTAGTATTAATTTCTTCCTGTTTGGCTCAAGGTAAGGAGTGTAAAAATTGTCTGTAGTGTCTATTGCCCGAAATACTTTCAGCCACTTTAGCTATTTTTTTAAGATGTTTTTGTTAATTTCTTTTCATGATTGTCTTTTAAGATGTAGTTGTGTGATGCTTGTAGTAGTAGCCTTTATTCTGAGCCCATGAAAGGAAAATGGCTGGAATTTGAGTTGATTTCCTATTTTAAAAAAACCTTTAGCACATTATTTCTGTTGTGTTTATTTATATATATATATATATATATATATATATATATATATATATATATATATGAATGAATGAATCGTTTATAAATCCACTTTTATTAAAGCTTCATCAGAGAATGAGATATGGAAAGAATTTTCCGATATTTTTTGTGTTTGATTTGTATTGGTTAATGCACATGAAGACTCATAAACCAATGAAAATCAAACACAAAAATAAAAAGAGCAAAATTCATTCCATATCTCATTCTCTGATGAAGCTTTAATAAAAGTGAAACATGTTGGATTTATAAATGTTTCCTTTTTGTTCTTTATTCTATTATTCTGTCAGATTTTGATCTGTATTTGATCCCAATGTGTGTGTGTGTTTTCAAACATGTTGAATAATATGAACAATAATGTCTGAAATAAGTCTAGTTGCCAAAATACATGTAGCACTAATACAATACTGATCCTAGACAGAAGTGCCAATACATATGCAAATTGTTTTGCAACATTTTTTTTTTTTTTTGTTAATCAAGTATTTAATTTTTAAAAATTTTTGTCATATAGAGAAATTAAAACCCCAAAATGTTTGAGTTGAAACAATGGCATAAATAGCAGACACAATGAAGTGATATGCTTTCATAAACAAAGTGAGGAGGAGGAAAAGGGGAGAGGACAGGAGAGGAAAAGGGGAGAGGACAGGAGAGGAAAAGGGGAGAGGACAGGAGAGGAAAAGGGGAGAGGACAGGAGAGGAAAAGGGGAGAGGACAGGAGAGGAAAAGGGGAGAGGACAGGAGAGGAAAAGGGGAGAGGACAGGAGAGGAAAAGGGGAGAGGACAGGAGAGGAAAAGGGGAGAGGACAGGAGAGGAAAAGAGGAAAAGGGGAAGAGAGAAAAGAAAGAAAGAAAAGAAAAAAACTGAGTTGGCTTACTTTGGTGGCTTGTCTTGGCTTGAGCTGTGATAATTTCTTAGCAGCAGCCTCAATAGAGCTTGCTGCTCCTCGTAATTCATTTTCCGCAATGACAGTTGGATCATCATAATCCACCCAGTCTCTTCCTATAAGAATAAATGCAAGATTAGCAAAGAATGAACAAAAAGGGTGACAAAGAGGGGAACTGGAGGCTGTCCAGGTATGACCACCTCTTAGGTCAAGAGACAGATGTAAGAATTTGGAAAGTGGGGATGGGAGCAATATAATTTCAAAGTTTCAAAAAAAAAAAAAAGGGGGGGTAAAGACACTACGACAATATGTACTGCAATAAAACAGAGCCTCAGAAAACATTAGTGAATGGTAACTTGTCCGCTGCGCAGAACCAAAATAGAAATAAACAAATGGGGTTTATTCATGTGAAGCAGATTTAATGGCGATAATTTGAAAACGTCGCTCATCTTCATTTTACCCATTTTTGGATGGCAGAATTTGTTTTTATTTTTACCTATACATTTTAATGTAATTTTTAAAGAATACCTGTGGTTGTGACCCACCACAGCTTTCTTTGCTTCTAAGTAATTAGTCTTCAATTTTGTCATAAGCCCCCAGCAGTTTTGTACTGAATTTAAAATCAATATACTTTCTTTGGCATAAGTTATGCATCTCACCTACCCAGCACTCTAGACCTGAATCCTATTGTGACAACCTATAAAAATATTACTGCACGTATCCTCAGGAGTGTCATTCATCAGCCTCAAAGAATTTCACATTGGTTTTTCATTTTCTTTTTCAAATATTTGGAGATGCTTTGACCCATTAAACCCAAAAGATAATTGGAATCTGTTGGTTAGACGGAAACTTTTACAGAAAAATGAACAAAATATGGAGAAGAGATATCATCTGAGTAAGTAATTGGTTTCACATGTTAAGATATGTAAAAAGCATTTATTATTATTATTATTATTAGATGCCAGTGACTATGATGAATTCATCTTTTCTATAAATACTTTCATGGTAATTGTTGGGATGAACTTTCTGCAATGGTACCTAGACTTTATAAATTTAAGTGTATTACTAGATTGGCGGCAATGTCTAATCATTATACAGTTGAAATGGCTGCTAGATGCAACCATAAGTTCTATGTTAACAGTTTCTTATCTTGCTTGTGGAACTCTTCCAGCTTCTTGCTCTCCAGCCAACTCTGATCTTCAAAAATTTAAATGCAATGTCAATCGTTATGTATTGTCTTCTTAATTTCTCTTTTATTGTTCTCACTCCTTTCTCTTTTTCTTATTCTTTCATGCTCAGTAACCCCCTTATGATTTAGTGTCTTTACTGCCTTACTTGGGGTGAAATGATTAAAAAAGGTAGGAAAAAAGTGGACATGTTCAAATTATTGGTATTAAATAGTAATAAGCTAATATTATGTAATATTTAAGAATTGGCACCCACTCGCATCGAGATTGTTATTCTCTCTTCTTATTCCCTTTCTCCTTTCAGGTGTGGTGGTGACAGAGATGGCTGTGAAGGCCTAGCCTACTCCTGAAGAATCATGAGCAGGAGTCACAGAGGAGTGTGTTCGGTGAATGTGGCTGGGCAAACTGGACACATCTGACAGGGCTTTCCAATTTGGGGTGTGCTGCGGGAATCCTGAATAGGCCAGTCCAGCCTTGAGGCCAGCTGAAGAGTGGCAGAAAGTGAAGCCAAAGAGTTTGATGAGGCCATTTTAGGGGACACCTCTGTGCAATGGAGAAGTCCATACACTTGGCCAGAAGTGCCTCCCTTGCAGATCAATATTTAAGAGTAATAATCAAATAATAGCTTACATTAAATTTAACTATAACTGGATTAATTTCTGTGGACTTCTATGGCTATAGGTGCATGCCCTTTAAGGATATTAAATAAATATTTGTGTTACCAGTGAGATAGAAAAGTGTGTGCGTGTTCATACATGACAGAGCTGGTGAGAAAAGTGGCAAACAAATGTGTTTCTTCTTAAAAGAGTTCATTCTACTGAAGAACAGTTGTTCCATACACATGAAAATTTCAGGGAATGTTGGTTTCTATTTTGTTGATAAAATCAAATTCTGACAGATTTTTATTTTGAGACTTTTTTTTTCCACATATAGAAAGAAACTCTGGCTATTAAAATGTGTTACAGTTTTCACAGAAAGAAATGATTATTACCAGTTCTTCAGGTGTTAGATGAGAAATGGATATGTTGTTAGTAATGTGTGCAGACATTTTCACTCATTTGCAACTGTAGATTCAAAACAGATAAGCAGTGGGAACTGAACCTAAACATCTTTGTGAACTAATCCAACTTACTCTGATCATGAAGTGTTTTCAACAGGGCGTGGCAGAAATACCTCCCACATAATGGTAAAACATTAATGGCAATGTCTTACTATTATGTGCGAGGCATTTCTGCTGCACTATTTTTTTTTTTATTTTAAACGAAAATATATTGCATTCAGTTCCCACAGAGTGGCGTCATTGAGCTAAACTGAGATTAATTAAGGTAAATTAACTTGAAAGGAAAACATATTACAGCAGACAATTTAAGCCCACAGTGGGGGGGGGGTCCCTTAAACTCAAAGAGTCAGCTTTAAGAAATTTTGTGAGTATAAAACAGAAAATATAGATGTAGGGAATGTTGGGTATGTATAGAAAAAATTTGGGCAAAATGAAGAACTAGAAAAATTCATTTTGGAAAGGTACACATGAATAAACCCCCTTAAAAATAAAAGGTAATAAAAATGACCATTGTAGACAAAGGAATTATAGCACTCGATTCACTCTGTTTAATGCAATAATCAATGATAAAATTAATAGGTATAGAAAAGTATCACAAATACAATGAAACAATTTGATAAAATTTATACAATACTGAAAATAATTAAAAGTAACTTCAAACGTTTATTTATATATATATATATATATATATATATATATTATACACAGGCACACATTTAATTACAAATATCTAAGGTGGTTGCTTTCTGTAATCATTATGGTTGTAATTTTACTGATGATGCTGAATGGTGGGGAGTTATGTGTTGGTGGAGAAAAGAGTGGTGCTTGGTGTGCTGTTGTGGTGACAAGCGAGAGAGGATTTTTGTAGCATTGGGTGATGTGCAAAAGACTGCAGACAAAAGCAGTGTGGGAGATGATGCATGTTGGACAGAAAAGTAAGAAGAGAGAGAGAGAGGAAAAAAAGAACAAAACAGAAATTTTTTTTAAAAAAAACAAAAACAAAACAAAAACCTTCCTTAGAGAAATAACACTGGTCTTCAGTAAACTTTCACGCACACAAACATACACCAGATATGAGAGAGACTTTTTTTTTTTTTTTAAAGTCTTTAACAATGATTAATAAGGGATATTTTTTTCCTCCTACAAATTATTTTTTATAGGTAGTAATGTGACATACATATTACATACAGCTATAAATTGTTTACGAATATCTGTTAAGTTATAAAGTAATGAATGTTTTTAAACCATTTACTGTTTTTCAATCTAATTTTGTCTATATAAGGATAAAGATAACTTGTTAAACAGAGGGAGGTTTTGGGATATCTTTCATTTACAACAAACTGTTGTTCTTCGTAAATAAAAGATACGCCAAAACCTACTTCTGTTTAACAATTTATCTTTAAATGATGACAATAATCTAAGGTATTATTAGTTGGCATATCTTTATTTCAATTCTTTTCTAATGACATTTACTGTCCTCTTGCTATAGAGCTCTTTATATGCTGGAAAAAAAAAAGAAAAAAGAAAAGGTACTTTCTTGGTGAACTATGAAAATAAAAGAGGTGACATAATCTGTAGTCATATTCTCTACTAATTCAGGATTACCTTAAGTGACTGAGCCTGAGAGTCATAAGTTAAAGAACAAAACATACAAATAAGGCTGGGAAAGAATCATGACTTGCAAAACTAGCAACCTTTTTTGATAGGTGGGGGAGAATCAAATGGTTAGGGTTTATTTTTTGTTCCAACCACTTTTTAATATTAATCTTTCTGATTATTATTATGATGCAAAATCAATAGCAAAAATTAAGCTCCAAAATTTTATGGACATAATAATAATAATAATAAAGAAGTCCAGATGAAACTTATATGAAAAGGGAAAAACTTACTATATAGTGTTTGTTATTCATTCAGATGAAGAAATGGTTTTGATACTGTATAGACAATGAAATTTACTGAAACACTTCACTTGCGGATTTTAAATATTATAGATAAAATTTATTTATATATAACCTTTTCTTGCAAGTCTTGTTTTGTACATGGTTAGAAGGTCAATGTTCAAACATTACTAAATATATGCCCACTTAAAAAACATAACAAAAAATGAGCAACTATAAAATATGAAATCAAATTTCAACTGACAAAATTTAATTTAAAATTTTCTTGATATAGAATTTACAAAAAAAAAAAAAATTCTCACTACTTTTTACAATTGTTAATAAAAACAATAAAGACAAATCATATTTTAATAAATCTTAATTTTCTTTGTAATAGTAGGCATTCATTTATCTTGTGAGTTTGTTCAAAATTAAGTCCTTTGTGGGTGAGATTGGAATGACCTCTTCAGAGTGCTGTCCTGGGTGGTGGTATATGAAAGACATGCACTGCCCAGACTATGTGCACCCCCTCCCCCCAAGATCCAAGAAACACAGGGCATTACATCTGGGGGGGTGGCTTGGCTGCAGGAGTTGTTGGAAAGTTGTCACAGTTAACAGCCAACTACATTTGGTGTGTCACTCTGGATTTTCTGTCTGGATTTACTTTAATTTCCCTTTTTTTGTGTTTGGTTGGATACGACAGTAAAATAGCAGAGATCTAAAAAAACAAGGTTTTTCTTTCTCCTAAACTGCCTTCCTTGGCTGTCAAACTATCTATCTACCCAAAACAGCTGGTTATGAGGAGCCAGTTTTCTGTCTTTGTCCATTCTCTGGTTTGGAACTGGACTTAGTTGTCAAAGGCTATTTGAGATACATGAGGGGCAGTACCTGTTTGGATTGTAACAGGGAAAACAACACTTTTTTCCATTGACAAGTAAGTATTACTTGAACAGCATTTCTGTGGAACAGACTCCCAAGAGGATGTTTCCCCAATCACTACAATCTTAACCTATTCAAGCCTAGAATTAACTGTTATCTTCCCCTCCTATCCATATAAACTACCTCTTAACATAACCATCTATCTTGAGCAGCCCTTGGGCCTGGTACAGGGTGAAGCCTACTATTAAAAAAAAAAAAAAAAAAAAAAGAAATGATACAAGCATTTTATAGACAGTGTGAGCTTATCTACACTATCACCCCTGGCTATGACAAGTTTCAGGACATATATAACATACGTATACAACATTATATACATTACATATTTTAGAAGCTCCAAAGAGATTAACCGTTTTTTTTTTTGTTTTTTTTTTAAATATGTAAAACTTTAGGTGCACTAGAAAGCAATAATAATAATAATTATAATAACCATGGCTAATTTTTCTACAAGGTCTATTAAAGTTGTGAATTGCAAAATATGTTCATGGTATAATCTGAACATTGACCCATGATGAATATTTGATGACCAAGAGAATGTAAAATATATTAGACTTGCACATAGTCAGCATACTGCATGTGTTTGTGTGTGTGTGTGTTTTTTTTTTTTTTTTTGCTGTGAGAGAAACAGTGATGTTTTTCAAGTGTTTTTCATACACAGTTTTAAATGTGGTAAAGTGCTAACAGAAAACAGACAATAATCAGACAATACTGGAGAGGATGGAAAATAGGAAATCAGACAAACCTAGATTACCATCAGGAGAAGACAACCCAATAGAATCAGTTACCTTTTTCTCTGTGAAGAAACATATAATTGGATGAGAAGAAGGATTTCACTAAAAAACGTTTAAGCAGCAAAGAAAAAAAAAAATCATGAAAAAAAAAAAAAAATGAAAAGAAATTAAAAAAATAAAAATGATCCCAAATTAACAAAAAATAGCAATAAAATAATAAATGCTGATATTTTGAATACAAATGTGTAAGAGCAGAACATAAAAGCATGGAGAATAAACAGGCGATGAATTATTCAGTGGAATAGATAATCTTTTTAGTTTAAATCTGATTAAAGATTAGAAAGTATTTCACAGATTTTAGCCCAATTAAATGTTTAACAAGAATAATGAACATAGAATTAAATGATGAAAAATTTGTCAAAGACTTTGAGTGATGTACTTGAAGAATTTGTTTTTACTGCAAGTTCCTTTCATAAATTTTGACCAAAATGTTGTACAAAAAATATATTCTTCAAAGAAAAATTAAAATTACCATAAAACTATAACATCAAAAGAATCTATTATAGTAAAACATTTTGAGAGGAAAAATATGAAAAATGGTATGAAAAGTAATCAAAGAAAGTTTTGAATGGACAAATTAAGGAACTCTTTCAAAGGAGACCAAACAAAACACAAATGACAAAACTCTCCTCCAGACAGAATTTCATTTTAGATCCACATTGTTAGTTTCTGTACTAAACAAAATAATAATTTGTAAAGTTTTAAAAATTAGTCTTAACTGTCAAAAGTATAAAAGACAAAAAAAAAAAAAAAAAAACTATCTTAATTTATTTTGTGATTTTATATGGTTAATTCAAATATATAATTAAATTTTAAAAATTGTTTAGACTCAAAAAGTTTAAAATATAATAAAATATAGCAATTCACTGAAATACTTTTGATTATGCACCTGCAATATTGTTTTTAAATATATAAGAATAATTTTTTCAATATCAGGGATAGAGTATATGTAAATATAAAAGTGAACACTTAAGTCAACAGTAGTGACAGGCTTTATTTTCCCTTCACATTCTCTTCACCCAGATTATTATTTTTTCTTGATATTTGTATTTGCTCAGTTTCATATCCAAAATGTAAATAAAGCAATTTCTAAAGAATTAATGGATTTGTTTTTAATCTGATATTTTATTACTTCAAATGTTATTATAGTGGACACTTTGTATTAGAAACTGATACCTCATTTTTATTTATTAAACATTATGTATTATGTTTATCAGCCAGCACATTTGAGAAATCTTAGTAAAGAAAATGTGTTCTCTAGCAGTGATCAAACCCTTTGAAGGGATACCACCTTTTGATCTGGTATGTTTTTGTCAGGCAACATATATGTGTGTGTGTGTGTGTATCCTATATATGTGCATATTAGTAAAATGTTTTTTTTTGTTTTTTTTTAAATATATATCCATTTATTTGCAATTGTTTGTTTGCCAAGAAAGGTTAAAGATTAAATGAATAATTGAAAATAATTCTATTTTCCCAAAATGCGAATTGAAGAAGTCGGAGGAGAGTACAGTATCAAGTGTTCTGACATGCACCAGTTACTTGACCTGTTTTCTCATGCAAAAAACAAAAAAAAAAAAAAAAAAAAAAAAAAAAACAAAAGAAAAACAGTGGGCTAGGTAGAGAAGAACAAAAACCAATCACAAAAAATAAAAATAAAAAAACAAAACAAAAAAAAAACATTCAAAAATAAGTAACAGAATCCTATTTTTAGAAAATGAAAACTGGAACTTAACAAAAATCTTAAGGAGAATTTTTTTAAATTTGGAAAGAAGAGAATGAGACGGAAATCTGTGGAAAAATCATGCAATGAGAAGAATGGAAATTGGACACTTGTTAATGAAGAGTTTTGTGGTTTGTCCATCAGGTCAATAAATGGTAAATGGAACCTTGGAAGGACAAACTTTAAAAGGACCCATAATTAGTGCGGGAGAAGGGGGAAGAGACAAAAAGTTTTATATTAAATCATAAAAAGGAAAACAAAGTTGAAGATAAGAACTTTTCTGCATCCTCGCTTTTTAAAGATATTTAATCAGTGATTTTTTTTCTAAGAATAATAATTATGTCTGCACCCACTCACATCTGAGCATCAGGATCGTCAGCCTCTCTCCCTATTACCTTTCTCTACCCTGGTAACGGAGATAGGAGTGAATCAAAGAGAGTTTGATGAGGCCATTTGATTTTGGTGGACAGTACATTTACTTGATTATTTTACAGACAAATGATTGATTTCATATCAATAAAACAATTGGTATTTTTAAATTTAATTTTACTTTTTATTCCTCCTCTGAATACTGACTTGTGAATAAATTCTATAAGCTGAAACTAATTGCTATTCTTGGGAAGGCTGCCAATTAACAATATCACTGGTAACACTCTACACTTGAAGGCAGTGGACTTTCAGGGTGACAATGATAAGGAGGAGGAGATGAATTTTGCCTTGATTTTGTGGGAGAAATATTCTGTAAGTGTTTATAATGAAACAAATGTAACACCAGCACAAGTAATGTACACCCCCAAACCTGTTATAAGCAGACCAACAAAAAAAAAAAAAAAAACCCCAGAAGATTTTAAAAAGCTGTTAATGTCATGGCATAAATGTCAGTGCTGGTTTATGTTGGGTATCCAGAATTTGCGTCTATAAATTATAAGAGAATAAAAATGGAAATAGAATGAGTGAATGACCATGACATGCTGTGAATACAAAATATTGTAAATTGGAGGGAATTTTCATCATAAAAAAAAAAAAAGCAGTTATTTTTGCAACAAAATGAAAAATGAGTTAAAAAGAAAAAAAAAAAATCAAAGAATGAAAAAGACAAATCATGTGAGATCTATGAAAAAAAAATTAAACAGAAAGGTAAATGAGAAAATGCAAAACGATAAAATGAAATTAAAGAAAAAGAAAAAACTCAAAATGCTTTGTGTTATTGAAAGGAAAAAAAATAAAAACTTTTAAAATGGTGATTGTAAATCAAAAACAACAAAATAAAGTCAAAAATCAAACCATTTCTATCTTTTCTCAAAAAAAAAAAAAAAAAAAAAAAAAAATGGTGGTGGTTTTAAGAAAAACTCAGGAAGGTTGGGGACATTATGTAAGTAAACCCTGTTAGTGAGCCTAATGATCAGAAAGGCCCAAAGAAAAAAAAAAAAATATTCAGTTAATTTCCTATTTTATCATAAAAAAAAATTATGGAGATGGATTTTTAAGTTCAAAGAAATTCTTAAAAGGACTTGATTTTTTTTATTTATTTAAAATGAATGCCTTTAAATCACTGTCGTTGGGGGTGGGGTGGGGGGTGGCACCTGATAAATTTAGCATATGACAAATAACAGGCTTTCAAACTCAGAATGTATGAAAGCTTTTACAGTTGTCAAAATTGTTTTTATCTTTTTCATTTATCATGATATTTAATTATTAACTCACATGTATCAATATCTGTCAAAATTTCTGAGATGAGGTCTTGTAACAATTTACATTGTTCAGACTGTTGTCCTTATCTTTACTGTCATATTTACGACAGCAATGTCATGAAAGGGACAAAGATGAGGACAACAGTCTGAACAATGTAAATAGTCACATTTTTGTTTAAACTGATGCATGTAAGACTCTAATTTTAATTCAGTAAAACAGATTTATATTTATTGGGTTTAAAATTATTTCTGATTTGAGTCTGAATAATATTCATAGGGCAATGCGTTTTATAATGAGAATTATTTAAATAAAATGGATGAAGTTTTATAAAAGAGAAAATTTCATTGGAGCAGTAGCAGTCTTATACAGGAGATTTCATTAAGTGTTTTTTTGTTTTAAATCAATACATATTAATCTTACAAAGTCTGATTACTCTACAAGTAAAAAATAACCAAAGTTCCTAGAACAATTTAAACCGATCGTTCAGTTTTCATACTGAAATATTTTTCTTTCAATATATAAAGTGGGGGGGTGGAGAGAGAGAGAAGATGGTCATGAAGAGAGAGAAAGAGAATGGATTTTTTTGTTTTAGAACTAACAAGTCAGGATTATTTTTATTGGCCAGGCAAATTTGATAATTGAAAAGTAACTGAAATATATATGGTTGCTTTTTGTAAATTGAATGGGGAGAGAGGAGTTTTTGTAGTAATGAACTTTTGGGGATAGTAAACATGCATTTCCTGTGTCAATAGGTGTTATCGAATGACATTTCCTTTAGGGAAGGGAAAGAGGGAGAAAAAAAAAATCCAGGTATGTTTAGATTCATTTTTGAAATCGTTGACCGGAATTGATCTTGTAGAATAGACGGCATTTTCAAAGAGATCTGACAGATTTAGGTTAGAAAAATGTTTGGATTTTAAGCAACAAAGAGGGAAACAAATATTTGGAAGGGGAAAAAGGATATAGAGAAGCTAAGAATCACTAAAAGCATTTACACAAGGAAGAATAGTAATTTGTCTATTAAAAAAAGAGAAAAAAAAAAGGATATTTCATGCACATTTTTGCCCTATAAGACTTGGCTTTATCAGAGAGATAAACAAATTTGATGACCCCACTGACCTCTTAATAGAAAATTTTAAGAATCTTATTTTAGTATGAGATTCAATTTGGATGAAAACTGAAATTAACCTATTAACCACAGACGACTGAAATTCCTGTTATTGTAGCTTTCTCGGTCAACTAAAAATTACAAAAAAATTCTTCTGCAGTTAATTGGTTAAGAAATGAAAATGTTGACAGTTTTGGAAATGATGACATTAGTTTTTTTTGTGTTTTTTATTTATTTGTTATTTTTAGTCACATTCAATAATTTGGAAAATTTAATCTGAAATAGTCTTTTACAACACTAGTGTTGAATATATAGGATTTTGACAAGTCTTCAAGATAAGCGCGTTTAAGGTCTGAATAATAACATATGAGAAGCTAATAGAAATGGACCAGTTATTAAATGTTTTATTTTTTCTGAACATGTAACTAATTTGTTGTTAACCTGAGAACTGACAAACAGTGATAAGTCCCAAATTAAAATGTTAGCAACACAATCAAGTTTGATATGACTTATAAATAACTTTTTATTTTTTTATTTTTATTGTTATGCTTTCCATGAACCGAGTTACAGATGAGGATCAATATGGCAAATCTAAAGAGGGAAAACAAAAATGTCTATTCAAAAGAGAATCGGTTATTCTTGGAAATCTAGAATCAGTTATGAAACATGCTTTTTAAAATATATATATATAAAAAAATATATATATATATATATATATATATAAAAAAAATAAGGGAGCTATAAAAGGAATTTGTGTTAAGAATGAAGCAAAAGATATTTATTAATCTATTTTGTTGGTGGGGGTGGAGGAGAGATTTTTTTTGTGCCCAAAGTGTAGGGGAGAAAGAGAGAGAGAGGTATGAGAAATTGGGACCACAAAACAATGACACACACGGGGGTAAATTAGAACACCATCAAAATACAACATATTATTTCTGGGTTAGTTAGCAGCATCCAGATCTCATGATAAGACCATCTACGTCTATTATAATAACGATAATAATGGTAAAGAGCATCCATGTCTTTTTTTTTTTCTGGTAAACTTTTTTTTAATCACTTTTTTTTTTTTTTACCTGGGATTCTATATGACCACATGAGCTCTGTAGGGTCTGAGGAAAGAAAAGACAAGATTATAATTTTTTTCTATTTTTTTTTCTCAAAAATTGCTTAAAAGAAGAAAAAAACTTTTCTAAAGCAACAGCCATTGTTAATAAATATACACACCTTGAAGGTTGATATAGCAAACACACACATATATATATATATATATATATATATATATATATATATATATATATATATATATATATATATAGCATAAGACCTATTTACACCTTTCTTCAAAAGAGTAAAAGAAAAGAGGAAAGTATGGTTTACAAATTCACCATATTAAAGTACTTTATATGATGTAAAGTTCATCAAAGCAAACTGGTTTCAATAAAATTGTTAAATACATAAAGTTTGTAAAATATTTTCACACAAGTAAATATGACAACACACAGATCAATTGATGCTCTATCTATTTCACCACTACTTTTAACACTAAAGTCTTTTCTACAGTCCTACTTATACAAGAACACAATTATCACATGACAAAAATAAATAAGAGTCAGCAATATTATCAGTCCTGATCTGGTGGCTTCAGTCACTTTCCCACTGCCATAAGGTTGCCTCTGTATCTTTTTTTTTTTATAAATACTTTCATGGTAATTTTTTAGATGAGCTCTTTGCTATGGTACCTAGACTTTTTGAATTTAAGTGTAATACTAGGCTGGCATCAATTTACAGTTGAGCTGGCTAGATGTAACCATAAATTCTATGCTAAGTTTCTTTTCTCACACTTCTCACTTGTGCAACTTCCTTTCAGCTCCATGCTTTCCAGTCAATGTTAATCTGAAAAAATTTAAATGCAGTGTTAATTGTTATCTGCTGCTGTTCAGATTAATCTTTTCACTTTTTGCTCATTAATGTTTCTGTTTCTAATTCTTCTACATCCAGTAACTCCTTGTGTCTTAGTGGCTTTATTGCATTGTATGGGAGTGAAAAAAAAAATACATGACCATAAACTGATGTGGCTCAAAGCAGTTACTTTTCATATTTCTATCAATTGTCATTCACTCTTTTGCAAAAATCAAACCTAATTAGGCACAAGAACACAAAGAATAAAATATCTTGACGGTACCAATAGTCATTAAATGCTCGATCTTTTCAGTTTATTGAAATAGAAGAGGTATAGGAAGTTGTGGAGTGTCATGATTGCTCATATCCTGAAGGAATATGGCATATAAAAGAGGTAATAGTATTTGTGGTACAAAAATCTGAAAATTTGTTGACAGCTGTAACAGATTTTCACTTGTCAAAATTTATCAAACTTTGAAGTTGATATCCAATTTATACACATTATATTCTTGAAGTTGTAGATTAAACTTTTGGTGCTATGCTGTTTAGAGTTAAGATAAAATCATAGTTTATGGTTGATCATCTTGTTGCAATTAGTTTCTGAAAAAACACCAAATCCCAAATAGAGGTTTCTTAAACCATAAAATTAAAGGACTGTCTATTTTCAACCTGACTGTTCTTTAAGAAACAATGAAAAGTATAAAATTATTTATGAAAATGTAAAAACATTCAAAGTGAATTAGCAAATTGCTAAGTAAAAAAAAAAAAAAAAAAAAAAAAGAGCAGTTTTCTTTGTGGTTGAGTCGTCAAAGTTTGATCTTAAAATACTAACACCGAAAAGAAGTTTGAGCATTACCAAAAAGATTTGTTTCTCTAAATTTACTTTTGACATTATGAAGAAAGACATTTATTGTGAATATTTCTCCCCATGGTAAACATTACGTATGAAACTTTAGGTTGGGGGGAAAAATATTGTAAATTTAATTAGAACTACTTATGGTGAAAAACAACAAGTTGCTTTGAAAAACTGGAAATTTCTTTAAGCACATCCTAATGTCCAGATGAAAAGGTTGATAAAAGAAGCAAAGAAAAAAGAAACAAAAAGTCATTAAAACATCATTGCTTGCAAGTGATCAATAGTGTAAGAAAAAAAGCAGGTGATAAAGCTGTAGCTTTGGGGAGATGGCAAAGATGTTAGTGTTGTTATGAAGGCAATCACTTAAAAAAAGAAAGTACCCTCCCCACTATTTTCAGCAGATGCAATTTCATCACCAAACAAATGTTTATATACAGAAAACATTTAAATAAATGAAAAATTAAATGTTTTATACATATTTTTCATATAATAATAATAATTCACATAAATAATGCATCAATATAAACAATAAATTCAAAAGAGAACAATTTCAAAGATACAATCATAGAAAGGTAAAATATAGACAAAAATATTTTATGTGGATAAGAAAATCAATTTTCTGCAAATCATTGGGAAAATATTCTATTTTGATACACGTGCTTATCTTTCATATATATAGTTTAATTTCATCTATCAAGTAAAAACAGATTATAATTCCAAAAGTATTTTTTGATAAACTAAAATATCATACATATAAATCAATCTAAAAATATTTAAGTGTTTAAATGATAGCCACAAAAAATATTAGAGTCATTTCTCTTATTTTTATATACAAATTGATAAATAAAAGTTAAATTCTTTTTTTTTTTGTTTGGGGATTCTGTAGATTTTGTCAAAATTTAAAATTAGAAGAATCCATGGGGGACAAAATCAATTTATCAGCAATATCTAATTAATCAATTAACTTTTTAAAATGTTGATTAACACTTTTATTTTTAAGGTGTGACATGAAGGGACTTCCATCTACAAAAAAGGAAAATTGATTGTGAAAATGTTTTTCAAAGGTGTTTTTCCCCCCCACTCCCAAGGTTGATATTTGTAAAATTGTGTCCAGAGAATACCAGTTACATGTAATTTATAGTTGAATAAGAAAAATTTCTTTTAAATTAAAAAAATAATAATAATCTTTTAAATTTAGCCATATTGTGAAAAGATTTTGGATGAAAAGGAAATAGAAATCAAATAATCATCAATCATAAAAACAAAATAGATTTTAGCATTTTTGCATTCTATGAGAATAAGCTGTCTTAACCCTCCTCTTCACTATAAAAGAAAAGACTTAAAAATCTAGTTTGCTCATTTAGTCAAATTTTAGCAATTGGTTAGGAATGAGAACTTTTCCTCAACCCACTTCATAAATAAATGCTTTTTTTTCTCATTAAATTTTGATTAGTATATATTTTTTCATACTTATCAAGGCTTATAAAATATCTTCAGCAGATATCATTTTTGCTGCTCTTGATTAACCACAAATACTGCCATTCTTCAGGGAACAGGGGGGGGGGGAAATGCTATGACCACATTGAGCAGGTAATCAAGTCCAGCACAATCATTTCTATTATTCCAAAATATTTTTTTTCATTAAATCAAGGAATAATTATTACAGAGAAATATTTACATCTATAGAAATTCAACTTTGATTACAGTCAAAAGTGACTTTGATACACAAGTAATAAAATGTTGGCAGCATTCTCAGCAGAATCAGATTAGAGAAAAATTATCTAAGATCTCAATGTTACTCTATATTGAAAATTATTTTGCCCAATTTATATCTTACATTAATGGATGAAAATAGTAAAACGTATTATCTTCTGCTAATTTATTGCATGAAATTTGTTTATACTGTGAACTATGTAATGGGTATAAATTTAAAAAAAATCTCTTTAAGACTCTTGCAAAATGCTAACAAGTACTGGTTGAATTACAAGTATGAATGAAAGCTGTATCAGTTCATCAGTCATTGAGAAAATGTTGCTCAAGATCTGAGAAGCTTAAAAACAAAATATCAATTTAAATAACATTGGAGACATTTAGATGGGAAATAGTGAATAAAGGCATGCAGTGCTTGCTGTGGGTTTAGGTAACATAAAAATATATACAGAATAAAGAATAATATAGAATCAAAAAGAATAAGTAATAAGAATATATACAGAAAATGGTGGGCAACTATGGATTGATGGATAGATAATAAATACATTAAAAACAAAAAACAAAAAGAGAGTGGGTAAAAGAAAAAAAAATTTTAAACAAAAAAAACTTCATATTTCAGCCAAACTTATTTTTGTTTTTCTAATCTAAACACACAGATCCCAATAATCACAAAAGACAAAAGTGACACTGGGTCAAGAGAATCTACTGATAATTTGACAAACGTGATCCACAGTGATGGTTAGGGTTAGGGTGAGGTAAGACTGGATAACAATACTAAGTCAGACACAGGAAGCATTAAAAGCAAGATTAATAGACAGACAAGTCATTAATGAAAATAAACAGAATCTGTTGTCAGAAATTATAGTTTTGCCTCTGCTAAAATGAAGGCACCATTTATGTCTGGTCAAATCCAGATGGTAATATATAAATCAAAATTTGAATCAGCAGTTTTCAGACATACTGACACAGAACAAGGTCTACCTAATTTCAATTGCTCAATAATTGTATCTTTTTATAGAAGATTTTGAAAAGAAATATTACACAATTAGAAGAAATATGAAAATGCCATAAAAGAAAACAATGTAGAGAACAAAACTGTTCTTTTGTCACTCCTTATGAAAAAGAAATGAGTGAAAGTAAAATTCTTTTTTGTACTGAAGAAATATCTCTTAAATAAAAAAAATAAAGGATATATGATTGAAATATGGGAAGTTAAATGTAAAGTTATTTGATTGCTATCTTAACTTTTCCCAGTGACAGATTTTGTTTTTAACACTTTCACTGCTGCATTGTTATAGCATCGTTGCCTGGCTGTGCTGGCCCATTTGTGGGGAAAATAGGAAATTGCTATTTACAGCAATTAAATGACTATAAAGATGCTGAGATCTCAGGAGTGCTGCCATTTTTAGTTTTCACTGGATTAGTTTTCACTTAGTGCACATTAAGTTAAACAACATCCTAGACACCATATAATAAAAATGCATCAAAATTGTATGTTGGTTTGGAAATAACACTAAGCATTGTTTATAACACAAACATTAGAGACCGACATTTCAGGATGTCTTGAAAACGTATATATACATTGCCATCAGGCAATTCCAGATTCATAAAGGCCTGTACAAAAAGGAATTCTCAGTATCCTTCTGTAGAAACATTTCTATTGCTTCAAGTTTTCTCCTCATCCATGGAAAGATTGTTCAGCATTCACTGCCATGTAAGACAATGGATATCACATTCTAATTCAACACATTTTCTTTTGTAACAAAACTTTTCCATTTCTCATCACTTTGCTTTTAGATTGATTTGTTCACTAGCTCAATATGTGTTTTGATTTTGATGTTGCATTTTAACATCCTCTGTTAAAGCATTTCTCAGATATTTAAACTTCTGTACCTACTTGATGTTGACATCTTTAATTTGTAACTAACATCTTGGGCTTTTCTTCTTGCTGATGTCTAGCTAGATTATAAATAAATGCTATGGACTGAACTGGCATTTCATGATGTCTTGAAAACATTATTTTGACATCAGGCAATGTAAGTTTCATAAAGACATAAGTACATCTACATCAGTGGAAGTGTTAATTAAACTATCAACAATATATATATAGGATTGGAAATAGCACTAAACATTAGTTTGTAACAGAAACAGTATCAGCCAACATTTCATGATGTCTTGAAAACGTATATATACATTGATAACAGGCAATGTAAGTTTCAGAAAGACGTGCAAGTACATCCATAGCAGTGGAAGTGTTAAATATTGACTGACATCAAAGTTGAAACTTTACACTTGATTCTGTGCCAGTATTTTTAAAAAAAACTATTTTTTATGGGCAAGTACTGAATAGAGAATTTATTCAAACTTATAAAAGAAGAAAGAAAGAAAGAAGAAAGAAAGAAAGAAGAAAGAAAGAAAGAAGAAAGAAAGAAAGAAGAAAGAAAGAAAGAAGAAAGAAAGAAAGAAAGAAAGAAAGAAAGAAGAAAGAAAGAAGAAAGAAAGAAAGAAAGAAGAAAGAAAGAAAGAAAGAAAGAAAGAAAGAAAGAAAGAAGAAAGAAAGAAAGAAAGAAGAAAGAAAAAAAGAAAGAAAGAAAGAAAGAAGAAAGAAAGAAAGAAGAAAGAAAGAAAGAAGAAAGAAAGAAAGAAAGAAAGACAGACAAAAGAAAGAAAGAAAGAAGAAAGAAAGAAAGAATAAATAAATAAAAAAGAAATGAAGAACTTCAACAGATTCTGTTTGTTGCTTTAATAAGTGTTCTTAACTTCGAAGTTGAATAAAGAGGAATAAAAAGAATAGCATTAAGGGTTAAAGTTCATGATCAGCACAAGTAGAAAGAATTCAAAAGTAGAATTGGATGAAGAATGAAAAGCAATATTTATTTTGTATCTCCAACAAAAAATGATTTTGTATATAAAAGGAGTGGGGGCAGTGGTTGTACAACATAAGGCGGTACGGTCAAATCTTTCAATACTCAACAAACAATGGATTACCAATTCCTTGATATCTGTACAGATTTTGTAAACCAATTCTTTCCATAAAAAATATGAATTAAGGTTGGTTGATTTTATTTAGTGACATATCAACTCCTCTATGGATTATTTAATGCCAAAAATTAAAATATTTTACCCATAATTTTATACTTTCAGGGTAAAAGGTATGTTTTTTTTGTTTTTTGTTTTTTTAAAAGATATACAGTTTGTAGATAATAAAATGTATTGCTGGTAATTTCACAACAAAAAAAATGTATTGTTTGACATTTTATTTTATTTTTATAAAAAATTATTGCTGGTAATTTTACTATAAAAATGTATTTTTATACTTATTTAGTGTTGTACTGACTGTCATTTTACTATAAAAATGTACTGCTGATTTTTCTTTGTGGAGGTTCACTATTTGCTTATAACTGGGATCCTAACAGGTGCTACCACCCTGGGTCAGGATGGACCCGAGAACAACAGTAGTTAATAAATTAAGGAAGGGGACTATTTATGATTCAGTATGAAAAGTTTCTAACAGATGACAAAGAATAATTAGTGTTCAATTTGGCAAACATTTATTTATGAATGTGTAGACAAATGCTACTTAAACTGTGTTAAGAAAAAGCTTCCATTTGACAATTCACATGCCTGTTTTAAATATTGCTGCCACATCTGGTCTAGTGCTCCTGCCCACTATATTTAGAGATTCTTGATAAAATCCAAAGAAGAATCTGCAATGTTATTGGTCCTGACCAAACATCTGTTTCAGTCACTTTCCCATCATTGTAACGTAGCTTCCCTCTGCCCTTTTATATAAATACTTGCATGGTAATTGTTCTAATGAACTTTTCTCTATGGTACCTACACCTTACAAATTTAAGTGCAGTACCAGATTGGCCTCATAATTTTAAAGTTGAAATACCTAGATGTAAGCATAAGTTCTATGCTAAGAAGACTTTCTTCTATTGCACTTCTTGCCTGTGGAACTCTCTTCTGGTGAGTTGCTTCTCAGTCAACTTTGATCTTCAAAAATTTAAATGCAATGTCAATCATTATCTCCTGGCTTCTTAATTCTTGTTTTTTTACTGTTCTCTCTCCTTAATAGTAGTTTTGCTTATATTCTCTAACACTCAGTAACCCCATTCCATCTTTATTGCCTTGCTTGAGATGAAACACTCAGTAACCCCATTGCTTTATTGCCATGCTTGAGATGAAATGATTAAAAAAAGATGCTACTGCCTGGGAAATTATTATTCAGAGAGTAAATAAATAAATAAAAGTCTCATTCACACTTCCTCTCCCCATAATCTATAATGAAATTTTTATTCTGCCCTTATCCAGATTTGAACAGATTTATCATTCTCTGCCAATTGAGGGTTTTGCAATAGGTGGACAAAACTGAAGCTTATGTTAAGCTAAGTGAATTGATACAAAATAGCTAAAATGTTTTTGCATTTTAGCAGGGACTTGCCTATTTCCAGTGTTAAGAATTTGAGTTCCTTCTTTGTATTCCAATTCAGGTCTTGTTTTCTGAATTTCTTTTCTGTCAGCAATGTTGGAATTGCATTTTTCTTGTTTTTTTTTTTCTTTTATCATTTTGATTAACAAGTGTTCAGGTGTTTGCAGCACAAATCTAAAACTTGTTTTCTTTCAATCCAAGAAACATTTGTGAAATAACATCAAAAACCTTTCATGTTGATAATTGAAAAATGTACATAAGAGTATTTTGCAGAAGCAAGAACAAACAGTTTGAATATCAATTAATGACAGGTGTATATTGCATATATATTGACACTTTTACAGGTGTCTTTTGAGTAAATATGAAAAAAAAAAAAAAAAAAAAAAAAAGGCATTTCCCAGCACCTGAATTTCATAAACTTTGCTTTTATAATTTCCACAATTCTTAATGGGAATTCATAAAAACTGATGAGGAGAGAAGCAAGCAAGTATTGAAAGTTCCAGTTATTGGTTACACATGTGGAGCCAGCATGTATAGACTTAAATATTAAATACATATTGAAATAGACATTATTATTTTAAATAATACTGAATCTTAAAAAATAATGTTAAGTAAATCTGTTGTTATTTTCATGAATTTAACAGACTTAAAAAAGAATAGTTTTGGAATTTTATGTGGGAATTTTTTTTTTTTGATGGTTTTAAGATTGTCTCCAAATAATGCTTCATCTAATGGTTTAGCAACAATAAAGCTCTTTAGCTCTGAGTTTTAGATTGATTCATTTTTTATGACTTATTAATTCAGGTTATTTAAATCCATAAAATATTTTTAGATTGTAAGAATTTTTTTCTTTTGAGATAATGATTTAGTGATAGAAGTCTTACTAATTAACCCATAGATGGGGGAGAAGAGATGGATTCATACATTTCCCAAGGGTATTCACACATGAGTGAATATAACAACTGGAATTGGAACTTGGCTCTTCTATTAACAATTCTGAGCCATTATCAATTACATCATCTATACAGCAGCTGGTATTTGCAAGCAGTTACTCATCTAGGTACTGACTAGGCTTAACATTGCTTAACTTTGGTGATCATATGGGAACTGGGGTTTCAACATGATATGGCCATAAGCAGAATTTTAAAAGATTGCCATTTCTATTTTAGGGGAAAGTTTAAGATTAATGAGTCACATTTTTGATGCTGATGCTAAGAATTTTGTTTGGTGGCCAAAATATACATTGTAACATATCAGAAATTGGCAAAGAGAAAAGTATTAAAAGAACTGACTCAAGAAAATAAAACATTTAAAAAAGAAAAATCTATTGAAACAAAAAAAAAAAAAATATCAACAGATCATAGATGTTGGTCCAGCCTCCGGAAATGTCCTGCTCTGTAGCAGGTAGGTGTGCTGGCTACCAACACCCAAGCAACAACAGTCTGCGTACTTTGTGAACTGAAATAACTTATATAAAAAAAAAAAAAAAAAGGGGGAGGTAAGTGATGTTGGAGTCAAGCAAAGGAAACACATTGCCTGATGATGATAAATAACAGACCTTCAGCAGCTGGGCCACAACAAGCTGCAAAAATAAAGACTTTTCTTTTTTTACCTGAGATATTTGTATTACATATATAAAAGATGGATCAGAAAGAGACAATTTTATACTGAATGTATTTAAAGTAATATTTTTAAATTATGAAATACAAAAACCTGTAAAAATATAAATATCAAGGATTACTGTTTTTTTTAAAATCCAAGGAGAAAGTTGTTGATCAGAATGAAACAATTTTTCTAAGATTTAAAAATAATACACAAAGTTCAATGAAAGAATAATCCCACTTTATATAGAATGGGATGAGAAAAATTCAAAGAGAGTTGGACACAAGCATTCCAAGTTTCAGGAAATACGAATCTTCAATGATGACATAAAAAAAAAAAAAAAAAAAAAAAAAAAAAAAAAAAAAAAAAAAAAAAAAAAAAAAAAAAAAAAAAAAAAAAAAAAAAAAAAAAAAAAGAAAAAAAAAGTGAATTTCATGCTAACAAGACCATTAAGTCAATGCAATGTCAGATAAAAATTCTAATCTAACAAAGAAAAAGATTATTTCAAATCGACACAAAATATTGCAATCATTTCAAATGATTAATAATAAAGGATTGTAGAACTTTTACTTTTTTGTTTTTTAATAATTTCCTTCATTACAGCAATAGGTTTTTCTTAAAAATAGAGTTATTTTAAAAAGTTAATTCCTGTTCTATTATTGTTATAGCTCCTTAATGTTTTTCTTTTTCTTAAATTCTTTCACTCAGTAATCCCTGCGTCTCAGTAGCTTTATTCCCATGCTTGGGGTGAAATGATTAAAAAAAATAAATTTTGAATTTTCTAAAGACTTACAAGGGAGAAATTTCCTTGATGTTGAAAGTGTTAATGAGATCTTTTCATCATTATGGGATATAAAAAAAGTACTTGTAGCTTATTGTGCTGACAGTATTATAAATAATATAAGGATCATAGTTCCAAAGTCAGATGACTTTCAATTCAAAAAAAGAAAAGAAAAAGGTTATCATGAATTGAAGTTGACATTTTATAATTCAAAACATTTTCAAGTAATTTAATTTTCTTAGCAGAGCAAAAAAACACTTGATAAAATTTTATACAAAATTAATGTAAATGATAGGAAGAAGAAAATTAAGTGTCATTTTTGTTTTGTTTACTTAATAATTACTTTGTTACTGTAATCAAAGATGTTAAAGAAAAAACAGCAAAAATAGAAACTTGCAACACGGGGAAACAAAAAAAAACTGATAAAAACAAGCAAAACATTCTCTGCTTTCTATTTTGTTCCTTAGTAAAAAACAATTCTGAGAATTTCGTACAAATAGATGCTCACCTTTGATCGCTTCGGCACACTGAACAATTTCAGCAACAGCAGTGGCAACTTTTCGTGATACAGTTACTAGATTCTGTTTTATTTCAGGTGATGGTTTTTGAAGAGCCTAAAAAAAGATAAATTGAAAAGTGGGGGGAAAAAAAAAGACTCATGACAAAATCTAAAGGAGAACCATGAAAAACAAGGAATTCAATATATGAACATTTTGGATGTTTAATTCCAAGCTTAGAATATCTAGGATTGAAAGAGAATTAAAAAAAAAAAAAAAAAATACCTTGATGATTGTTTCAAAAATACTGAATTAAATAATGCTTTTCTGATAAATCCAGCATTTGACTTGTATGTGGAGTCAAATTTATTTCTATTTAGATTTTTATAAATCTCTAACCAATTATTTTTTCATATATTTTGTGTTGAAATTTATTTTTAACTCCCACATAATTGGGCCTTCTTCAAGGTGGAAGGTGCTGAAAATGGATATCGTTAGAACAATCAAATTTTTAAAAATTTCATTCTGTAGTCTACTAAAACAATAATGTCTACCAACAACTCTTAGTTCAATATACAGTCTAGCTAGTAATTACTCAAGATACAAAAACAAAAAGTAATAAAGTGTGAAGTGACTTACGTAATTGACATGTACAAGAACATCTTTATATGCAACAGCACACTGATGACCAGCAAGGAGTGTTTTTTGGCGTATATCTGCAGTTTCTCCAGTAGCAGCTGCAGCCTAAAAAATTAACAACATGCATTGTTATTAATAACAGTGATAATTCTTTCACACACAAATCTTTTGGAAAATAGCAGTAATATAATCGATGCTGACCTGGCATTTCTACTATCAGTCATTTTCTCAGACATGATTCAGCTTCCTTCTGTCATCTCTACAAATATTTTCATGGCTATTGTTCTGATGAGCTGTTCTTCTTAGTGCCTCGACTGCATTAATTTAAGCACACTACTAGATTGGCTACTAGGTGTCACAGTTTCATTGTTGAACTAGCAAGATGCAATATTTCTTTTCTCACCTGTGGAAATACCTTCCAATTTCTTGCTTCTCTGCCGCCTACAATCTTTAATGCAGCACCAACTGTCATCTTATCTTCCTGAGATTCTTGACAAAATTCAAAGAAGGGTCTGTAATGTTATCAGTCCTAACCTGGCATCTCAACTTCAGCCACTGTTCTCCTCAGTGCCTCAACTGCATTAATTTAAGCACACTACTAGATTGGCTACCAGGTTTCACAGTTTCATTGTTGAACTAGCAAGATGCAATCATCAGTTCTATTCTTATAGTTTCTTTTCTCTACCATGGAACTCCCTCCTGATTTTTTGTTTCCCTCAAAGCTACAATCTTAAATTTAAATGTAATGTTAATTGCCCCTTTATTGTCCTTCTCATTTTCTTTCTCTCCATGTGTGTAGATCTATTATGTACAAACATACATACATAAAAAATCACATACAATGTCAAGCATTCATTGGTTAATAAATCACCACTACATTACTACAGGCAATTTACAAATCACAGTAATGCGACAATTTTGTAATTGATCTATTTTTAAGTAGTCAATTTTGTGCACTTTTGGGAGAAGCGGATCACAGAAGATTTCTTAAGTCTCCCTAAAGCTTGCTCACTGATTGGTCGATGCTAACCAATCAGATCGTTTCACATGAAGAATAATTTTTCCTGTGCAGATTTGGAGCCTATAGTTGCTTATTAAGCCAAGATTTTTCTTATCCCAATTAGTGAGAATTCAATTGCCAAACGAATCCACGACAGTTGAAACCATGCGCCAACCTTCTCACTCACATACACCACTCACATGCTGAACATACCTTGTACACACTCACATAAACTCTTCTTACACAGCAATATCTTTTAAGAACAATCATTACAAGAGACTCTCATGAAAATTCTTCCAGTGAACTTTGAACCAAATAACTATTTCTCATTGAACTCTAAAATAATAGTTAAAGAGAGACAACTCTTGGTTAATTCAACCTTTTCTTACTTAAATGCATGCTTTCCTTCTCATTGTTGTTTGATATATATTTTATGTGTAAATGTCTTTTGGTTATCCTTTTTTTTGTGAGCCTTGTTTCCTAATCTAAAGTTAAATCAATGTGGTGAAGTCCACCACACTTGTAACCTAGTGGCATTATCACTTTGCTTGGGGCGAAATGATTATAAAAAAAAAAAAAAACCTCTTAAAATCTCAATTGGCAAATCTGTTGGAAAATGAGTGAATATATTGAATAGAAGTTAAATTTATATATTCTATTCACTGAAGTTACATCTGTTTTATGAGATTATATATATATGTGTGTGTGTGTGTGTGTGTGTGTGTGTGTGTGTGCGCGCGTATGAGAGAGCACATATGCACGTGAAGCATTTTGTCTCTTACCTTGCAGACACCAAGAAGATCAAAGATAGCTTTACGTCCTATGTTGGCTGCAACAATAACATCATCTTGATTTCCAGAATTACCAGCTGCAACAGCTTTGGTCGTTGCTGTGGTAATTGGCTTGGTGTATTGAATTAGATCTTCAGCGGAAGCTTTTTTGTCAGGAATGCTTGATGAATCATACACCTGAATGACCAAGAAAAGGTAAAGAGTTTATGATATCAAGTAAAGAATCAAAGAAAAGGAGGCAAACAATTCAAACTGAAACTATGCCAAACATTACATCACTAACCTTTATTGAATCCATTCTTAAAGAATTCAATATGTTTATCTAAAACAAACTATATGTATGTAAAAACATTTCAAAATCAACATGCAAAAAAAACAACTAATATAATGTCTACTAGACATACATACAAAGTGATAGAAACAAAAAGAAAAAGAATCTAAATGAAATTCGCTAGATTATATCTCCAAAACACATGAAAAATGAAAAATAATTTAAAATTTAGAATTTCTAGCATCTTTTGGTCATGTGCATGTGTAGATGCACCAACATAAACAAAATTTGGTCTGATGAAATACTAAAGGTTGAAAATGCATCACACAAACCTTTTTCCCCACTTTGTCATATTGTGTGTGTGTGTGTGTGTGAAATTTCAGATACAGTATTTCTGTAAAAGGACAATATGAAAAAGAGAAAAGAAAAACTTATCTTAGTTGATGTGTTTCATCCTGAGGGACTTTGTCAAGGCAAATGCAAGGAATTTATTTTGTAACAAGTATTTACCTACAACAGCAAAAATGTTATTGGTTTTTCAAAATTTTTAAATAAAATCCTTGCATTTGCTTTGACAACGTCTCTCAGAGGACTAAAACGTGTCAGCTAAGCTAAGCTTTCCTTTTATCTTTAATCTCACACACACACACATATCATGAATTAAATAAAAAATATATAAGTAATTAAACTAAAGCTTAGGACTAATCTAAAAAAAAATTTAACCCTAAACAAAATTTGTAGCTCATTTCATTTACCTGAAGAGGAGATATACATTGGAAATACTTTTAAGCTCCTTGAATACTTTAATTATTTCATATTCAGCACAAAACAAAAGGTTTGTAAAATATTTCAAAATAGAGGAGTGAACAATTCTGACAAACTCAATGAATCAAAATATATTAAACTACCATCTTTATTACAACTGCAATTGAAAAGAACTTATCTAAGCTTAACATAAAATTTGTTACAACTACTTCTAAAAAATAAAGACTTAATACAATACAAAATAAGTTAAAACTTATCACCAGTATTTATTGCCAGAAAAAAAACATAGAGGAAACCTCAAGGAATTTAAATAAAAAGGTTATATGAACACAAATGGGATCTTTTACAAAACACTCATTGCATTAGTTGCTTACTGTAATGAATCTTATAATTTCTATTTTAAAAAAATGCTACTTTAATTAATTTACTGAGACAAAAATGTATTTAATAACAAAAGTGATGGAAACAAAGAAAAGAAACTAAATAAAATCAGCTAGACTATATACCTAAACACATTAAAAAAAAAAAAAATCTGTGTGTGTATGTACGTGCCTGAATGAGACTTTAGTACAAGAATGACTCACTATATTTGCATCAGAGCAGCAGTACCAACATTTAAGGTAAAGTTCATGGAAAAAACAAAAACAAAACATTTAGACAATTCAATTTTCACTGAAGTAAATATTTTTCCATTAATGACATTTGGTCCAATGCATGATCACATATTAACATTAATTGCAAGGGAGAGCAAAATGCAAGATCTTAATTTTACTAATTAATAAAGGAAACATTTAAGATTTTTTATTTCTATTTTTATAATTTTCAAAATCTTGATTAATTACACAAGCATGAACAGGAATTATCTTCAATATATTTCTTTTAGGCAAGCAGTCTTTCATCTAAATGTCCTTGATACATAAGAGGTAAGATATTATGAACACAAGTCAATAATTATATACTGTGCACACACTTTTGTATATCTGTAACTATGATAATAGATGTTTAATAAAATAAAATAAAATTGACATTTTGAGGAATAGATATTCCTATAAGTTGCAGATGGATGAAGAAATTAAGAATGTGTCTTTTGAATAGATAGTGTTCATTGTATTTTCTTTATTTTAATAATTGCTTAGAATAAAATAATTCTTTTAGGTCTTTTGTTTTTTTTTTTTGTCTGATATCACATAAATTTATCTATACTAAATCTTTTTTTTGTTTAACTGTATCAAGTTGACATTGAACTGAAAATTTTCTTGCCAGCTGGCAAAGTTTTGTTGCAGATGGGGTCACTGCACCACAGAGGAAAGCAAAGGAACTACTCCAGGCTGGACACACACACATATCATCCATTTTGAAACACATGGCCCACTGTCAATTGCAGTTGTTGACAAACAGAATCACTGTCTTTTCTTAACAGTTGCCAACAGCCTACAGACTGTCTCTTCCTGAAAGTCCTTACATACTCATTGGACTCATGTATATTCCTCAGGTGATAATATTATAAGAAAACTACTTGTGTATCTGCTGTTTTCACATTGCAAATGACTACCAGCATACAAAACATTGCATTCATTTTGCTTCAGGTAAGCATGTCACAAATTCATCACCCTTAAATGGGCTCAGAAAAAAAGACATTTTGGTGCAAGGCATGTGCTCATTGTGGTTATAAAAACCTAGTAAAAAAAATTTAGATTTCCAAATAATGTAGGTACCTGTAATGTGTGCAACCATCCCCTCCCCCAACACTACTTAAATATGACCCAAGAGTTAATAGTGGTGATGATTCTAACAGAAGATATGATGCAATGAATGCATTGTTCAAAACCATGATCTTTTTAATGGATTAAAGTTCCATTTATGTTTTCTATAAATGAATATCCTGTTAGTTGCATTACATTTAGGTTTTGTCCAGTCAAAAATTAGTTGGCTGTATTTTTGGTTAGCAGCAATAGAGAATAGGAGACTCTTGGTTCTGGAGAGAAAATAATGGTCTAACTTAAAATTTGGGGTGAGAGAAAGGATAAAGTGAAGTTGAAAGAACTACAAGAAAAGAAGACAAATAAAAGAAACAAAAAATGTAGTTTTATGACACACAAGTACATCCTTTATGTTTATATGAAAATTTTGACATTTAACTGTTGGCATGTCAAAAACTGAGAATTAATGCTATTAAGGGAAACTATGCAAGGTGGAGACATTAAACCCCTTAAAAAAGAAAAAGTAATGAGGAGGATAGAGAATTTTCAAAAGTGTAGCAGAAACATAGGCAAAGAGCGGTCACCTTAATTTCCTGTCCGACAGCTTCAATTGTTGACTCCAGGGCCCTTGTTCCTCGCTGTGTTTTATCTTCAACGGCTTTCACCGTTTTTAACAGAGATGTGACATTTGTAACCATTGTCTGTAAAAGAAGAAAAAAGGATCACCAGTAAGAATTGTAAAATGACAAGGACATTTCACAGGTGCAACAAATGCAAACAATGAAAAAAAAAAAAAAAACATTTAAAAGAAAAGGAAAACCGGGAATCTTAAGCAACAAAGAAAATTGAGAGAGAGAGAGAGAGAGAGAGAGAGAGGGGGGAAGTTTTAAAAAAATTAAGGAGTCCAAAATCCAATTTCACATCCTCCTCCTTAAATTACGAAAGGCACTCAAATAAAAGACACAGATGGAAAACCCAGTACAATAAGGAAGAAAGGTGATTTTTTTAAAAAATTTTTATTTGGTGCAGAGGGAGGTTTTGACATCAGAGATGCTAGGTATATATATATATATATATATATATATATATATATATATATAAAAAACAGACTTCAAGCTCTTTGGTGTAGAAAGGATTTAGATTTATAATATTAAAGAAATGTAACACAATAGAATAGAAAGTGGTGTACATAAAGATAATGAAAAAAAGAAGAAGAAAAGAAGAAAAAAAGAAAAGAAAAAGAAAAAAGGGCCCAAAAGACAAAAGTGGTTTCAAGAACAGTTTCTGACAATGAAAATTAGAAAATTGAGAATGAAATGAAAATGAGGGAAATTAGTTGTTTCTTTTTTTTTTTTTTTTAGTTAGTAGAAACAGTCATGGTTTAGTTTTAACCAGATGCTAAATGCTTGATATCTACCGGGCTTCATTTTTTTTTTTTTTAATTCTAAAACATCCAGAAAACAGCAAACCGATATGAAACAAGTTGAAACTAAACAGAAACACAAACAAGATTAGTTGAAATAAACCTGAACAAAAACATTCATTCACAACACAAAAACAGGGTAAAAAAAAAAAAAAAAAAAAAAAAAAAAAAAATACATGGGGGGGCTGAGCTTAAAAAAAAAAAATTAAATTTTCAGAGTGATGGGAGGTGGGGAATGAAAATGATCAATCCCACATAAAAAAAAAAAGAAAAAATTGTGGGTGGTGGGGGAACTGGAGAAAATATTGTGCTTACGAATATAATATTAAGGGAAGACAAGAAAATCTTTGTGGCAATAACACACATGGAGAGAGTAAAATAAAAAATATTTAAGTTTTATTGTAAAGAATGATTTATTTGCTAGTCGTAACAGAAAAAAAAAAGGGTTAAGATTTAGTTTATCAAGCAAAAGTATACACTCTAAGATTTTTTTTTATTTCTTTTAAAATAATAGAAAGTAGGAATTATTTGATCTCAAAGCTCAAGAAGATTTCCTTTTATTTTTTTCAAGACTAAATTGATTTTAAAAACTATATTTACTGAATTGGACACAAAGTGAGAAAAGACAATATAATTAATCATAAGAACAGCAGTAACATTTCACCTGCTTAAGAAGAAAAAAAAGGAAAGTAAGGGGAGAGAAGAAAAAGAAAAACAAAGAGAAAGAAAAGGGGAAAAGGAGAGAAAGAAAGAGGGGAAAAGGAGAGAGAAAAGGGGAAAAAGGAGGGAAAGGGGGGAGAGAAAGAAAGGGGAAAAGGAGAGAAAGAAAAGGGGGAAAAGGAGAGAAAGAAAGAGGGGGAAAAGGAGAGAAAGAAAAGGGGAAAAGGAGAGAAAGAAAAGGGGGGAAAAGGAGAGAAAGAAAGAGGGGGAAAAGGAGAAAGAAAGAGGGGGAAAAGGAGAGAAAGAAAGAGGGGGAAAAGGAGAGAAAGAAAAGAGGGGGAAAAGGAGGAAAAGAAAGAGGGGGAAAAGGAGAGAAAGAAAGAGGGGGGAAAAGGAGAGAAAGAAAGAGGGGGGAAAAGGAGAGAAAGAAAGAGGGGGGAAAAGGAGAGAAAGAAAGAGGGGGAAAAGGAGAGAAAGAAAGAGGGGGAAAAGGAGAGAAAGAAAAGGGGAAAAGGAGAGAAAGAAAGAGGGGAAAAGGAGAAAGAAAGAGGGGAAAAGGAGAAAGAAAGAGGGGAAAAGGAGAAAGAAAGAGGGGAAAAGGAGAAAGAAAGAGGGGGGAAAAGGAGAAGAAAAAAAGAGGGGGAAAAGGAAAGAGAAAGAAAGAGGGGGAAAGAAAGAGGAAAGAAGAAGAAAGAAAGAGGGGAAAAGAAAAAGAAAGAAAAAGAAAAGAGGGGGAAAGAAGAAAGAAAGAAAAGGGGGAAAGAAGAGAAAGAAAAGAAGAAAGAGGAAAAGAAAAGAAAGAAGGGAAAAGAAAAAGAAAGAAAGAAGAAAGAAAGAGGGAAAGAAGAAAGAAAGAGGGAAAGAAGAAAGAAAGAGGGAAAGAAGAAAGAAAAAACAAACT
Organism: Acanthosepion pharaonis; assembly: GCA_903632075.3. Taxonomy (NCBI): domain Eukaryota; kingdom Metazoa; phylum Mollusca; class Cephalopoda; order Sepiida; family Sepiidae; genus Acanthosepion; species Acanthosepion pharaonis. Next base: position 351,450 of record CAHIKZ030001557.1, read on the forward strand.
TTACAAAAAATCAAATCTACTTAAAGTGACTTAAAAATAAATCTACAAAAGATAGAATTACTCATATAAAAGATTATGTAAAAATATTTGGACATCAAGAAACTTAAATTTGTTGAAAGGAGTATAAAAAAATCCCAAAGACTAAATTCTCTATCCTTTTGGCATTATTAACTATACAGTGTAACCCGGATATAAGAGAGTTATCGGGACTGGAGAAGAAGTCTCTTATATCCGGGTTTGGTCTATTTTATATACATTAACACAGGCTCTAATTTGGGACCAGAGAAAATCTCTCTTATATCCGGGTTACACTGTATAAGCCTTTTTGAAGTAAATATCTCTTTACAAACAGAGGGTTTTATTGAAACTAACTTTTTTTTTCTTTTAAATCAGTGAATAAATCTGACTTGAGGAGACCTTGAATTATCATCTTGTTAAATAAAGAGCTACATTTTAGCTAAGCTCAAAGAAAGCATCCATGCAAACTTTGCAAGTTTTTTTTTTTGATTAGATAATTAATACTTTTAAGAAAAAAACAATTAAATAATATTTTTTCTTTTTCAAAGTTTAAAACTACAATAATAAATTGGGAGGAGAAAAAATATTTTTGGAGCTTCCTACTGTTCTTAAGAAAAAAAAATTCTTTGAATTTTGCCCTGGAACTAAAAAAAAAATAACAGAGAACAAGGGTATCAACATAAGATGATGAACTTCTAGACTTTACAGATGCCATCATCTGAATACCCCACACACCACAAGAATTGGAAGAGATATTCAATGATATCTACACTGTGAGCCAACCAATAGTTGTGCACCTTTTGCAGTGGCCTAATGTAAAATGAAGCAAATCATACTTGGTATCACCTCACGTGACAGGAAGAGCAACATAGCAAACTGGAGGGAAGGAGATAATTGAGACCATCAAACATCAAAGGCAAACATAGATGGACTGGCCATATCTCTCATCTCAATGATCTGATACCTTGGCCCCACTTGACCAGAGATAGGAAGTTGTGGAGGTCAACCAGGGAGGAGTTCCTCCATCCTCCAACAAGAGTGAAAAGGCGCAGGATTTGGAAATTTATATATATATATATATGCTACTCTCAAATCAAATTCAACATATGAGGGTCAGGCAGATCAGTTCCTAGAAACTGACAGCCTGACACCAGCATATGAGATTTGATTATAGTGGTGAAGGTTTTGCGCAGAACCATCCATACTTTTTGAAGGGCTGAATACAGAGACCTGGTGCACTATGTGCCACAAGGTCCCCAAACGACCCTCCACAGGTTTTGAATTCAGAGTTGTCCTTCTCCTAGATCAGTTGCCATCCAAGGCTATAGAACCCAGTCGGTCCTGCTATTTATCCATAGCTGGAGGGAGAAGAAGAGGATTCATAACTTCCCCGTATTAGCATGTAAGTGAATGAAATGGATTTTATATATATATATATATATATATATGAAACAGACAAATTGTAAATTTCATCCATTGGATAATTAATATTCGAAAATTCTTTATGTAATTTTTTAACTAAGTAAACTTAATATTGTCAGATTAAATTCTCAAAAATAAGCATTTCTAAAGATTTTAAAAACATATTTGGATTTTTTTTTTTTTTTTAACTATTGTGTCATAAATAGGAAAGGTTGACACACATATAAAAAATAAGAAAAAGTTTAATCCAGAGAATAATATGGTACACAGTTGAGAACACAGACTAATATAATAAAAAGTTAATTGTTAACTCCCCTCCCTCAGTAAGAGAGAGAGAGTGCTGTTTAAATAGTCTTAGACCAGTCCATCTTGTGGAGGTGTTCAGCTACTCTATAACATTAACAAAGAAAAAAAAAGGTATTTTTTTCTATGGTCTGAGTAAATGGTTTGAGCAGACAAAGTTGTCAGTAGAAGGAACAAAAACTTTCAAGCTCCTCAAAATTAATCACAAAATCAAAATCTATAGAACAAAAAAGATAAAAAAAACAATCTTAGGTGAATTATAAAAATGAAAACTAAATTCAAGGCAGTTAAATTTGAAAAACGTTTTTAATTTTATGCAGATAACAGCACCCTTACATTAGCTGGACAAGGAAAAATAGCAAAAGCCAAACTCAATTCAGTATCTTCGCAAAAGATATGCATATGCAAAAACAACTGTCATGAAAGGGTTGGGTTTTACTTGTGACTTTTTGGTGGTGATGGTGTGTGGTGGGGAGTACATTTTCATTATAGATAAGTGAGGAAATGTATTCAGAAGTCAACTCAAATGAATATAAAATGACTGGAAATATTCTAATAGCATTTAAGTTAGAGAAAAAAAAAATCAAAGTAGTAATGAAACAATTTTGAAAAAGAGAATTTTAATTTTTGATGATTGGGTTGACTTAAGAGACACTGACAAAAAGAACAAGGTAGATAAATAAGTAAATTAATTTTAACTTCATTAATATTAAATTTTCATTTTCCGAATTAAAACATACACAAAATTATTGAGAAGCAAAGATATGTCCAGTATTTGAACAAAAATTGGCAACAATGCAAAGAAGAATCCAGACAAGGAGAAAACTAAATTATTTCAATTATTCTCTTCAAGAAGATGAGAACAAAATTCATACCAAATTTTAAATTGTTATTTTGGGTTCAATTCCCACTGTTGTTCAGATTAATTAGAATATTTGTTTAGGATGGGTGGGTAACAGATTCACAAAAGACTCAAAATATGTAATGTTATTTAAATGAAGTTTTGTTTATAGTTAATAGTTTTATAAATTTTTAGCAATTCTTTGTCTTTTTAACAAGAATGAGGATCTTAAAATCATTAATAAGTAAAAAGTAAACAACATTAGTTTAATTTGGAGAAACTGTGGTCTGAGAAATGGAGGAGAAAGAGTGCTTTAAAAATGTTTCATAGAATTTTATAATAAAATTTATTGCCTTTATATACAAAGATTCTTTAAAGATAAACAAGAGTCTGATAGCTGAATAATAAAGTTTGGTAATTGTAGGCAACTGTTAGACTATACAGCATTTATTATTTTTTCTTTAATACCCCAGTCTTTATATTAACCCTCCCTGATATAATTTATTTGTTTCTATTTCTGAGATGAGGTATTGTAATTATTTAAATTGTTTGGACTGTTGTCCTCATCTTTATTGCCATATTCACCTTCAACATCTGTCTATTTCTAAGATGAGGTATTGTAACTATTTACACTATTTACATTGTTTGGACTGTTGTCCTCATCTTTATTGACATATTCACTGTTGTATGCTCTGGCCTTCTTCAGGTGATGTTTATTGGAATTTTGAACTGGACCTTTTTTTGCCCGCAGATTTAGAGTGTCCTAATGCCACATGCCATACCTTTGGATATTCCTGATGCATTTTGAATAATACTTTGTCAGCTTATCAGGTAATGTAAGTGAAACTGTATATTTTATTTGATACTCCTTACATAGAATTAGAATTGAAAAATTAAGATGGTGGGGGTGTTGCTTTTGAAAGACCCGCATGATGAAAACATGGATTTTGCTACTTGCAATTTCTCA